>LR750006.1:173782-390337 GCA_902729485.2 Mus minutoides
CAGGCTGTGATGATTGGCGCAGGGGTACGGACCTCAGCTGAGTCATGGGAGCTGAATGTATGTGTTTTGCCTCTGTCTTGCATGTGGCAGGCTGTTGGCATTCACATACATGAGACTGTTGCCTTAATCTGAGCCTATTCTTCATAATGGAGATTTAGAGCAGACTGACTCAGGCTTTAAGGGGAGATTAGGCTAAACCCGGGTTACTACCTCTTCTAATCTGCAGTGCAGGGTAGATTCCCTTCATGGGGGATATAACTAGCACTTCTAAATTGGCCTCATCTCAGATTTACCTGTTGAATTTGTTCACCCAGATTGGGAGCTAGGGGAGCCCACGGGAATTCAGAAAGTTTGAATAGTTGACTTGTAGGCCACGTAGCTTCTGAACCTGAGAAAAGGATAGCTTGCTTTGTCTAGCTGCCACTTGTTTTCTGTCAGCAGTCATCTGTTCTCTTCTTCCACAGGAAAATGTTAGAACTCTTCAAAAAGCATAATAAGATTCCCAGGTGAGTTGGGACTCTGGGGCCTCAGCTGGTACAGGCTTGGGGTTTTGGCTTTGATGCATGCTTGCAATTTCCTCACATGCCTAAACCCTTCAGTTAGACAGGCAAGCAGTTTCACTCCTACCATTCAGGGCATTGTAAGCAGGCCTTTTCTCTATTCAGTGATCATTTTGTGAAGGAGGGGGTGGTATATAGAATGTTATCCTCTATCTTTTGTCCAAAGTTAAAGAGAATTTGACTAGTATATTCTGAATCTTGTCTATAAATATTTGAATAAAAGTTAAATTAAGTTTGGTGCACTGGAGAAATGGCTCACTTTGCTGCTTTTCCAAGGTTTAGTTCTCAACACCCACATGGAGGCTCACAACCATTTCTAACTTCAATTCCAGGGGTCGTCGACACTGTCCTCTATGGACATATGGTACACCGACGTACATGAAGATATTTGGGTATCTAAGTCTGTAGTAGAAAGTGAATTGGGGAGAGTTCAGTTTTGCTCTCTTTTACACAGAAATGAATTGCTGGAGGAGTTTATGGACACAGCGAAAGCATCCGGTAGCACTGCTCTGGCCATTGAGGTTGTAAAGCTGGCAAGTGCCTTCAGCTTGCCTATTGGTGAGAGCCTTGCCCAAAGAGTAATGATGGATTTCACAGTTGACCCAGAACAAAAGTACGTCTATCTCCTCTTCTGGTGCTTATAGCATTCTCTCCTGCTTCCCTTACAAAGCCAGGGTTTGGTGATGTAATGGCTGTTTCCTCTGTTACGGGCTTTATCATAAACATTTGGTTGTTGGAACTTTTTCTTTGTTCTCATAATAGTTCAGTGCAGTTTGGGGGATCCTTTTTCTGCTTTGAAAACTGCTATGACTGTGTATAATCAAAGATGCCAAACACTCTGACCCTGTAAGCTGAAGTGTGATATCATTTTTCTTCCTACAGAGAAGCCCTGGGTAACCTTGATGTACTGAACAGCAGCGATGGAGAAAGCAGCAGTGACAGTGACAGTGACGACAAATGAGGGCGAGGTGGCTCACAATAGCTGCTGGAATGTTAGAAGTGGTAAAAAATAAACATACAGGGCTGGGATCCAATATAAGCTCTGTGGTGTTGCACTGGCCTACACCTAAGACTCTGGGGTTCATCTGCAATACTGCAAAAATGCACATCTGGCCAGTTTTTTCCCAAGACAGCAACAAGCATTGTGAAGTCTGACTTTTGGAGAACAAATTCCACATAAATACACTGTTTGCAGACCTCATTCCTACTATGCCCATCACGTTAGAACCCACAGGCCTTTGCTGCCTACATGCTCTGTGATGTGTGTGGTCCTTTGGCCTAGAGACAAGAATTCAAACTGGTTTTCATGGAGATGGGTTATTACTGTTGAGTTGATCGTATCCTGTTGTGAGGGTACTTAAAAAGATGGATGCTCTTAGAACTAATGCCCAGATGGTAAAATCATTAAATAAAGCAGCTGTGTTATTTTTAAAAATCTAATTCTTTGTAAGTGTGTACAAATTCACATGGAGGCCAGAGAACAATGCTTATTTCTTCAGACAGGCCTGGAGACTGCAGGTTCAGTTAGACTGGTTGACCAGCTCTGGGAATCCACCTAAGTTTCATACATACACAATTTGTTATCTTCTAACTAGAATACCCAAGAATTTTACGGACAATTTGTACAACACTTGAAATAGAATACCCAAGAATGTTTAAGGGATAGGAGTGGTACAGCTCTTGCCTAAGAACATGAGGTCATCCATTTCCACCCCACTGCCACAAAACATTTTGGTCTCTGTGCGTACTTTCTTTGTAAGTAGGTATTCAAAGAGATCTAGAGGTCTAGTAATGACAAAAGCATATGAAATGTCATGACAATATGTTGCTACTGAGCAACTTGGTGTGTTCCTTGTAAATGATACTAATGGAAAGGAGTTACAAATTTGCGGTTTGCAGGGTTCACCAGCCCATGTACTAACTCCTCCCAAGTTCTGCACTGAGAAGCAACTTCATCTGCCCTGCCTGCATCCATGGTTACAGAAATGTGCATTATTTTTATCTATTCTCAGGCTAAGGCCCAGTCTTCATCTTCATAAACTTTGACACTCTTATCCTACTCACCTAGAAAACAGGATCTTAAGGCATTGGAGTGATGTGGGGTTGAGGGGTGGATGGAATGCCAGTTAACTAATTACCTACAAAGCAATTTTGGTAAGGAACAGGGGGTAAATTAGAATAAGCTGGCTGCCAGAAAGGCTATCACCTCTGCCCATTGGCATCTGTACCTGTGGGTGGCAATGCCTTTGACATTGTGGCATTTCTGGTATGCCTCTTCCCACCCAGGACTTAACATCGGTTTAAAGCCAGATGAAGAAAACCCTTGGGTGTGTATATGTAAAGGACTTTCTAATCCACTTGATATGTGTAACTTAACATCTTAACAAACCATTACTGAGCCATGAACTTGACTGAGAATGATTAGGGCTACCTATATAACAATGTTGGCTGTTTGTGTTTGTCTCATCATAGTCTTTCATCTCCAGTATTTTTACCGTCTCAGCCATGCCCCGAGTTTTATCTCATTCTGTGCTTAGTTTTTGCTGCTTCACTGTTTCCATTCCTTGTTCATCAGATTGCACAGATTCTTACAGAACTCTGAATGTTGGCCATTTCATAGTGTATGAATCTCTTTAAGTGATCTGTTTGCTGTAGATGTACACACAACCCACTACACTAGCACCACATTCATAAGTGATATTTAATTAAGTGGGTTTTTGCTACTATGGGACCCCTTTTTTCACTTTTCTATTTTTAGACTTATTTAGACATTTCCACTGAACCCAATGCTGGCTGGGAAGGGCAAGCAACCCACCTCAGCATCCTGAATGCCAAGATGACAGCCGTGTGACACCATACCCAGCTTTGGTATCATGCTTGTATGGGGAGATTTTCTTGTAATTTGAAACAGGGTTTCTCTGTAGACCAGGCTGACCTTGAATTTACAGATATCTGCCTATCCTTGCCTCCCAAGACGTGTGCCACAATCTGGCTCAATTCATGATTTGGGATAGAAATTTTGGTATTATAGTTCACATCCAATAGAATCAGAATCAAAGGTTATATTTTTCTTTAGACATTCTCAATGTCTACCCTTGAACTCAGATCCACCTGCTCCTGCCTCCTTCAATCCTGGGGTTAAAGGCACAAACTACTACACTTAGCTCAGAACTGAGGTTTGAGAAGCCTTGGAAAATGAGCAGATATGCTGCTTCAAAGTATCAGCAGTGACATGCAAGCAAATATATATATATATATATTTGGTTTTTCGAGACAGGGTTTCTCTGTATAGCCCTGGCTGTCCTGGAACTCACTTTGTAGACCAGGCTGGCCTCGAACTCAGAAATCCGCCTGCCTCTGCCTCCCGAGTGCTGGGATTAAAGGCGTGCGCCACCACGCCCGGTACAAGCAACTATATTAAAATGCAGCAGCCTTTATAAGACTGGGGGCTCTAGTGATGGAACTAACTGATACAATACACCTAGTATGCAAATTCCCCAGCAGTGCAAAGCACATTGGGACAGGCTGTAGCTGGCCAACCTGTAGCAGGACCAGAGAAACCACTGGAGAAAGGACTCTAAGAATGCAAGAGTTGTATGCAAACCACAGAAGCCACAAGAAGGCGCTTGAACAATTGGAGCTGCAGCTGTAGGTAAGCTGGGAACCTGTACTAGCAAGAGCAGCAAGCACTCAGAACTGCTAAGTCATCTCTAGTCCCTTAGTATGGACTTTAATGGTTACATGCCACCTAAGCTACCAAGACCCCATTGGTCTAAAAATCTTGTGTGGAGCCAGGTGACAGTGGTGCATGCTTTTAATTCCAGCAGAGGTAGAAGCAGGCATTATCTCTGAGTTCAAGGCCAACCTAGACTACAGTCTTCCATAACTGAGACACAAAGGAACCCTGTGTCAAACAAAACATTTTTTTTTCTTTTAACCATAGTTGCTATAAAACCCCTACACTCAGCATGAGGTCAAGAGGAAATATATTCAAGATTGTTCTGTGGTTTTGTGGTCTTCTATAACTGCCCCTCCCTTTTTGTTATTTCTTTTGGAAAGTGTTTTTTCTTCAACCCCCAGGGATTGAAACCTCTTTAGGGGTTTAGAGTACCAGAATCTCTTAATAAAGCAGATTAAGATACAAACCTATTGCCTAAAACTGTTCACATACACAGATTGCAATGTGTACCAAGATAGTGAAAGCAGCATTACTGCTAGAAACATTGGTCAGGATAATGGAGATCATCTCTCTTGTGTGCTGACTTTATAGAATGATTGGCTTTAAAGGTAAAGTGTAGCTTTACCAGAGAAAACGGTATATTTACTTGGTATAGAGTCATGTGTAGGACATGGTTAAAATCTGCCAGACTCGGTAAAGCATATTAAAAGAGTACTACACACCTGACCCTAGCCTGGACTTTTCCAAGGATTCAGAACTCAGCACTTTAATATTCTCTTGAAACCTCATACTAGCCAAAAGTAAAGGTTATTTACTCTCAAGGACCTCAACCTTGTACTAATGGTATGCACTCTCATAGTTATGTCCCCTCTACTAGATATTACTTTATAACCATTCAGAACTCATTAAACTTCACCTTCTCCCTGCCTCCTATATGCCTCAAACTGCAAGAAGCCTGGACCACTTAACCCCATGAAGATAGGCTTCCTACCAATCAAGCCTTTTTATTTGCCTTTTATATTAGTGGAGATGGCCTGTTCTTCTGCACTGAGTTCAAGCAAGTTAATTTGAAACTGGTAGGATTACTCATTTGGGATTTGCAGACTGCTTTTATCCAGAACCTGTTGAGAAAACAAAGGATGTAAGTTAACTCACTGTACTGTGTTAAAAGACTGCTAAAGATTCTACTGCAGTTTAAATTACTGATTAGGGGGAAAAAAATCATTGAAGCAGAGTTCCAGGGCTACACAGAGAAACCCTTCTTAAAAAAAAATCATTGAGGCAAAAGCCAGTATTTTGTTTAGAATCATGGCATAGCTCTTTGGTTTTCATCTGCTGGCTTTCCCCTCTCTCCCACCCTGTTGGGGGAAAAAAAGGTCTGGTCTAAAGGATTTCTGATTTTCCTGTTGCCAGCTCCATAGCTAGGATCAGTCATCCCCTCCACACCCAGTTTAAACACTCCCCCAGCAATCAGGATGAGGCATGAGGTGAGGGCTTAGCTTCCTGTCCATCAGTTCCAAGTGGCATTGGTATGCTTTCATTTGCAGTTTAAAAGGAGATGCTTTCACGTCCCTCCTGACAGTGGGGCACTTTATACAATGTGAGCCTTGCAGCTTCCATTTCCTTGGAATGGAGTAAGAACCCAAAACTCCTTTTTTCTTTTCTTCTTCTTCTTTTTTTTTTTTTTTTTTTGAGACAGGGTTTCTCTGTGTAGCCCTGGCTGTTCTGGAACTCACTTTGTAGACCAGGCTGGCCTCAAACTCAGAAATCCACCTGCCTCTGCCTCCCAAGTGCTGGGATTAAAGGTGTGCACCACCACGCCCGGCTAAAACTTTTTCATTTTAGCAATTACTGAAAACATCTGAACAAGCCGTGAGCAAGGACAAAGACTGGGCTAAGCAGGAGTTTCCTTCCTTTTTCAATATGATAAAGGTACTCTGTGAAAGCTACTGTCTTATTTACCAAACTCTGAAAGCCAGAGGCTTAGGGAGATAGCTCAGGCTGTGAAGTGCAGCATCAGAACCTGGAGCTCATCCCTAGAACCCACAAGAACCCTCTCCTCAGGCCCCCTCCCACCAAAAAAGACTTGACTCAATAGCATATGCTTGGAACACTGCCCATCCAACCTAGTCTACTTGACCAGTTTCAGGCCAGTAAAGACTATCTCAAAAACCAATTGGAGGACATGTACACACATAGAGAAAAAAAAAATCACAAGTCTACATTACTTTGATTCAGAACTAAAATGACCCATTGTTTTGATGAGCTTAAAGAATTACATCATTTGTGCCCCACCAACCCCTGCCCCAGTAGGGGGTGTTGACACAGCACCTGTGTAGCCCAGTCTGGCCTGACTTGATTGTAAGTAAGCATGAACCACACACATGTGAAAAAAGCTTTTCAGGGTTCCAAGAAAAAGTGGATTTCCTTACAATCGAGTATATTCTTGTGACTAGAACAGAAACTACAGTTTACAAGGCAAACATGTTTTAAGTATTACAAATTAATGTACTTCTGAGATTTTATCCTATCCTTAGGGATGGAATAGAGAGGTGGTACTCCATTACCTTCGACTAAAATCTTCACAGCCCCACCCCAGGTAGCCCCACTGCCTCTATCTTCAGAAACAGGGCAATCCACAGCAGGTGCTCCAAATGGAGATAATAATAGCCCAGGGTGAACAGTGTATGTATACCAAACCAAAGGACAAGGTCAGAACTGTAAAAGAGCTGGGCAATATACCATATTGAGAGGCTGCAGGAATGCAATTATAGAAATACAGTGCAGAAAACTGCTTTCATGCTTTGTGGCCATGTTGCTCAACTGGAAAGTCCTCCTTAATCTTACAAACACCTCAACAAAAAAAGTAAAAACTGGCAAGATTTAGTAGTGATGGTAGTCTTCACAGTGTAAGAATTTGTTCCTATGTCTGCATTATAGCAACTATGACAAAGTGGGATTCACAGACAGTCTGGAGGAAACTGGAGAAACGTATTCAATCCCTTTGTTCAGATTCCAGGCTCTACCTTCAGGTCCTGGGAAGCAGCACCACAGCAGGAATGGAGCATGGTAGCTCAGGGACTCTGAGGAGAGCTACAGAGGCATGTGTGCTGCATCCCAGTACATCCTGTGGGAGGCAGACTATTTCCTGGGCCTCAGTCACCGAGTGCTAGAGTCCCAACTGTAAACACACTGACATCAGGCTCCTGCATCACTCCTGACTGTGACTGTCAGGAGGGGACCCATTCACCCAAACACTCAAAGGCAAAGCAGCAGGCCCTGGACTTGAGGTTACCCAGCTCACAGCCCCAAACTGTGGCCACAAGTTCCCACCACTGATGCTGCTTCTCAAGGAAGCTTTCTGCTCGCACAACAACCTGGAAATGGCAGTTTTGAACAGGGATAGAGTACTCAGTTTTCATTGTGTTGCTTTATTCAGTTTGCTCCAAGGGCAGAATCAATAGTAGGGATCACAAACATTATTTTGAGTGGCTCACAAGCCTGATCAGTAAAACCTAAAAAACAGGAAGTGTTACACAAGTTGCAAATAAAGCCTCCTGGAGTTCATTGGCATGATAGCAGTGTAAGGACGGCAAATGCAACAGGTGTTAACATCTCACACAGGACTTGGAACCTGCTCACTTCTGGGCAATTCTGGGACCCTTGTTGCAAACCCTGCAGATACCAATGCTGATTTTCTTTGATATGAAATATGACATTACACAGCTCTTCCTAGGCCTTACTCTTGCTGCACTTGAGTGGTTCCTATTCCTACGGCGCTGGCGTATGCAGTCAGGATCTCCACTATCTGCTTAGTTTCTAGGGTCATTCGGGCCTCCTTCAGCCAGTCCTGTGCCACTCTTCTGGACTCCCCTTTGAGCTGATTGACAAACTTTGCTGCCAGCTCCAGGTCACCATGCTCAATACAATAGGAGGCATATGAGAGCAATTTAAATGTATTTATATCTTCAGGGTAAAGCTCTGCAGGAGGTTTCAGTTGCTTAGGCGGGAACAGGAGTAGGGACTGTAAGTAGGAAAGGAAGTATTGGTACAGGCTATTTCTGGTTTCATCAATCATCGCTACTCTTCTGGCTAGTTTTTGAACAGCATAGAAACGGGCTCTTAGGGTCTCTTCACTGTATACCCCCCGGGTCAGGGACTCTGGAGGAATGGCTGCAGTTAAAGCCTGGGTAAATTCATTATCAGAACAGTTGACTCTGATGGCCTCAACTGCACTCCCCAATGGAATGGTAGGCATTTCTGCAGATGAGGTCTTCATGCTGTACTTTAATGCCTCCACTGAAAGCCAGAGCTGGTGGGCTTTTCTGGCTTCTTCTTCGGCAACTGCATGACCTACAATAAAAAAAATAATAATAATAAAATGAAATAAAGCAAAGAAAGATACTTTTCTATCTTCCTCAAACACATACACCAGATGCACCTTCAATACACTACATCCAACAAGTCTTGTTAACTTGGCCAAAGTCAGTCTTCTGACAAAGTAACAAGAGATGACACTGTTTGATGAGGACCTGATTCTAACACTAAAAACTTGTGGAGATTGCAAGTCCACATCACAGCCAAGTACCCTTCCGTTCCTGTGAAATCTAGAAGAATGCATGGCCAGAGAGGACGCAGTCATCATTCACATTTGCCATAGCCCTGGCTATGTAGACCAGGCTCTGCCTATCTCTGCCTCCTGAGTGAGGATTAAAGGCATCTGGCACTACACATGGCACTGTCTAATTCAGGCATGTTTTTACATTCAGTGTTTGGAGGCGGGGCAGTCAATGATATGGTTGTTTTTCACAGTCCTGGCTCACTCTGTTGATCAGGCTGACCTCGAATTCAAAAGAGATCTGCCTGCTTCTGCCTCCTGAGTCCTGGGACTGAAGGCATGCAATACCACTGCCCAGCTGTAGGCCAAGAATTTTAAGGCCATCAAAAATGTGTAAAGGAGCCGGGTGTGGTGGCGCCCGCCTTTAATCTCAGCACTCGAGAGGCAGAGGCAGAGGCAGAGAGGCAGAGGCAGGCGGATTTCAGAGTTCAAGGACAGAGGCCAGCATGGTCTACAGAGTGAGTTCCAGGACAGCCAGGGTTACACAGAGAAACCCTGTCTCAAAAAAACAAAAACAAAAAAACGTGTAAAGGAAAAAAAACAAACCACAAAGATTTCAAATAAAACTCGATGAACTAGGAGTTAGAGAGAGGACTCAGAGCACTGGTTGCTCCTCCAAAGGATCCAGGGTTCAGTCCCTAGTACCCACATAGTTGCTTACAACTGTCTGTGACTCTAGTCTCAGGAGATCCAACACCCTCTTCTGGCCTCCTTGAGCTGACATGTGGTGTACTTATATACATGCATTCAATATACTCATATTATGTAAAAGGTAAATTATTTGAAAGCATTATACCAAAAAACGTAGTGAACTAAAACAGACTTTGATATTCACTAAGTATTGTACTTACTTTTATTGTCATAAGACAATATAAAAAAACAAAACAAAAACACTTATTAATGTGTCACTTTTCAATGTGGCATACACAGGTCTCACCATAACTGCCAACTCAACAGTACACTACCCCTCCAGATAACCTTTCAATACATGAGAGAAACTTGAAAACGGTGATCTTATGTCATTTATAAGTTATTAGAATTTAATTTTTTGGATCCTTTTTTTTTTTTTTCCCAGTTTCTTCTTAGAACTCTATATTTAAACTTGTCCAGTCTGGGACCAACTCTTCAAGAATGGAATATCATCATAAAGTGGAGTGGCTACATGCCCCCATTATTAACAAGAAAGTATCCTGAGAAACTGTATAGGGTCAGACTATAATGTATGAAAGGGAGCTCACGCCGGGCAATGGTGGCACACGCCCTTAATCCCAGCACTTAGGAGGCAGAGGCAGGTGGATTTCTGAGTTCGAGGCCAGCTTGGTCTACAGAGTGAGTTCCAGGACTGCCAGGACTACACAGAGAAACCTTGTCTTGGAAAAAAAAAAAAAAAAAGAAAGAAAGAAAGAAAAAAAGAAAGGGAGCTCACTCTGAACAGCCTGCTCAATTCCTCTCAACCTGGCATAGGCAGTATTTATGTCCAGAGTAAAGTTGTCCATTTGTTCTTGACTGCGACGATGAAACTCTAATTCTTGCTCAGACAGTTTCTCAGACAGGCCCTGAAATAAAACATAGACAGTGTACAGAAATCTAATGCTGACACCATGCTTGCCCCTAACTACACTCTAGTCTTCCAGAAACTACTAACTTTGAAGTAAAAAAGGAGCCTTTAATATCTCAAATTATAGCCAGGTGTGGTAACACGCCGATAATTCTAGCACTCAGGAGGCAGAAGCAAGAGAGTTCCAAGCCAGTCTGGTCTACAGCAAGTTCCAGGCCAGCCAGGACTACACAGGAAGAACCAATCTAAAACAAGTAAAAACTTCAAAAGAGCTGCATGTAAGGGGCTGGAGAGATGGCTCTGTGGTGAAGAACACTTGTTCTTGCAGAGGACCCAGGTTCGATTCCCAGCAGTCATGATGCAGCTGAAAATCACCCTAACTCCCATTCCCAATGCCCTCTCTGCCCTCCCCAAGCACCAGGCACTAATGTAATTCACTGCCATACATTGAAGCAAAATACTCATATATGTAAAATAAATCTTAAACCAAAACAGCTGCAATGTTGTATATAAGGTTTCAAACTTTTATCAACTCATATTGGTTTTTCAAGACAGAGTTTCAGTGTATAGGCCTGGCTGTCTTGGAACTTACCCTATAGACTGGGATGACTTTAAACTCAGAGAGCCACCTGTCTCTGCCTCTCAAATGCTGGAATTAAAGGTGTGCCAACACGCCTGGCTCTGACTCATATTCCATACATTTCTGAATTTTCTGATAAGACATAGAAAAGCTTTGAATTAAGCTTTTAGACTGCCATCTTTAAAAAGATATTTGGGGTGGCTAAAGATGGCTCAGTAGGTAAGAGCATTTCCTAGAGCACTCACAAAGTGACTCCAGTTCTAGGGGATCTGCCTCTGCTAGCCTCTGTAGGCACTAGGTAAGCACAGAGTATACACCCATAAATGCAGTAAGCATTTATATAAAGAAAATAAAAATCTTTTTAAAATGAGACATTTTTGTATTGCAACCCAAACATATTATTAGATCTATATACCTAACTATGAGCAAAGCATGGCTGATGTAAAATGAACTGGTTCTATAATTTATAACTAACAAAAAGCCTATTCCACCAAAGCTAGGTAACATTTTTTTCTTATCTTCAGAGTACACATGAAGGAGAATGGCTAAGGATGTGGTGCAGCTGTACAGAACAGGCATAACATGTGTGAGGCCCTGGGCTCTGTGCCCAGTTGCTGCCCAAAAGTCAAAAGAAAGGAGAAGAGCTCTTCATGATGCAAGTGGGGAAGGGGAGGAAGGAACTGAAACCTCACCACAGGTCCTCACCTGTTCAAATTCATACTTCAGTTCCTGTTCTTGCACCTTGAGGACATCTCGTAAATGATCAGTGTGGGCAGCTGCCTGTCGTCGAAGCTGGGTCCGCATTTCATTCTCCATGGCTTCTCTGACATCCTCTACCTGTGAAACCAAGCACAGTAATGGACAGCTCTCAAAGTTCATATGTACATTTAAGGAAAGGGAGAGACTAGTCAGTAAGAGAATAGTAGTAGCAGCTCCAACTCCATTAATGTGCCAGGCGTGTGTACACAATTATCTAATTTTTAACAAGAGCCACAAAGCCAAACACTCAAAAGCAACTGAAACAAGGTCACATAGCTACACCAAAAATCCTACTTCAAACACGGGTCTCTCTGGCCTCAAAACTTGTGCTTCCTTCCATCATGCTGCCATGTGGCCCCCAACACAGAAACAAACACCATTATGGTGCTTGCATGGTGATAGTGCCAACTTAGAGAAATCAATGTGAAAATTAGTACCCAGAAGGTACACTTGAACACATTTCTTTGAAACCAGCAGCTTATTTTCACATAAGTTTAAATTTAACATGGGCCAGTCAAAACAAGTTAGGAAATGCTCCATCCTGCTTTACTTAGCAATTAACCATGGGTATAAACATAAATTACCTTGATCACAAACTCATCTTTTCTCAGATTTAGAATAATGAGTTAATGAATCCAGTTAGGCAGTGTGTAAATGTTTAAGACCAGCCCTGTGCTGGACAGAACCTACTGTCTTCTTAGATACATGACTGCTCAGATAGTACACACAGAGATCCTTGAGGCAGGGACACCTGTTTCCAAGAGTGAATGCGAGCAGGATGCCCACTCTAAATACCTAACTCCCACTTAACCTCCTCTGCCCACTTTCACTGAAAACAGAAATATTGCAGACACTGACCCATAGATGCTTCTTAAAGCTGAAAGGGGGTGAGGCTGAGACAGTGACATCCAAGTGTAGAACACTAAGGTTTAAGGAAAAGAGCCAGGTTGGGAGCACAGCACAAACATCCCAGTGAAAAGTAAAAAAAGACACTATACAGAGAAAAAAAGAGAAAAACAAAAACAAAAGCTAAACAAGATTGAAAAAATAAAAAAATAAATGTACTTACAGAAGGCAAGTATGACATTAAGAGTCTCTGGGTGTTGTTTAAGAATTTGGACTTTTGGGCTTATACTGAAAACCCAGAACTCAGGATAAGGTAGCACTATAGCCAGGAGTTCCTATCAGTCACAGCTAAGTAACAAGATCCCATTTTTAAATAAACAAAGAGGAGACTGCTGTAAGTTCTAAGCCAGCATGGTTACACAGCAAGAACCTAAGGAAACTATTAGGACAATATCTTGGACTAGTAGAAAAACAAACAGACAGAAAGGAGTTGACTATGGATGCAGACTGAATGTAAGAGCTGATGAGAAGATGGAGTGGAGAGTTGCTGGGTCCCTGAGGGTATGTCTGATACACAGCATAGCCACCAAAAGCTCCCTCCACCAGCCGAGCAAGATGCCCAAAGGAAAGAAGACTAAGGGGAAGAAGGTGGCCAGGCCCTACCATTGTCAAGAAACAGGAGGCCAAAAAGGTGGTCAATCCTTTGAGAAAAGGCCCAAGAACTTCCGCATTGGGTAGGACATCCAGCCCAAGAGAGATCTAACACACTTCATCAAATGGCCCTGCTTCATCAGGCTGCAACGGCAAAGAGCCATCCTCTATGAGTGGCTCAAAGTACCTCCTGCCATTAACTAGTTCACCTAGGCCCTGGACAGGCAAACAGCTACTCAGATGCTTAAGCTTGCCCACAAGTACAGGCCAGAGACAAAGCAAGAGAAGAAGCAAAGGCTACTGGCCTGTGCTGAGAAGAAAGCTGCTGGCAAAGGGAACATCCCAACTAAGAGACCACCTGTCCTCTGAGCAAAAGTCAATACAGTCACCACCTTGGTGGAGAACAAGAAGGCTCAGCTGAGGGCTGGTGAGATGGCTCAGCGGGTAAGAGCACCCGACTGCTCTTCCAAAGGTGATGAGTTCAAATCCCAGCAACCACATCGTGGCTTACTACCACCCGTAATGAGATCTGATGCCCTCCTCTGGTGCGTCTGAAGTCAGCTACAGCGTACTTATGAATAATAATAATAAATGAATCCTTTAATCCCAGCACTAGGGAGGCAGAGGCAGGTGGATTTCTGAGTTCGAGGCCAGCCTGGTCTGGTCTACAGAGTGAGTTCCAGGACAGCCAGGGCTATACAGAGAAACCCTGTCTCGAAAAACCAAAAAAAAAAAAAAAAAAAAAAAAGAAGGCTCAGCTGGTGGTGATGGCCCATGACATAGACCCCATTGAGCTGGTGGTTTTCCAGCCTGCCCTGTGTGGAAAGATGGGGGGTGCACTACTGCATTATCAAGGGAAAGGCCAGGCTGGGGCGCCTGGTCCACAGGAAGACATGCAACACTTCACACAGGTTAACTCAGAAGACAAGGGTGCTCTGGCTAAGCTGGTGGAAGCTATTAGGACCAATTATAATGACCGATATGTTGAGATCTGTTGCCACTGGGGAGGCAATGTCCTGCGTCCTAAGTCTGTGGCTCGAATTGCCAAGCTGGAAAAGGCAGAAGGCTAAAGAACTAACTCACCACTAAATTGGGTTAAATATACACTAAGTTTTCTGTATATAAATTATAATTACAAAATTATCAAAAGAAAAACCAAAAACATAGAGAGACACACACACACACACACACACACACACACACACACACACACACACACACACGGTATCTCTTTCCATTTGAATAACCACACCTTCAATTTCCAGAGGTCCTGAGTCAATACCCACCAACCACATGGTAGCTTATGACCTTCTATAATGAGATCTGGTGCCCTCTTCTGGTCTGCAGGCATACATGCAGACAGAACATTGACTAAATAAATAAATAAATAAATAATAAATAATAAATAAATCTTTAGAAAAGAAAAAGAAAAACCTAAACACCACTCTAATGATGGCTTGGCATGAATTATATCTACTACTAGCAGGCCGTGACAGAACAAACAAGGTTAACTTCAAATGTCAGGTCATTTTCTTCTCCACTCACTACCTTTCTGTCCTGCTCAGCCTGAATTTCACTTCTGTGGTGCTCCAATGCTTTTGCCACTGCAGAGTCAAAGGTCCGCTTTTCTTCTAGCTTGTGCCTTTCCAGGGCTAACTCAATGTGCTGCTTCTCTGTGGCTTTCTGTTGTGCTAGCTCTCTGTTGAGCTGATCAATGCGACGATGGGCATGAGCAATGAGCGAGTTCAGGTCATCAGTAGAGAGTTTGCCAGCTAAACAGATAACATCAAAGTGTTAGTGATATCACTGAAAATATAATGCAGAAAGAAGCTAACACAAAATTCAAGTCCTCCAGTAAAAGTAGAAATTAACAACTACTGTCCAGCAACTAAAGCACTATCAATTCGAAGTGGGTCTTATTACTATTATAATTATTTACTATTATTAATAATAGGTGTGAGGCAGCACATACTGCTCTTTCTAAGAACTCCAAATCAGTGTAATCTGAACTCATTGTGTCCTGGGTTTCTAATTTACTGACTTTACCTCTAAAAAGACAGCTTGTAGACACAATCACTACTACATTTTATGTAGAACTATGATTAACCCTAACAAATATTCAGAAGGAAACCAACTCCCACAAATTCTCCTCTGAACCACAAGTATACTGACAAACACACTCCCTCCCCCAAGACACATACACAAATAAGTATTTTTATTTTCTATGTATGGGTGTTTGCCTGCATATATGTCTGTGTATCACATGTGTGGCTACTGTTGTAAGAGGCCAGAAGAGGTACCAGATCCCTTGAAACTGGAGTTACAGATGATTCTAAGCCTCCACGTGAGTGCCGAGAAATGAACCAGCTGTCCTCTAGATAGCTCTTAACCACTGAGCTCTCCATCTGTCTGTTCTTTTCCTTGAATGCACACTACCTAGAATAGTAATCTGTGATCAATGATACCCAATGGGATCATTCCTGCTCCTTTTTAGTACTCATGCCCACTCAGTTATGCAAACATACACTCACTCATTGCAATTTGTTGGTTTGTTTGTTTTAGAAGGGGAGGTAATTTCACACTCCACAGTATTCCAACATTTACTAGAGATTAGGAATGAAGGAAAGTTCCTGCCATAAAATACAAATATGGGCAATTCTGTAAGATAAATGATCAAAAACAAGTGAAAAGCGAAATATATAAGCAAGGAAGCACTGAGACTCGCTGAGTAATCTCTGAATCCTGGTTTGAATTAAGTACCGTAATTAACAATACTATAAGTAAAAAAGTCTTAAGCACTGCATATTTAACAGCACTAGATAATTATGAAACCTTAAGCATAATAATTGTATTTTGATTGTCTTTTTAAAAAAAACACTCAAAATATTTAAAAGGAAAAAGATATATTTGGAGTCTGCTTTGACATGAAGGCTATGAACATATGAGACAGAACTGGACATTGGTTTGTAAGTGATGATAAAGCTGGGTGAACTATTCATTCATGGGAGTTATTTGTATTTTTTTCTCTTTAATGTTTGAAGCTCTTTGAAATAACAAGTAAAACAAAGACCTTATTGTATATACACAGACACATATCTTACATTTAAAGCCTTACACTTAAGACAATTATTCTTGATTATCTATGGATGACAATTGAGAATTATCATACATTCAGTTCTACTTGAGATAATTTAGATGGGTGGCACACACACACACACCAGAAAGAATTCACTATTTCAACACCTCCCGCCCCCAAATGCCATTAAACATAAAATATACTTAATTACTCACCTAGGTCAGAAATACCTACAAAGAAAGAGGAGAATAGTTTGAAAAAGGAAAGCACGCACTTTGGTTAGCAATCATTAAATAGCAACATCCAGAAGGACCAAGAAAAGAGGTTAGTAGAAAGCAAAATGTTTAGTTCCTATATTTACAGAGTCAGAGACAGCATTTCTAAGGGAAGCTGTAATATTCCAAGAGGAGAATCACCAATAACAAGGACTGCTCTAGTTAGAAGGGATCTGTCACGGTCTCATCTGCACATCAACTAAAGACTTTACTAGGGGACACAATTCTTTGATTACTGTCAACTGAACTAATTTACAGAATATTTCTCCATCCAAGTACTAGGTTCCAGTGGCAAGCCACTTCCAACTGTCAAATACCTCTAGAATTAACATTTTTCTTTCGAGGAAAGTTTGGAACAAAGTCTTTTCAGATTCTGTTACCTTTCTGCTATTTTTTCTCCTGAAAACTGGTGTTACGGGAGTGCATCACAGTAAGCTGCTGCTGCTTCTTCTTCTTTTTTTTTTTTGTTTGGTTTTCGAGACAGGGTTTCTCTGTGTAGCCCTGGCTGTCCTGGAACTCACTTGGTAGACCAGGCTGGCCTCGAACTCTGAAATCCACCTGCCTCTGCCTCCCGAGTGCTGGGATTAAAGGCTTGCGCCACCACGCCCAGCGTAAGCTTCTTAAATAAACATTACAGTGAACTTTACATTAAATTTATATTTAACCTGTGTAAAAATTAAACCAAAAACTCCAACTGTTGAAGTTTAAATGATGTTCCTTATCATGATTACAAATCCTAATGAACCTTTTAACCAACTTCTCTGCCCTTAGGCATCATACCACTGCTTTTATTCAACTTCATAATCTCACAAGAATGGGTTTTCCAGCTAGTGTGCACACAGCAATGAATGCCTGTAATCCCCAGCACTTGGGAGGCTGAAACACAACAGTTATGAACTTGAGAACAACCTGGAAGAACTGGGGTCACTAACAGAATTCTCAAGTGTGCCTTAACTAATCCATTCCAAAGATTTGTTTAAATACTACATGATTTGAATAAGTATATAAACATACATATACATACATATCTTAACAGAGTTAATGTTAAGACATCATTTTAAATCACTCGGACTCGGGACTCTACTTTTAATGCCCCCCACACACACCCGCCCTCCCCAGACAGGGTTTCTCTGTATAGCCGTGGCTGTCCTGGAACTCACTCTGTAGACCAGGCTTGCCTTGAACTCAGAAATCCGCCTGCCTCTGCCTCCCACACTTTTAATTTTTGAGTAGCAAATCAGAATCAAATCATGAATCATAGAATTAAGCACTAGAGGAACTTCTGCTCACCATGATTAGAACTTCAGGAATAATGTCACACATAGCAGTAATCTATCTGCTGTGTGTGACAGAGAGAAAACAACACCCTATGCACTGAGTGAGACACAGAAGCACTGGGATTGAAAGACTGGAGTTGAAGCAGGTTTAGATTAGTTGATTAGATGCTAAAATCCAGAAAGAAAATGGCCATCAGCTGTACTTACTCATCCCTTTCCATCCAGGAGTGATGTCTGGAGTGATACTGTCCAGCTCTTTTCTAAAGTCATCTCTTGCTTGGACCACAAGTTCATGATACTGAGACACCACCTTCGCCTCTGACTGAGCAGCCTGGACCTAAGCAGATACAAGGGGTCTCTGGCTAAATGGAACAAAAAACACCATCTACACTCTAAGAAACCAGTCTAGCTGGGGGTTACAAACAATACACAGAAACCTGAAGATCAGAAAATACAAACTAACTTGTCTTTGTAATACAATTTGTTTTGTGTGTGTTATACCTGTGTTTATATGTGTGTGTTTATTCATACAGCACAGTATGTGAGAAGACATCAGAGGACATCTTGAGAGAATCAGTTCTCTCCTTCCAATAACTGAGCCCCTAAAATCCAATTCATATCATCATACTTAGAGGCAAGTACCCTTATACTGCTACCATTTGACACAAATTTTAAAATTAGTTAAAAAATGATATTTTTCTTTTATGACTTATTTATTTATGTATATGAGTGTTCTATTTGCATGTATGCCTGTATAACAGAAGGCATCACATTCTATTACAGATGGTTGTGAACCACCATGTATTTGCTGGGAACTGAACTCAGGACCTCTGTTAAGTGCTCTCCAGCCCCATACTTTTATAATGAATACTTTAAAACGTAAAAGAAATAGTAAGAATCATTTTCCTGAATTCTTAAAAATGCTTTAACAGATACTTTAAAATATAAAACATTACAAAGACTAAAAAAAACCATACCTTTTTGACGACGTTATCCAGATCAACTATCATGCTGTGAAGTTTCCCCTCTGCAGCAGTTATATGAGGGGTGGCTCCAGCAACCTCTCTTCTCTTTGCATCTTCAATTATAGTTTTCATCTTCTCTAACTCTTCTCTGTGGAGAAAAAGAAAAAAAGATAAAGGCTTTATATAATTGTAGCTACCTTTATTAAAGAGTTTTGAGGTGAGTGATGAATGTCCACAGGTAATGAAACATGAACAATTCGGGCTTCAGAACGAGACTTTTGTCGGTTTCTGAGTCTGAACTTAGCTGTGTTTTCTGTCAGCTTGACCCAAGTTAGAGTTATCTAGGAATAAACCTCCAATGAGAACATTCTCTCATCTGACTGGCCTGCACTCAAGCCTAGGAAGCATTTTCCTGATTGAGGATTGATGTTGAAGACCTCAGCCCACTGTGGGTGGGGTGCCATGCCGGGACAGGTGGCCCTGGGTTACTAAGAAACCAGGATGAGGGCTGGAGAGATTGCTCAGTGGTTAAGAGCACTGACTGCTCTTCTAGGGGTCCTGCATTCAATTCCCAGCAACCACATGGTGGCTCACAACCATCTGTAATGGGATCTGATGCCTTCTTCTGGTTTGTCTGAAGATAGTGGCAGTGTACTCACATATATAAAATAAATAAAATAAATAAATCTTTAAAAGAGAGAGAGAGAGAGAAAGAGAAAGATAGATAGATAGATTGATTTAAAGACAGACTGAACAAGCCATGGGGAACAACAGTAAGCAGAACTCCCCCATGGCCTCTGCTTCAGTTCTGCCTCCAAGCTCCTGCATTGACTTCCCAGTGACAGGCTGTGACTGAGCCCCTTCCTCCCTAACCTGCTTTTGGTCATAGCCTTTTGACTAAGCTAAGATACTAGTTTGTAAGTTGACACAAGAAGCAAACTAAGATACTAGGTTTTGCCAATTTGTAGGAAAAAAGTTCAAAGTTGCAGACAGTTCAATAAATTAACTG
Source organism: Mus minutoides (assembly GCA_902729485.2). NCBI lineage: Eukaryota > Metazoa > Chordata > Mammalia > Rodentia > Muridae > Mus > Mus minutoides. The sequence continues at coordinate 193,636 of LR750006.1, forward strand.
CTTTTGTAGTGCTGGCAAATGGTTATGATATACATTGTGAATTCTGATATAACTACTCTGAGAATCCTCACTAAAATCTGGAAATTACTACACTGAGATAACTGTGTAGATACATATTCTAAGCAATAATCCAATGCAAACCTGAATTTTATATGAGCTCCTTTATATAAATTTCTACTCATTTTATTTTAGCTTAATTGTGATTCATATAGTTCATTCTCTTAAACCTTCCTGGGCCAGTTCTGAGCACACACTTGTGGTGAAGTGAGGGAACGGTTTCTCTGCTTTTGTTCATTTATAAAGACAGCACAGAGAACGTCCAGCCCAAAGAATGTCACCAGGAGAGGCCCTAATTACTTGTTAAAGTCCATGAGTAATTACTTGGCTTTGAGCAGGGCATCGGCAGCTTCATCAACTGCCTTCCTTCGCTCCTTCAAAGCACCCTCCACTGTTCGCCACTGGGCCGACTTCTTCTCACCTGCAATCTAAACAAAATTTTAAGTTATGTAAACATAATTGCTCTCATAAAACAACTGGTCAAGATTAATGCAGAATTCTGTGCCATTAAATTCAGGGGGAATAGTATACCTAAGTCTAGCCAGCTTGCTTGTTATAGGGCATTCTAAGATAAGACAACACAACTGACTTCAGGACTCTCTTTCAGCACCAATTTTCCAGGCAACATTCCCACTGACATCTAATAAGGTCTCCATTTTAAGGGCATATCAATTACCAATGGAGAAATGAAAAGCCAATGCTCTTAAGATAGACATAACTTTCATTGCACTGGACATCTGTGACAATCTAATGAACTTCTTAGAAGTAATTTTTAAATCCTTAACTCCAAAACATTATGGAGAAATTCCTTTACAACACATTGAAAAAAATATTTTAAATTGTATAAAATAGTAACTTCCTGGTTGAAGGCCATTCAGGCTTACAGAGGTCTAGAGAGAAAGAGCCCATAACAGGTACAGTTAAATCAAGTACAACTATTTCCCAGCACTCCTCTGATAAAAATAACTTGGGGAACAGAAGGATGGTTTAGCAGATAAAAGAGGTTGTCACACAACCTGACAACCTAAATTTTATTCCTGAAATCTATATAAATAAGCTAGGCACAGTAGTATGCATCTGTAATACCAGCATTCCTACACAGAGACAGGAGACAGAAGAATCATCTGAAAGTTGGTGGGGCACCTAGCCTAGAGAAGATACGGACAAGAACCAGAGATACTGGCTCAATAAAAGAGAAGGAAGGAACTGATTCCTTAAAATTGTTCTGACCTCTATACATGCACCATGACATGGACACAACCATACTCATACACACTTACCATACATACACACAATAACAAAAAATGTTATATATTATAAATCACAGGTTTACATACAGCTTTACTAAGACAATCAGAAGTTGGAATGTGTTTTCAACATTTATAAAGATACACCAGGCATGGTGTCACACATCTTTGATCTGGACACTCGGGAACCTAAAGCACAAGGATCACAAGTCTGTCTGGTGTTCATAGTGAGTTCTAGGCAAGAGAACCACACACAGTGAGATATTATCCCCTCAAAACAAAAAACAAAACAAAACCAAAAAAAAAAAACCTATAAAAATGGACTAAAGGAAGGCACAGTGGGATGCTGACAGGAAGATTATAAGTTTGAAACTGAGCTGGGCGTGGTGGCGCATGCCTTTAATCCCAGCACTTGGAAGGCAGAGGCAGGCGGATTTCTGAGTTTCAGGCCAGCCTGGTCTATAGAGTGAGTTCCAGGACAGCCGGGGCTATACAGAGAAACCCTGTCTCGAAAAACCAAAATAAATAAATAAATAAATAAAGTTTGAAACTGGTGGGGGCTACACAGTAAGACTATCTCAGAACAAGTAAAAAATTTTAAATGTGGTTAGGAATATTAATTGGTAGAGTGTTTGCTAGCATACACAATCCTAGAGTTCCATCCGCAGCAGCACATAAAACCAGACACGGTAGCACATGCCTGCAAATCCAACATTCAAGATGTAGAGAAAGGCGAATCAGAAGTAAAGGCCCTCAGTTACATAACAAGTTCCAGGCCATCCTTTGCTACAGGAGACTCTGTCTCAAACAAAAAAGTAAACTGAAATAAAATCAGGTTTATTCAATGAATCTTTTTTTAAAGTAGTGTCTAAAACAATTGAAAACTGTGTGTACAGATTTCTGTAATAACAGGCCTAACTCCTCCTCCTCTTCATGAACTGCTGTTAAGGCTCTTCAGTAGTAAGCTGTGCACTTTCCCTTGAGGGCAATACTCTTCCATGCTGCTCTACTCCAAAGCCACCAACTGCAGTCTCTCTGTACACCGTCCATCCAGTGCATCCCTGACACCAAGGACATTCCAGTCCTCCCACACCCATGTAATGAGCATGACTAACATCTGCATGCTTTTCCATTTTGCTGACTAAACTATGATAGCTACACTTTTCCCCCTGTGAACTTCAAACTTTTAAATGTTTTATTATTTATCTATTTATCTATCTATCTATTTATTTATTTATTTATTTATTTTGTTTTTAACGAGATGGTTTTTAACGAGATGGTTTCTATGTGTAACAGCCCTGGCTAATCTGGAAATCACTTTGTAGACCAGGTAGGTCAGTGATTTAGCCTGCCTCTGCCTGGGATTGAAGGTCTGCCAACATGACCAGCCACTTTTTAAGGGTTCCAGTATTTATTTATATTTATTTTTAGCTTATTTATGTATTTGAGTACTGTATTTGTATGTACACCTGCATGTCAGAAGAAGGCATCAGATCCTATTACAGATGGTTATACCTACCTACCTACCTACCTACCTACCTACCTACCTACCTACCTATATTTGCTAGGAATTGAACTCAGAAGCTCCAGAAGAACAGACAAGAGCTCTTAAAATCATATCCAACTCTCTGGTGGATTAACGGCACACAATGCATCATGCCTGATCCTGGAACACAGTAACAGCTGGCAAACTCACTCGAGCTTCAGCCTTTATGTTATAGTTCACATGCTTACTCTACTTTAGAGTAATTAAATAATTTGGTACTGAGATATTTTTCAACATACTGAAACTCAAAGGTCACTGTAAAGGAAATTTACTGAGTCTCAGTAATAATTCAGAAATCAAAATTATTTTTTTTTTTTTTCAAGACAGGGTTTCTCTGTGTAGCCCAGGCTGTCCTGGAACTTACTCCGTAGACCAGGCTGGCCTCGAACTCAGAAATCCGCCTGCCTCTGCTTCCCGAGTGCTGGGATTAAAGGTATGCGCCACCATGCCTGGCTCAAAATTATTATTTTTAAGTGTTTAACAGAAGTTACTAACATAAACATTAAAATATGTGTGTCTGTGCTATATAAGGAGTTTTATTACTATTTCTTAAAATTTCACATCATTCTAAAATATTTAAAATTGAAAGTTTATTTAAAGAAATGTTTGGCTGGGCCAGGTGATGATGGTGCACACCTTTAATCTCAGTGCTTGGAAGGCAGAGGCGGGTAGAGTTCAAGGTGGCCTGATTACAGAGTTCTAGGACAAGCAGAGCTAAACAGAGAAACCCTTTCTCAAAAAAATAGCAATAAAAATAAATAGATAGATAGATAGATATTTTTTAAGGTAACAAAAATCCAAGTGGAGGTAGTAAGAAAAAGCAAATCTAAACTCAAGCCAGGTGAGCCTGTAAACACTGAGTAATCTTAGCACTTTTCAAGTAGAGACAGAAGCAAGTTCATCTTTAGCTATAGGGAGTTCATTACCAGCCTGAGATATATAAGACCCTGTCTCAAGCAAAACGATAAAATTAAATGAAAGTGGTTTATTTAAATTGAATGAAAACACTTTTTTTTTTCTTTTTTCCTTTTTCTTTTTTTGGTTTTTCGAGAGTTTCTCTGTATAACCCAACTCAGAAATTCGCCTGCCTCTGCCTCCCAAGCGGTATGATTAAAGGTGTGTACCACCACCGCCCAGCATGAAAACACTTTAAAATTTGAAAATTACAGGGGCTAAAGAGATGGCTCAGCAGTTAAGAGCACTGACTGCTCTTTCAGAGGTCCTTAGTTCAACTCTCAACAACCACATGGTAGCTCATAACCATCTGTAGTGGGATCCAATGCCCTCTTTTGGTGTGTCTAAAGACAGCTACAATGTATTCCTATGTGTAAAGTAAATGTGACCCATTCTTTAAAAATTAAAAAATTATATTGATGACATTACTAACAAGTCTTATGTATCAGCTACAGAGTAAATTTAGTATCAGTCTGAATTACATGAGACCCTGTCTCAAAAAACAAACCCCTGAATTCTCACACTGTTTCTTAACAGTGCTGTGGTTCATGGAAAGCATATCTGAAGGTTTTTCTCAGCTAGCACACACCTGTGATATCCCTACTTAGGAGGCTTATGCAAGAAGATCACTGCAAGTCACTGCCAGTCTGGCCTCCTTAATGCAGGCTAGTCTGAAATACACAGTGAGAAGATTCTGACTTATAGATATAGAAGGAAAGAGGAAGGAAAATCATCATAGACTGTCTTTACTCTGTAAGAAAGCCTTTATCACACAGAAGCAACCAGTCTACTACAGAGGTCACTCCTTCCTCGGCGCACCTCAGAATTGTCCATGGCTGTTTTCAGTATGTTGGAGTGTGCCTTGACAGCCTGAACTGCAGCATTCTGGGCTGTAATAGTCTGCAGAGTGACAGACGCAGTCCGGTTCAGAGCATCTTCTAAACTCTTGGCTAGAGCTGAAAAAGGAAAGAACAGTTAAAAACAAATCCTCCTTACAAAAGACTTTAAACTTCTATTCTTCTCCTAGAAGTATTCCAGCACAATTAATTCACAAAAACAACAAACAAAATAAACTATACACAGGATCCAATTTTAGGAAGGCATAACTCTCTTAAAAGTACAGGAGTGGAGGTATGGATGGGAACTTAGTTACAGAAATGGCTCAGAGCACTTGCTTCTTCTGTAGAGACAAGGGTTTTGGTTCCTAGCACTCACATGGCAGCTCAGAACTCCGTCTAACTCTACTTCCAGTTTAACATCTTCTTCTGGCCTCCACAAGTATCAGGCACAAAAAATACACACATGCAGGCAAGCACTCACACAGATTAAAAAACAACAACAACAAAAACAATCAATACATCTTTAAGAAAATAAGAACAGATGGTGGATCTGTCAGAGCTTACTGTATTATTTTCACTTTTATATTAAAGGTTGTTTAGGGGAAAAAAATCTTAAGAAAGGCTAACAAATCAAATAGAGAAAGGTTTAGACCATTTTGAAGTGTATACATGTAGCATAATCATTAGCTTTTTCATTTTATAAAAATCACAGACTCAACAGAAAGAAAAAAAAAGGGGGTGCCTATTTTCACCTTCTCAGCAAGAGGAAAACCCATAACAACTCATATATCAGAGATACAAGGAAATAACAAATCAAAGAGAAAGAAGACATGCTAATAAAAAGTACAAGTAGAAAAGCTGTATGTGGTAATGCTTGTTTGTAACCCTAGCACTCAAGAGACAGAGGCAGGAGGATAACCACACATTATACAGCAAATCCTTATTCAAGCAAGGCCAGTGGCTCAGCAGATAAAGAAAGGGACTTGCTGGCGAGCCTAACAACCTGAGTTCAATCCCTGGAACACACATGGTGCAAATAAAGAATCAATTCACAGGCTGTCTCTGATCTCCACATATACTTGCCATGGTACCTGTGGCCTGCCACATACAAATATATGTGCAATGAATGAATGAATGAATGAATGCATGCAATTTTTAAAGACTCTATCCAAAACAAAGAAGCAAAATCAATCAAATAACAATAACATAACAAAAAACCCAAAAGGGGGCTTAGAATGAATAGTTTTGTCACAAAAGTACACAAGAAATAAACACCAAATGTTAAAGACTATCCTCCTTTTTTTTTTGTTTTTGTTTTTTTTTGTTTTTGTTTTTGTTTTTCGAGACAGGGTTTCTCTGTATAGCCCTGGCTGTCCTGGAACTGTAGACCAGGCTGGCCTTGAACTCAGAAATCCACCTGCCTCTGCCTCCCGAGTGCTGGGATTAAAGGCGTGCGCCACCACGCCCGGCTTCCTCCTTTTTTTTTTTAAACATCAAGGGTAGGCATGTGCATACAAGTAAAGAAAGCCAATAATGGAAAAAAAAAATACCAAGAAAGTGAGGTCAAACTGCAGCTTAATCTAAAGAGCAAGGCATCAAGAAAGCAATAGAAAAGAGGAAAATGTAGTACCTGGCTCTTGGGCTAGGCTTTTTTAGTAGTGTGCATCCAAGACCAGACAGCAGTGGACCGACCATACAGAGACGAGACTGTCACCTGCAACGTTACCTTCTTTAGACATCTATTGACTATGCTCTAATCCTTGATTTTAAAAAAGTACACATGCATACAGTTTTAAGGTTTAAAAAAAAAAATTAAAAGCCGGGCGTGGTGGCGCACACCTTTAATCCCAGCACTTGGGAGGCAGAAGCAGGCGGATTTCTGAGTTCGAGGACAGAGGACAGCCTGGTCTACAGAGTGAGTTCCAGGACAGCCAGGGCTACACAGAGAAACCCTGTCTTGAAAAATTAAAAAAAAAAAAAAATTAAGAGGCAAAAGCCAAGATGCTAATTTTTTTTCAGTTTACCTAAACCAAATCAAGAAAATTTAGACCAACCCCAAAGAGACCAGCTAAAGCAGCAGACTCTGCACCTCCAATTTACAACTTAAATCAAGGAACTCATATGTCAGAAGAATGAAAAGTGAGTAGAGAATATGAATCCACATATAATCTTATACCTGAGAAGACTGAGCCAGAAGGATTGAGGTCAAGGCCATCCTGAGCTACAGTGCATACAGTAAAGTCAAAGAGAGTCTGAGCTACACATGGCAAAATATATCAAAGACAGATGGAGTGATGGAGAGAGAGAAGGAAGGAAGAAGGAAGAATATTAACATTACTGACAAATGAGAAAGTGCAAAAACACTTCACCGAGGATTTAGTTTATTTAACATTTTCAACTATCTATAACAAGGCCAAGAATGAAAGATACCACACACAATTCTGCTAATGCCCTAGACCTAAGGCTCCTTCCCCATCCACTCTTCTCTCATAACAGCAGCTCCTTAGCATAGGGTAGAGCCAATAAGGTGCCAAGGAAACAGTCAGATGCAGCAGCAGTGAAAACAAGTGATGTGGCCAGAAAGGAAATTCACAATAGCTGCTAGAGAATTTGAAAAGTAACTTCCTGTTTAGCAAAAAGCTCTTTATACCCCATTATTTCCAAAGTCACTAATATACAGCACACAGTACAATAAATGACAGCCTGCATCTCCTATACAAGAGGAATATCTATATAATAGCAGGCTGAGGAGATGGCTTTGTGAGCAGATGGCTTTGTGAGTAAAAGGCTGCTCAAGCATAAGGTCTGGAGTTCAGATCCTCACCATCCACGTAAAAGCTGGGCATGGCAGCAAGTACATCTATAACCACAGTGCTGGGGCAGAGGATCAGGCAGATCCCGGGGCGCCCTTTGGCTTGTCTAGCCCAGGAGTTCTCAACCTTCCTATGATGCAGCTCCTTAATACAGTTCTACATGTGGTAGTAACCCCCAACCATAACTGTAGTTTTGCTACCATTATGAATCAGAATGTAACCAAAAAAAAAAAAATAAAATAAAAATAAAAATGCTGGGCAGTGGTGGCGCACACCTTTAATCCCAGCACTTGGGAGGCAGAGGCAGGTGGATTTTTGAGTTTGAGGCCAGCCCGGTCTATAGAGTGAGTTCCAGGACAGACAGGATTATACAGAGAAACCCTGTCTCATAAATAAATAAATAAATAAATAAATAAATAAAGATTAAAAATAAAAGTAAAATTAATCAGAATGTAAGTATCTGATATGTATATGGTCTATGGAGATCCCCAAAGGGGTCATGACCCACAGGTCTTGAGAACTTCTAGTCTAGCAGAAACAATAAATGAGCAATCTTGTCTCAAAAAATTAGGTGAATAGCAATATAAGAAAGTATCTAAAGTCAATTTCTGAGTTCTAGTCATTGATGGGTGAGTGAACCTAAACACACACACATACACACACACACACACACACACACACACACACAGAGTATTGAAACTTAAGAGGAAATACACTTGTTTTGCTGAAAACTAGCAACATCAGAACACCCTCTTTCCTATACATACATATATAAGCATTAAAGGCTGAAACAATCCACTTCTGTTTTCCTGGAATTCTAAGATAGCTTCATCTAGAAATGAAATGGATTTGGAATGTTCAGCAACACACCGTCAGGGGGGCTTGTTACCTGGGTAAGAGCAGTTTTGGTGGAAAGAGCACGGATGGTGGGAACTGAGCAGTGACATAGGGAAACCAAAGAAACCCCACCGACTACTGAACCACAAGGTGGCCTAGCTAATGGATGAAGAGAGCACTGAGGACGACTTGATTTACATACACTCCATCTCAACTTGTTCTTGCTTTTCCTGTTGTGCTAGACGAGCTGCAACTTCTTCAGGTGGTCGCTCCCTTATAGAAGATGAGAATGCTTCCTCTTGCAGCAAAAGTGAACAAGAGGAAAGCAAATTTCAACAGATTTTTAACAGCTAACAGGGACACAAAGAAAGCAGTGACATCAACAAAAAGTGGTGAGGACTCTAAACTCATGGATTCCAAAGAAAATAAGGGATTCGCTCTTAACATATGGATCAATTTGGACTTAGAAGTTAAAGTCTTCCCTAGGCAAGTTTGAAGGCTGGAAATCAGTCTAGGTACGCATTTCCAGATATCAATACAGTTCTGGTGAGCAAAACATCTATAGCACAATATAAATAATTAAACTACCTGTGGTTTCAGATGTAGATTTTCCTTCATTAGTGTTGGGACATTCGGTTTTTATATTGTCCTCATGCTGAACCGCAGGGGCCGGGACCGAAAGTGTATCACCTGCTGCAGAAATAATTTGAGCTGCCCCTGTAGATGCTATAAATACATGTTATGCATGATACTCATACTGCTGTTACCTGTAGGAAGGAAACTACTGCTGAGCACTTCACTGTACTACTTAACATACAAATACTTCTACTGCCCTGTGTTTGAGTAATAAACTGAAACAGAAAATTGACAAAGGTAGACACAAAGTCTTCTCAGTGCCTACAGACACTTTAATTCCTCTTACCTAAAGAAAGGCTTCTAGTAACAGTGCTAACTCTAAGCACAGAAAAGGGAACATCAAAAAGAACAGCAGAATAAAAAGGAGTCTGGGTCAAAGGAGGAGAGAGAGAGAGACGAGAAAGCGATTTGGCAGCGGGTCTCTAACCATTCTGAAGAGTAGTAGAGATGAAGGAAGACATGAAAGATGTGGAAAAAGATGACAGTTCCAAACACAAGAGAAAGGTATGTTCACAGGGAAGATAGTGTGTGAAGAAAGGAATTCATTTAAAAAAATAAAAAGCACTTCAGAAATGACAATTTTAAGAAAGATTAATTTAGAAACAAAACTGATGGAAGAGAAAAGTCTATTTTAGAGATGAAATGGGTATGGAAACAGGAAAATGAGACAAATTTTGTTTTAAGAATTAAAGTTCTCATTCAAAAGATATCTCTTAACATATACACAGAATAAAAGGCTAAGTATCAAATAAAGAAAACAAGGATTAAAGTTAACTGCTAATCAAAGTTCAATACTATGTCCACTCAACCACTGAAACCCACAGGGGGAAAAGATGACTTCTCAATGAAGGAAAGACGCTCCTCTAACTTTAAATGCACAGAGATTAAGACAATTCCTCCCATTATACCTTCCAAAGAGTGGCTCGCTCTAAGGAGTACCTGCGGAAGCTGGAGTGTCTCCCTTCATCTTCTGGCTCTGGGCCACAGGCAGTTTGGAGTCTTTCATCACCTCTGATACGCTGGAGATTTTTAGTGGACCAGACTGAACCTTGGAAATGGAAATGTTTAAAATTAAGGATATAGTGTTGTCTTTAAAAGGATCATATAATAATATTCTTTTTTTTTTTTTTTTTTTTTTTGGTTTTTTCGAGACAGGGTTTCTCTGTAGAGCCCTGGCTGTCCTGGAACTCACTTTGTAGACCAGGCTGGCCTCGAACTCAGAAATCTGCCTGCCTCTGCCTCCTGAGTGCTGGGATTAAAGGCGTGCGCCACCACGCCCGGCTGCCATTTCTTTTTTTAAATACAATTATAGTTTTCTGTGTGCATTCAGGTAGGAACAAATGACTGATGACAGGCCTGGAGTAATACTGAACATTTGTTCGTTGTTTCTTTTATTGTCAGGATGCAATTACACATGAAGAAACATGAAAGGTTTGTAAACAGTAACTGCTTTCCTTTCCCAGTTAAAGCCAGACTAATTTAAGGTACTACTGTTCATTAATGAGACGGTGCGATCTGTAGGGGAAAATGAAGAGATAATGAAAACTGTTGTTCCCCAATCTTGTTGTCCCCCTTTTTATTAAAGGCCAGAGTAGAGAGTGGGTCTCAGGCTCCTAGATGATTAGTCAAAGAGAAATGGTTTGAAGCCGGGCGTGGTGGCACGCCTTTAATCCCAGCACTCAGGAGGCAGAGGCAGGTGGATTTCTGAGTTCGAGGCCAGCCTGGTTTACAAAGTGAGTTCCAGGACAGCCAGTGCTATACAGAGAAACCCTGTCTCACAAAAAAATCAAACCAAAACCAAAACCAAAACCAAAACAAAAACCAAAAAAACAAACAAACAAAAAACAACAAAAAAAGAAAGAAATGGTTTGAAACTGTCATAGAAACTAGAAAAACACCCATTTTCTGTGAATTAGGCTGCTTTCTTTAAAAACTGAATATTATTAAGTCTTTGATGTTGTGCCTGCATATATATCTGTATATCATATGTGTACTTGGTACCCAGGGAAGCCAGAAAGAGGGCATCAGATCCCCTGGAATAGATAAGCCACCACATCAGTGCTGGGAATCAAACCCTAGTGTCCTCTGGAAGAGCCTCCAGTGCCCTTAATCATTGAGCCATCTCTCCAGGCCTGGCCTGTTTTAATTTTTGAAACAGGGTTTAACTCTGTAACTCAGACTGGTCTTGAAACTCCAATGTTTCTACAGTAGCCTTCTAAATGTTGGGACTGCAGATATTATTCACCACACTGTTACTTCTGAATTTAAGAAACACATGTTCACTGTTGAACAAGCACATATCAAGATCATCAGTGATTGCAATGGGCCCTTTACTACCCCCTTCTCTTCCAGCTCACAGGCCATCACTGGGAAAACTCTAAAATCTATCCTTCCACCCCAGCATGAGCTGAGGAAGATACACAGTTTTCCACTTATTTAAAATGCAAATTAACATGTAACCTGTTACATGTACAAATTAACATGTAACATGTTGTTGGTTTATTTTCCCCTTTTCTTGTCAGGAATTAAACCCAGAGCCTCATGCATACTGGGGCAAGCTCCATCTCCAGGCCAGAGTTTTAATTATTTAGATATTTATTCTGCTCTATGAGTGCCACACGGCTGGTTACCACTCTTCAGTTTCATGTGTGTCTCCTCAGAAGAAATTCAGGGATAATCTCTTCTCATTCCTGACTCTATCTCAAAGTTGTTCTCTCCCTACAGGAAACTCCTGTCTCCTATTTTTACCTTAGTTAATAGGCCATCAGCTTTTTAATGATAGGTGATACTTCTATACAGTACACAAGAGATTCTCTCTACCCACCCCACCCCCCCAAAAAAAGGGGAAAAAAGGAACCAATGGCCAGCTTCTAAGCTAACATTTAACCTTTCCATCTTCAATCAGTAGTCTTCATTTTCAGCATTTTTTATGGGATAGAGAAGCACACACCACAGCACTCATGTGGTGGTAAGACAACTTGCAAGAGTCAGCTCTCTGCTTCCAACAAGTGATCATTAGTCTTAATGGCAAGACTTTACCTACTGAACCATCTTGCCAGTCCACCAGACAATCCTTACAGTCTCATTTCTTATCTTTTCTTTTTTGGTTTCTCAAGACAGGGTTTCTCTGTGTAGCCCTGGCTGTCCTGGAACTCACTCTGTAGACCAGGCTGGCCTCAAACTCAGAGATACACCTACTTCTGCCTACCAAGTGCTGGGATTAAAGACTGTGTCACCATCTGATCTTACATTTGGTTGTTAAGAAATAAAAGATGTGCCGGGCATGTGGGCCTTTAATCCCAGCACTCCACAGGCAGAGGCAGGTGGATTTCTTTTAAAGGTCTAAGAAATAATGAAATGGAAGACCAGCCAGGAACAGTTGGTTATAATGAAAGAACCAGGTAACACTAGAATTGATAGAATTAGTCTCTGCCATGCTAGATTCTGGACATCAGATACCCACAGCTTATGAGAATGGACTACCTAATCAGGAACATCCAGACTCAAAGCATAAAGAAATATTTAGAGCAAAAGGCCAAAAAGCCCATGTTCTTTTGTATATCTCTTGTGTATATATCTATGTGCAAACAAGTTGTGTTTGAATTAAGAAATATTTAAGATTGGGGACTGAAGAGATGCTTTGGCAGCTAAGAACACTGGTTGCTCTTAGAGGACCAGGGTTTGAATCCCAGCACTCACATGGTGACTCACAACTGATCCCAGGAATCTGATACCCTCTGCTGGTCTCCACAGGCACAAGCACACATGTAGTACAAAAACATACATACAGACCAAACACACCAATATACATCCAATATACATAAAATACTTTTAAAACGGGGCTGGAAAGATGGCTCAGCACTAGAGGCTTTTCCAGAGGACCTGAGTTCAACTCCCAGCACCCACATGGTGACTCATAACCACCTGTAATTCTTTTTTTTTTTTTTTTTTTTTTTAAGATTTATTTATTTTATGTATGTGAGTACACTGTAGCTGTCTTCAGACACACGAGAAGATGACATTGGATCCTGTTACAGATAGCTATGAACCACCAAGTGGTTGCTGGGAACTGAACTCAGGACCTCTGGAAGAGCAGTCAGTGCTCTTAACTGCTGAGCCATCTCTCCAGCCCATCCACCTGTAATTCTAATTCCAGTAGGTGCAATGGCTTTCTTTTAAAGATGAGCTTAAAAGTTTTAAGCTCAAAAAAAAAAGTTTTAAGCTAAGGTTGCCAAGTGGTACAAGTGGTAAAAAGCACTTGTTGTATAAACCTGCAACCTGAGCTTGATCTGTGGATCCCACAGCAGAAACAACTCTCCCTCCCTCATACACACACTCTCCCTCCCTCCCTCCCTCCCTCTCTCTCTCTCTCTCTCTCTCACACACACACACATACTCTCTCTCTCGCTCCCTCTCTCTCTCTCTCTCTCTCTCACACACACACACAATTACTAATAATAAATAAATGTTAAACTAATAAATTCTTTGTTAACAAGTGTAAGCTAGTGTACAAAGTGATGAAGAATGTGCACAATGCTCCAGGAATACTGGAAGACATTCAGACATCCCTATCAACCAAACAGCAGAGAGCTAAAATTCCATGACTTTGTTTTCTTGTCTAAGGGAGCTATAACTAGCTACAATAGGTTCCATCCTGACCACTCTACATTATATTCTTAGTTCACTAAGTCAGGCATAAACCCACGTTGTGCCTCCAGCCACAGACTGACCAGTTATCTCAGTCCAATGTATCTCTTTTATTTACCTTTATGTAGTATGGTTATTTTTTTCCCCTGTGGTAATTAAGAGCATTTATGGAACTCCCACAGGCTAAAATTCTACTTTAAAAGATTACTGTTGGGCTAGAGAGATGGGTCAGTGGTTAAGACCACTGACTGCTCTTCTGAAGGTCCTGAGGTCAAATCCTAGGCAACCACATGGTGACTCACAACCATCCATAATGAGATCTGACACCTTCTGGTATGTCTGAAGACAGCTGCAGTGTACTTATCTATAATAATAAATAAATCCTTGGGCCCAGAGTGAACAGGGTGACGAGAGCAAATGGGTTGACTGGAGCGAGCCAAGGTCCTAAATTCAATTCCCAGCAACCACATGATGGCTCACAACCATCTGTATAGCTATAGTGTACTCATATACATAAAATAAATATATAAATCTTAAAAAAAAGATTACTGTTAGTTCAAGTTTAAGAGAACTAACAAACATACATGTGGCAAGTTGCAGTGAGTTATACACAACTAATACTATCCAGATGAAGTATTTCATACATTCTTGTAATCCCCAAATGTAGGAGGTGAAGCCAGAGAATCAGGAGTTTAAGCCCAGTCTGAGCTACATAAAACTGCCTCAAAAATAGTTAGTTGAGCCACCACACCTTTAATCCCAGCACTTGGGAGGCAGAGGCAGGCGGATTTCTGAGTTCGAGGCCAGCCTGGTCTACAAAGTGAGTTCCAGGACAGCCAGGGCTACACAGAGAAACCCTGTCTCGAAAAACAAAAAACAAACAAAATAATAATAATAATAATTAGTTGAGTGGAAGCATTCTATAACATAAATTGAAATACTGTTTAAAATTCTTACCGGTTTCTTTGGTAATGGAACAGTATAAGGCGCAGAGCCAAGAACCATCCCAAAGAGTTTGTCTGAGTAAGGTATGGTTTTCTCTACACTTTCCCGGAAATGGGAATCCCATTTGGCATACAGGATAGTGCCACCAATCCCTCCACCAACAAACAAAAGGCCAGCTCCAGCAATCTTACCAGCAGTCAACCTAGAAGAAGGAAACAGGGAAGATATTATACTTGCTTGTGTTTCCCTTTCTACTTTCCTGAGTCGTATAGACCTTTCTACCTCCATTTCTCTACCATCGACTCAGACCACAGCAATCAGGAGTAACATTACAGCTGCAAACCACTTTTTCTTGATCAGTTTTAATGTGTCGGCAATATGAAATAGTTACAGACAGATAACAGACATTTTAAAAGACAATAGCTACAACAGGAAGAATGAAGCAGTCTCTCATTTGACCCTTAAAACCGGGTACTTGCAATTTTGAGATTTCCTCTGAAGTCTCACAAATCACTGACTTTCAAAGCTCCTCTATAAGCATTTCTGTAAGAAAAATAAAGGAAATCCTTTACAAAAAAGAAAGCTAATTCTAACATTCTAAAGGCTGAGGAAGGAAAACTGCTCTGAGACTGAAGCCAGCATGAGCTACAAAGCAAAACTTCACATTAAATGAAATTTAAATTTGAAAATTACTGAGCTGAAGATGTAGGTCAGATCCTGCTCAGAATGTCCCAATTGGAAAAGGAAGACAGTAAGACATCAATAGAACAAGCACTTTGTAAACTTACAACATTATAGTAGAGACCTAAACGAACTCCCATAAAACAGAAGCAAGCACTTGAAGAGAGGACTCTGCTCCGTGCCACCCAGTTACCAAAGAACAGAAAGGAGCACCGTTACTAAAGCTTCACCCAAAATAATGGTACAGAAGGGACTCCTCAGATCTTAGAGCAAATCTTCTGATAGCAGCTCCCTCTGACTGGACGTGGGGAGGATTTGTTCCAAGAACCCCAGAAGCCACAGATAGAAGCAAATGATGTATTTTTCTGTATACTTATATATCTATGATAAAGATTAATTTATAAACTAAACACAGTAAGAGAGCGATAACAATAATGAAATAGAACAATTTTAACAATATTTTACAATAAAGGTTATGTGAATGTGATTTTGTTAAAAACCTATTACTGATGATGCCCAGCACTCAGGAGGCAGAGGTAGGCAGATCTCTTGTGAATTTGAGGCCAGACTGACCTCCATTGAGCTCCAGGACATCTGGGGCTATATTAAGAGACCCTGTGTCCAAAAAAAAAAAAATACCATAAATGAAAAATCTTACTGTTCTGCACTCAGCCTTCCTCTGATGATGAATGAATACCATTTTCTTTTCTTTTTTTTTTCCTCAAAGATTGATTGATTGATTGATTTAATGCATATGCATACTCCACCATTGCTCTCTTCAGACACCCCAGAAGAGGGCACCAGACCCCATTACAGATAATTGTGAGCCACCATGTCATTGCTGGGATTTGAACTCCGGACCTCTGGAAGAGCAGTCTGTATTCTTAACTGCTAAGCCACATCTCCAGCCCAAATATCGTTTTCTTAACAAAAGTTGGTTTATGCAACCATGTCCATATATTCAAAGTAAACACATGCACACACACAAACAACCCCGCGCATACCTCTATTATTAGTACACAGTAAAGAGCTTGCTTCCAAGGAGACAAGCGACATACCCAGAACTGCTTGAAGTGGAGTATCTACGGCATGGTCGTAGTGGACGGAGGACGAACTTCCCACACAGACAACTCTAAAGGAGAATAAGACACCACATCAATACATTAAAGGAGTCTGGAAGTACGATGGCTCATCCTAGTAACCCCAGTATTCTGCAGGCTAGAAAGATCACAAACCACAGGCCAGTCTAAGATACAAACCACAGGCCAGTCTAAGATACAAAGCCAGACCACCTCAAAGTGCAAAACACCTCAATAAATCTCAGAAGGTTTTGAATTGACAATACAGATAAAAATACTTTTATTAAAAGTGTATTCAAACAAAAATTAGTTTACTTTCAGAAATCAATCTACCACAAAACACTTTTC
Organism: Mus minutoides; assembly: GCA_902729485.2. NCBI lineage: Eukaryota > Metazoa > Chordata > Mammalia > Rodentia > Muridae > Mus > Mus minutoides. The sequence continues at coordinate 210,265 of LR750006.1, forward strand.
TGAATGTTTAAAAACAGTTCTGCACCAGCACTTTGAAGACTGAAGCAGGATTGCTATAAGTTCCAGGCCAGCCTAGACTTGTCTCAAAAAACAATGCGGGCGTGGTGGGCGTGGTGGCGTAAGCCTTTGATCCCAGCACTCGGGAGGCAGAGGCAGGTGGATTTCTAAGTTCGAGGCCAGCCTGGTCTACAAAGTGAGTTCCAGGACAGCCAGGGCTGATAAGTGGATATTAGCCCAACAGCTCCAAATAACCAAGATACAATTCACAGACCACATGAAGCTCAAGAAGAAGAAGATCAAAGTGTGGGTGCTTCGGTCTTTCTTAGAAGGAGAACAAAATACTTCCAGGAGCAAATATGGAGATAAAGTGTAAAGCAGAGACTGAAGGGAAGGCCATCCAGAGACTGTCCCTCCTGGGGATTCATCCCATATACAGTTACCAAACCCAGACACTATTGTGGATGCCAAGAAGTGCATGCTAAAGCCTGATATGGCTGTCTCCTGAGAGGCCCTGCCAGAGCCTTACAAATACAGAGATGGATGCTCGAAGCCAACCATTGGACTGGGTGCAAGGTCCCCAATAGAGTTAGAAAAAGGACCAAAGGGCGGGGAGATGGGTGTGGGTGGGTGGGTGGAGGAAGACCCTCATAGAAGAAGGGGGAGGGAGGATGGAAGAGTGTTTCGGGGTGGGGGACCAGGAAAGGGGATAACATTTGAAATGTAAATAAAGAAAATATCCGATTTTTAAAAAGATGAAATAATGCATGAGGAAGGAAACATAAAATTTTATCAGGATTGAATATGACTTTTGGTAAATGTAATTTTAAAAGAATTAAATTACAGATTAGTAATACATCATTTTTATTAGGCTATGTGCATTGTGGCTTAAAGGAAACAAGAAAGGCTCTCAATTATGGTAAAGGCTATCCATCAATCTTCTTTCCTTCAAGAAATATTTTTACAACATAGAGAAATCAGCCTTGAATCTCCAGGAAACTCTCTTCCTTCTGGCTAGATTACTTAATGCTAGAAGGTCCTATGCAGGTTCCTGAGAGAGAAAAGGCATCACTGGTCTTGCCCAACATGAGACCTTGTATACTACAATACCAAATTGCTTGGCAGGAGATGCCCACAGATGCAACAGTGGCATAACTGTTATGGGAGTAACCAGTGCCTCTCTGAGTGAGTGGCTACAAGGCCTGAACTGTAGGAAGGATTTAATACTGGGTACTATCACCTGGTCAAAGTGGGTGAGCACCCTCATAGAAGCAGGGGAAGGGGGAATGGGATAAGGGGTTTGCTGAGGTGAAACCAGAAAAGGGGATAACATTTAAAATGAAAATAAAATATCCAATAAAAAAATAATTTTAGGGCTATATCAAAGATATCTTAACCATTTTAAGATCTAGTTAAAATGATAAGATCCTGGTCCTAGTGGAATAAAATTTTTGTAGTGTCTTAAAAGAGGGCTGCAATGGGAAGGGAGTATCAGTTACTCTAGCCCCCACCCCCACAAAAAAATAGGGGTGAGTGCATTACACAATATTGACTATACATGTGTTTTTTTTTGGGGGGGGGATCAGTTGTTCTAGCCTCCACCTTCACCAAAAAAGAAAAAGAAAAATGGGGCTGAGTGCATTTTGCAGTACTGACTGTAACAATGCAGACATGTGCCAGGCATAGTGGTGCACGCCTTTGATCCCAGCACTCTGGAGGCAGAGGCAGGTGAATTTCTGAGTTCGAGGCCAGCCTGGTCTACAAAGTGAGTTCCAGGACAGCCAGGGCTATACAGAGAAACCCTGTCTCGAAAAAACAAAACAAAACAAAACAAAACGAGAAAGAAAAAAGAAAAAAAACCAATGCAGACATGCCAAATGTTCTTCCAGAAATATACTGCTACCTATCAAACATGAATTGTGTCTTTCCCTGATACTGTATGATTTCCTTTATGGGGATTATCCAGATAGACAAATTCGTAAATAGTGGCTGCCAAGGTTTAGGGAAGAGGGGATGGGGTAGGGAAAGGTGCAAGGGCAGGCTTGGTTAATAATTCACTTACAGAGGGTAGTGAAAGTGATGCTCTGTGCCTTCTCACACTACAGCACAAATGTACTTGGCTTTGGCCTGACTCTGTTCTAAGAACCTGCTGCTAAGCTGTGAGGAAATCCCAAACACAGAGATGCCAAAAGCAGGAGTTCCAAGGCAGTAGTCACTGCAGAGCCAGCATCAGCAGCCAAGCATGAGAGTAAGGGATACTGGGAACTGACTAGTCCTAGGCACTGTCTTAAGGGTCAATGTGCAACAATTGCCCAGGTGATCCCAGGAAAGACGGAGAACAGAAGCAATGAACAATGCTGCTATTTCCCAGACACAGAAAGACTTGTTACATAGATCTAGTTAAGCAAACTCGTTATTTTTCAAAAATGTTTTTCAATTTTTAAAATTCTTATTAGAAGCCGGGCGTGGTGGCGCACGCCTTTAATCCCAGCACTCGGGAGGCAGAGGCAGGCGGATTTCTGAGTTCGAGGCCAGCCTGGTCTACAGAGTGAGTTCCAGGACAGCCAGGGCTAGACAGAGAAACCCTGTCTCGAAAAACCAAAAAACAAAAACAAAAAAAAAACAAAAACAAAAAAAAAAATTCTTATTAGAATTTATTCAATTTGTTTTATATGTATTTTTATCAGTATGTATGTATGTATGTATGTATGCCATGTGCATGCTTAGTGCCCATACAGAGCAGAAGGCGGCATCAGATCCCTTGGAACTGGAGTTATGGATAGTTGTGAGCCACCTTGTGAGTGCTGGGAATTGAGCCCAAGTCCTCAGAGCAACCACTGAGCCATCTCTCCAGCCCAACCAAAATACATTTTCATTACACTTATTTATTTGCATGTATATAACAAATGGAGACCGGAGAACACCTAACTGGAGTTGCTTCTCTCCTCCTGTGTGGTTCCCTTGGACTGGACTTAGGCTATCAAGCTTAGCAGCAGGTGCTTTTACCTGCTCCAAAACAGTATTGTTGGAAATTCAAGGATCTAAGTACATTTGACAGGTTTAAACCAGTTGCAATTGCCTAGTTTAAAAAAAAAAAAAATATCATCCTGTCCTGTTCTTGACTCCCTAAGTTTGAAGTGTTTGTGTAACTCTGCCTCTCTGACCATCTGCAAATACCCACTAGCAGGCTTTATTTCTGTGTCTGGTAAAGCTAAGTAAGTATTCACCACTTAACGGTATATTATTAACAAGGCTTAATAGTTACCATCACCACCACCCAGTTCTAGAAATCACAGCAGGTTTTCATCAATCCAAAAGGAACCCTAGATTCTATTAAGTGTCACACATCCCTCCAGCCACTTTCCCCTTTTCTAATATCTGGCAGCCTTTTGTTTCATAAATGTCTATTCTGGATAATTCCTAGAAAGGAAATCATACAATGTACTGCCTTTTGTTCCAGGATCTCCAAATTGTTTACCAAAGGAGCTGCACATTATACTTCCACCCAATTTATGTTCTCACCAGCCAATGTATGTTCTCACCAACACTCATTATTATACTCAAAAATCACAAGAGTGGATAAGTGAGTAACTCATTTAACTTTGAGTTGAAACTCCTGGGATCAATGATGGTGATCAATATTCCATGTGTTTCTTATACTGGCTTTGCATAAATGGCTACTCAAGTCCTATGGAGTTTTTGTTTGTTTGTTGTTTGTTTGTTTTCCAAGACAGGGTTTTTCTGTATAGCCTTCTGGAACTCACTCTGTAGACCAGGCATCCAACTCAGAGATCTGCCTACAGTGCCACCAGAGTGCTGGGATTAAAGGTGTGTGCCACCATCGCAAGGCTTCTAAAAAGATTTTGAGTTATCTTCTTGTAACACTATAAGAATTCTTTGTATTTTCTGCATACCTGGATCTTATTATATAGTTAAAATAGTCCCTCATTTTTTTCCTTCTTGAGTATCCTTTTATCTTAGTAATATTTCTATCCCTATAATGACATACCATGACCAAGACAACTTATAGAAAAAAGTTATTCAGGGCTTACAGTTTCAGAGGGTGCATCCATGACCTTCATCTTTCATCCCCCCCCCCCCCCCCCCCCCCCNAAAAAAAAAAAAAAAAAAAAGAAAGAAAAAAAGAAAAGAAAAGAAAAAAATGCATTGCAGAACAATCTGAGAAGCAATTACTTGAGATTCCCTCTTCACAGAAATGTCTAGGTTTATGTCAACCTGCACATTGTTGTTGTCTGTGATTTCCATGTGTATGTACACATGTTCATATATGTATACATGTGTGTACTCAGAAACACACAGTTATACATGAGGCCAAAGGGCAAGGTCAGATTTACTTCTCAATGGTTCTCCATTTAATTTTTGATTTACTTTAATTTTTGAGACAGAGCCTCTCACCAACTCTAGAGCTAGTTGGCTGACCAGTGGGTTCAATGGATCCCTCTGTCTCCTCTTCCCCTGCAATACGATTACAGGTACACACTACCATGCCTAGCTCTTTATGCTTGTACCTGAACCCAGGTCTTAATGCTGGTGTACAAGTACTTTACCAGCTGAGTCATCTCCACAGCCCAATCTTGAACTCTTCATCTTCCTGCCTCTATCTCCTCCATTCTAAGTAGATATGTACCATCATGCCCAGCTTCAAAAGTACTTTTGTTGCTTATGCATTTGGCATCATATTTACCTAAGTCACTGACAAATATAAGGTTTGCCTCCAGTTTGCTCTCTCTTAAGCAGTGTCTCTAATATTATATAACCCAAACCTATTTTGACACACAAAATATTGACTACTCTTAATTTTAGGATTCCACTTTATTAATGACCTATAATATAGAACAGTAATTTGTCTTGACACATAACCTTGCAATAAATGTCATAAGGTTAGCACTAATAGTTCTAACCTACAGAAACATGACTTCCACAAACAAAAGACAAGAAAAATATGTAATTCCCGTGTAATATTTTTCCACAATCAACTTCTCAGCTTTACCAAACTAAAGAGAATATATTAAGAACCATCATGTAGTAGAATAGACTGAAAACAAACAAGCACTTTAGAAAAATCACCTGTGAATCCTATGCCAAGTTTCTAGATCCCACAATAAATTTTGCAGGGTGATGAAATTTGTAGCCTCCCACAGCCTTGAGCAGGCTGGCTCTGACCTGTTCTGCCACTGTGAACAAGACCACCTAGGGTGGAGTCTTCTGACCTAGATAGGTCTATTGTTCTGCCACCTGTGCTCTACTCGGAGATGAGGCTACCCAGAGAGAGGCTGAAACCTGTCTTCCAGAGATAAACAACACCCTGGACCAAGTGCTGACAGCCTGAAGCATCAAGAGCCTGGCATGGCAGGGGATGGGCCTTGCCCCTTCATAAGCTCAGACTCTTGGTCAGATTTTGTTTTAATCTGGTTATTCCCCTCCCCCCACTTCCTTCCATACAGCTCCAGTCTCCCACTCAGGAACCCAGTTCGTGTGGCGGAGGGCAGCTACAGATATTAACAATATTTGCATTTAAAATACAAATTTTTATGCAACAATTTAACTTTTCCTACAGTTAAACTATCTTGTAAGAGCCAGGAGTGGTGGCAAGCAACTGAAATTCAGCATGTAAAAGATGCGGCGCGCCTCTCTGCCTCCGTCGACCAGCAAGAAAGTCACGCCACCACCAGGATCTTCTCATTCAGCTTTATTCAGGAGCACCTTGATAGTTGATTCCCAGGACCCTGGACAGCAGCAGAGCTGCTGCTTTTATACACTCCCAGGGAAGGGGAAGGGGTGTCATAGTGGTTGCTGATTGGTGCACCAAGCCACACCTCATTTGCATGTGGCCCGTTCATTGGTGCCACAAGCCACAGCCATTAGCATAATTTCCCTTCATTGGTACTACAAGCAGTGCCTCATTAGCATATTTCCCCTTCGGGAGGGCCTGAGGAAAGTGCTGCGCATGCGCACTAGGCTCTCTTCCCTGGCAGCCTGCTGGTCCTGCGCCATCTTGCAATGGGGCGGAGTCGCAGGCCTTCCCAGAGCCGCAGGCCTTCCCGGAGCTCGGGCAGCCTTGCTGGTCAGAGCGCTGCCGTGGCGAGCCCCCCCCCCCCCCACGCCGGTCAGAGCGCCACCGCGGCGCCCCCGCCCCACCCCCCCGCCAGTCAGAGCCCCTTCGCCGCTCAGCGCCGCCTGCTTCCTACAAAAAGGTAAGGGCAAGAGAATGGGGAGTTCAAGCTCATCCTCAGCTACACAGACCAGTCTAGATGACAGGTGTCTGTCTGAAAAAGCCAACAAGGCAGGATGGCTCTGAGGTTACAGTGGCCAGACAACAACCTCAGTTCGGTACTGGGAAAGAAACAATTCTCACAAGTTGTCCTTTGACATCAACATGTGTGCTATGGCACGTGCTCATCCACACACATGCACAAAATAAAAAATAAACGTGTAACGTTATGGCTGAAGAAGTGCTTAGTGCTAAGAACATCTGCTCTTTCAGAGGACATGGTGATTTACAACCATCTGTAACTCCAAACCCAAGGGATCTGATGCAAAGAGTTGATCCATGCAGTGAACACACATTCGTGCAAGTCAAAACACTCAGACATATAAAATTAAGGGAAATGTTTTAAATTTAATTTTTTTTTTTTGTTTTTGTTTTTGTTTTTCGAGACAGGGTTTCTCTGTATAGCCTCGGCTGTCCTGGAACTCACTCTGTAGACCAGGCTGGCCTCGAACTCAGAAATCCACCTGCCTCTGCCTCCCGAGTGCTGGGATTAAAGGCATGCGCCACCACACCCGGCCCTTAAATTTAATTTTTAAAAAATGAGGAGGGGGGCTTGTACTGGCTTGTTTTGTGTGTCAACTTGATACAAGTTGGAGTTATCACAGAGAAAGGAGCTTCAGTTGGGAAAATGCCTCCATGATTTCTCAATTAGTGATCAAGGGGGAGGGCCCCTTGTTGGTGGGACAATCTCTGGGCTGGTAGTCTTGGGTTCTATAAGCAAACAAGCTGAGCAAGTCAGAGGAGGCAAGCCAGAAAAGAACATCCCTCCATTGCCTCTGCATCAGCTCCTGCTTTCTGACCTGCTTGAGTTCCAGTCCTGACTTCCCTTGAGGATGATGAACAGCAGTATGGAAGTGTAAGCTGAATAAACCCTTTCCTCCCCAACTTGCTTCTTGGTCATGATGTTTTGTCCAGGAATAGAAACCCTGACCAAGACAAATTGGTACCAGGAGTGGGGTATTCCTATGATAACCTATGTTTTGGGAAGGACTGTGGAACTTTGGGCTAGAAGATCCATTCGGTGTTAAGAGTTCTGTGGGATGTTGTGTAGGAGATTGGAAGATAATGTTGAGAACAGTGCAGAAGATAGGAGGCCTGGCTTGTGAAATTCCAGAGGCCATTGCTATTTTGATTAAGATTCTGTGGTTCTGGTTAGCTGGGGCTGAAGAATCAGCAGTGATTAACAAGATACCAAATGTACTAAAGTGAAACCTTTGCTGGGTCTATTCTTGTTGGTTAGCTGGAGCTAAGAAATTAGCAGTGATTAAGAAGAGACCAGCTTCATTGATGTGACATCTTCTGGGAAGTATTTTCTGATAGCATAAAGAGGCTGTGTTTCAGAGATAGCCAAAGTTGTACATTGTGCAGCAGCAGGAATTGGTAATGTGTAAGAGTCACCCAGGTACTGGTTTTGAAGGCATGAAGGGGTCATGCAGAGCAGCTGAGGCTCGGCACTGTGAGAGGCCATGGAAGGCCATTGGTGAAGGTGCAGCCTCAGTTGCAATTGATGGCCCAGGAATGAAGGGGTCATGCAGTGTTTACTTTAAATTTTAAAAGATATTGGACATTTTAAATGGATTGAACTTTAATATACAAGACTGTGAGACTTTTAAAATTATTTAGATGTTAGGGATGAATAAGAAAGTATAGTGATGTGTTTGTGTGTCAAGTTGACAAGGGGTCAATTGTACTGGCTAGTTTTGTGTCAACTTGACACAGGCTGGAGTTATCATTAAAAAAGGAGCTTCAGTTGGGGAAATGCCTCCATGAGATCCAGCTGTAAGGCATTTTCTCAATTAGTGATCAAGGGGGAAAGGCCCCTTGTGGGTGGTGTCATCTCTGGGCTGGTAGTCTTGGGTTCTATAAGAGAGCAGGCTGAGCAAGCCAGGGGAAGCAAGCCAGTAAGGAACATCCCTCCTGGCCTCTGCATCACCTCCTGCTTTCTGAGACAGGGCTGGAGAGATCACTCAGTGGTTAAGAGCACCTGCTGCTCTTGCAATGGATCCATGGTTCAATTTCTAGTACTCACATAGTGGTTCACAAACAACTCCAGATCCAGGGGACTCAATGCCCTCTTCTGATTTCCACAGGCACCAAGCACACAAATGGCACACATACATACATGCACGCAAAACACTCACACACAAAATAAAATGAACAAGTCTAATTTTAAAAATATGAGGAGGTAGAAAAGGGGGGAGGATGATGATCATATCGTCAGGAATATTTCTATAATACTAGCAGGAAGATTACCAGAAGTTTGAGGCCAGCCTATACTTCAAAGCAAATATGAGCCTAGTCTCAAGAGTGCTTTGCAGAAGCAGCAGAAAGATTCTAAAAGCCAGACATGGTGGATAACTCCAAGGGAACAGCCTCTTCAAGACACAAGACTGTTTGGTCTATAGCTATATATTGTAATGCTGAATTCTGTATCCCAAGGTCTAATTGCAGAAAGACAAGTGAATAGGTGACATCTTGAGAGCATGGCCTGAAGGTCAGCCAGTTGGAATAGAAGTGGCCCAGGTGGAACATGGCAAGTTATGTCTTGGGGTTGACAGGAAAATAGACAAAATGGCACAGATATCTGCTCAGCTCTAGTGCTTTTCAGGCTTATTATAAAGGTCTTGTGTCTTTTACTTGGGAACTAAATGAGCTAAGTAAGATAGGATAGAACCACCCCCAAATAGTATCTACTGCAACAGAAGATTTATGAACACCAGAGATGATGACTGTGACAACATCTACAGGACCTGCACAGGTTTAAACTAGACCAAATTCTAAGCATTGTGAAGGAGACACAAAGTCCCATCCCTAACCAAGAAGCTATTTGTAACTGATACCTCCTGGGAAAGGAAAATTTTGTTTTCTCCATTTGGATATATCAACTACACTCCAGGGCAGCCCTATGCCCAGGAGTAATTAGCCAACACAAAATGGATTCCATGTTTGTAAGGGGCTCGGGGGCTTGTTTTGTTTTGTTATTTTTGACTTTTTTCCCTTTTTGTTGTTGTTGTTTTTAAAGTTCGTCTTTTTATTGTTGTTTTCCTGGCTTTTTGTATTGTTGAGAGAAGAGAGAACATGAAGTTGGGTGGAGAAGTGCTGAGAGAAAAGAAACTAAGATCAAAACAGACTTCATAAAAAACATTTTAAAGGCGGGAGAGATGGCTCAGTGGTTAAGAGCACTAACTGCTCTTTTGGAGGTCCTGAATTCAATTCCCAGCAACCACATGGTGGCTTACAACCATCTGTAATGAGATCGGGTGCCCTCATCTGGTGTGTCTGAAGACAGCGACAGCATATTTACATATAAGAAATAAATTTAAAAGAAAAAAAAAAAAGAAAAAACATTTTAAATAAATTTCTTTAAAGTAACTGAAGAAAACACTTACATATAGAACTGGGACATTTTAATTTTTTTCTTTGTTCTTCTTTGTGTGTGTGTGTGTGTGTGTGTGTGTTTTGCCAATGAGTCTTCTGTGCATCGTTGTGTATGCAGTACATGGAGGCCTCGAGGACCACAAGAGGGAATCAGATTATTGGGAAATAGTTATAGTTGTCTGCCACATGAGTGCTGGGAACAGAAGCCATGTTCTCTGGAAGACCTACTCTAAACCAGAGTATCTCTGCAGCTCGTTCCCCTCTTCTTTTAAGGTATATGCAAAGAAAGCTTATAAGACCATTCTCAATATTTTGCCCTAGATCAAATGAGTATGATATGTGCAAATGACTACTTCCAAGTATTATGTAGGGGAGATGTAGTTGAGTAAGATTAACATTAAAATGGTGAACTTGTTAAGTAGACCGCCCTCTGTAACATGAGTAAGCTCCAGCCAAATAGCTGAAGGCCTGACAAGAATAACAAGGACTTCTCTAGCATAGTGTCTAAAGATTAGAACTGTATCAGCTGTTCTCCTAAGTCTCCATACTGCTGGCCTGAAGATTGCTACTACACACCTGGCTTCCTCAGTGTCTGGTCTGCCAACATGCAAGCATGCACACACACAATTAGGTTTGTTTCTCTAAAGAACCCTAGCCTAAGGAGTGGGTTTAAAAGAAAGTCAGGGAGCCGGGCGTGGTGGCGCACGCCTTTAATCCCAGCACTCGGGAGGCAGAGGCAGGCGGATTTCTGAGTTCGAGGCCAGCCTGGTCTACAAAGTGAGCTCCAGGACAGCCAGGGCTATACAGAGAAACCCTGTCTCGAAAAACAAAAAACCACAAAAACAAAAAAAAAACAAAACAAAACAAAAAAAAAAAAGAAAGTCAGGGTACTTGTTGAGAGTAAGAAAACAATCATAGATCACTCAATCATGTCACATTTACTGAGCATCTATTAGGAGCAAAGAACTGTCACTACTGGAAATATAGGAGCAAACAACACAGGCACAAGCTAGTTGTGGAGTTTATGGACTTTTGTGAGACAGAAGCATGCAAGTCATTGCCCTGGCTAACCCAAACTATAACTAGAGACCTGGCTGTAGCTCCCTGCCTGTGGAGTGGTAGGTAGGATTGCAGGTATGCAACACCACACTTAACTTGGAACTTACACTTTAAATACAGGAAACATAAAACAAATACACGTTAGGTAGTGCTAAGATGCACAAATATATACGTGTAAAGTGGGAGTGATGTATATAGAAGAGTGGTTCCTAGTCCACTTTAGAAAAGAAAGGCCACTCTGAAAGGAAGGGGGGTTAAGAAAGACCCTGAATGGGCTGGTGAGATGGCTCAGCAGGTAGGAGCACCCGACTGCTCTTCCGAAGGTGATAAGTTCAAATCCCAGCATCCACATGGTGGCTCACAACCATCCGTAACGAGATCTGGCGCCCTCTTCTGGAGTGTCTGAGGACAGCTACAGTGTACTTACATATAATAAATAAAGGGGCTGGTGAGATGGCTCAGCGGGTAGGAGCACCCGACTGCTCTTCCGAAGGTGATAAGTTCAGATCCCAGCAACCACATGGTGGCTCACAACCATCCGATCTGGCTCCCTCTTCTGGAGTGTCTGAAGACAGCTACAGTGTACTTAAGTATAATAAATAAAATAAATCTTTAAATAAATAAATAAATAAATAAAATCTTAAAAAAAAAAAAAGAAAGACCCTGAAATAAAGAGATGAGCAAAGACCTGTGAAGAAGTCAGAGAAAACAAAACAAAAAGAAAACAAAAAGACCACCAGTGAGGTATCTTGCTGGAGGTACTACTGTAAAAGACAGTGAGGGGAGGCAGTATAGAAAACAAGATGTGAGCAGGGTGTGGTGGCGCACGCCTTTGATCCCAGCACTCGGGAGGCAGAGGCAGGCAGATTTCTGAGTTCGAGGCCAGCCTGGTCTACAGAGTGAGTTCCAGGACAGCCAGGGCTACACAGAGAAACCCTGTCTCAAAAAACCAAAAAAAAAAAAAAAAAAAAGAGAAAACAAGATGTGGGCCTGGTGAGTGTGGAAAGAGCCTAGACTTTTTTCTGAACATGATGGAATGGAGAGCATGATGTTACATGTTTGCTTTTTTTTTTTTTTTTAAGATTTATTTATTTATTATATGTAAGTACACTGTAGCTGTCCTCAGATACTCCAGAAGAGGGCATCAGATTTCGTTTCAGATGGTTGCAAGCCACTATGTGGTTGCTGGGATTTGAACTCGGGACCTTCGGAAGAGCAGTAGGCACTCTTAACCACTGAGCCATCTCACCAGCCCCACATGTTTGCTTTTTAAAAGTCCTTTACTAGTCATTAAAGAATTTATTTGAAGAGAAAGATAAAAAGGCAAGAAGACATGAAAGCAGATGAAATTTGCCAAAAGTGGAATCATTTGGTAAATTGATAAAAAACAAATTTGAGGGGTTGGGGATTTAGCTCAGTGGTAGAGCACTTGCCTAGCAAGCACAAGGCCCTGGGTTCAGTCCTCAGCTCTGGAAAAAAAAAAAAAAAAAACAACAAATTTGAATGTAAAAACATAAATGCAAAATTGAGAGGGGGGAAAAAGGGGAGAGAGGGAGAGACAGAAGGGGAGGAAGGGAGGTGGGAGAAAGAGAGAAAGAAAGAGAGAAAGAGAGAGAATGAGAACACAAACATGAGAACTCATCTCAGGAAAATAATCACAGAAGATTCACAACCTGGATTGGGTATGAAACTGAGGAGAGGTAACCAGCCAGGTCACAGACGTAGAATAGTATAAATGAGACAAATAAAATACTAACTAGTCATGGAAAAAGCCCTGCTTAAGACCTAGGCATTTATTTATTCATGACTAATAAGCCTCCTGAGTCATTATACAGGAACAAGGGCATAAGTGGAAAAGCTCACTTATATTTAATGTTCTTCCAGAGGACCTGAGTTCAGTATCAGGGTCAGGGAGTCTACAACCACTGATTAACCTTAGCACTGAGGGGCAAAGCATCCTCTTCTGGACTCCATAGGTGTGTACATGTACACATTCTCTCTTTCTCTTTCTCTCTCTCTCTCTCACACACACACAAACAAATAAGCAGCAATATCAAATGCTATGGAATGAATGAAGAGGTAATGACAATAAAGCTACGAATTTGTTGACAGTGATTTCAGGGAACTTTAAAATGTTTGTTGAGAGCTAGAATACCATTCATGTTTTAGTCTCTAACTGAGTTCCCCAAAGAGAAATCTGAATTAGGGAAGTTACTCAGGTAGGCCTAGTCTAGTAATAAATAAATCAATGAGAGAAGAGATGTTGAAGTCAAAGACAGAAAGAAGCACAGGGTAATCTAAATGTGTTATGTTTCGTGTTCGGTGTTACAAATGGCCTTTCGGTGTTACAAATGGCCTTTAAGTGTCTTGTGGCAAGAAATTGTTAGCAGGTTCTAAAAGCTGAGAGCAGCCACCTGCAAGACACAGGAGAGAACAAGGAATTTAGTGCAGCACCAGAAGGGGCTGGATTTAGCTAATTATGAGTTTAGAGGAAGTAAAAAGTACTATCTTCAAATGAGAACCAAAGCATGGCTAATATTTCTCAACAAAGCCTTGCACGACTCTAAGCCCACTACACTAATGCCCAGACTACAACAAAAACTGGAAGATAATCAATGAGGGTGTAGTTACAGGCTGCTTAATGTGTGCTGTTGGATAAATACCAATAGAAAACTAAAGGGGAGTGGGCTGGAGAGATGGCTCAGTGGTTAAAAGCACTGACTACTCTTCCAAAGGTCCTAAGTTCAAATCCCAGCAGCCACATGGTGGCTCACAACCATCCGTAATGAGATCTGATGCCCTCTTCTGGTGTGTCTGAAATCAGCTACAGTGTACTTACATATAATAAATAAATAAATCTTAAAAAAAAAAAAAAAAAAAAAAACCTAATACGGGGCTCACTTCCCTGTGCAAGAGGCTGAAGGACAAAAAGTAAAGCAAAAATAAAGACCAAAACTGCTTAACTTCAATCATCTCAGGTTGACCCTGTCTAGGGATTTTATCCAATTACTGCTCAACTTGCAGCGTGTTTCTCATAACCTTTCATCAAGTGTTTTCTAAAACTTCTGAGTAATGGAAATGGAAATGGGGTTTTTATTTTCAACTGTAGAAAGTTATACTGATAGTTATGAAAAAATTAAACAGAGGCAAAACAGGATGCCTAAGATACCTGAATGTCAGACATGGTTCCAGTGCTTAGAGACACTGATCCCCAAACTACTCTCCGAAATGAGCACAAGGTCATGACTTCTGTCCTTCCTCAGCACCAGAAGCTTAAGCTCGAGAAACGAAAAACCTTTCACCTTTTACTATAAGAATAGCTCAAAGGTGCTCTTGGCTACGGAAACAAAAAGGATCCCACCCCCAGATTCACTGCAACTTTGACCCCTAGGCTCTCCACCAGTCCAGGAACCTGCTTATTAAAGATGCAACAAGCCCTGAGAAGCAATCCCTGCTGGGAACTGTAGTTCTCCCGCGCCGACCTTCACGATTGGAAACCTATCACGTGCCCAACCGGCGGCCCAGGCGCCGGCAGCCAGAATTGGTCCGAGACTGAGGCAAGAAGGTACTGATTGGATACCAGGTCCCCGAAGCCACGCCTCAGCGGCGCACCCGCCTCCCCGCGCTCCACACCCCAGCCCGCTTCTTCAGCAATAACCCTCGAGTCATTCTAGTCCAGCGGCCGCCCTAGAGGGCTGCCTCGGTTCCCCGCTCTAGGGGCGCCTCTGCCTGGGGAGTGCGCATCATGGATGCCTCTCACGTTGTCCGTTGGCAATCCGCAGTCGGCGTGACCACGCGCCCCCTCGGAGAGTCCCCCACGCTCACCTGGGCCGCGACGGTCACGCCGGATAACTGACAGGCCCGCAGCATTTCTGCCGAAGCGACGGCGCTGCTGGTGGACGCGGGAACGACCGCGGCCGCACGAGAGGAGGGCGTGCGCGCTCGTGTGCGTGCCCGCGTCTGTACGGCCTGGCTGCGTCCGGCGCACCGGAAGAGCCACCGGCACCACTGCGCACGCGCCGCCTCCTCCCCCTGCTCCAGCCAAGGCGGCTCCCTGAGGGTGGGACTCACCCGGCTGCGAAAAGGGAAGTAAAGCGGTGATTGGCGACTAGGAGGCGGAAGGGCAGGTTCTTCTTCCGGGTCGCACTCGGACGCTCGTTTGTGGACTGGTGACGGGGTTACTAGGTGAACTTGCTGGAGAGCGTTATGTGAAGTTCGACTGTGACTCTTAGAATTAAAGCGTTGGCGAATTATATTAGAATTAGACTCTTAGAATTAAAGGGATGGGGAGGTGGCTCTGGTAGGGACGCCTGCTCCCAGTCCTGACGACCTGAAATTTGCGACGTCTATGGTGGGCAATAGAATCGATTCCCATGAGTTGTCCGCTGACTTCTTTATGGAGCTGAGGCACACGTATGCCTACAGGGTTTTTTTGTTTTGTTTTGTTTTTTGTATTTTTTTTCAAAAGGTTGCTGGAGAATAAGCGAATGTGCTGGAGGCATCCTGGGGCAGAATGTGTTTCCGGTGTCTTTAAGTAATAGAGAACAGATAGGAACCAAAATTCTTTTTTTTTTTTTTTTTTTTTTTTTGGTTTTTTGAGACAGGAACCAAAATTCTTAAGTTCAAGTTTTTACTTACGTCAGACCGCTTTTTTCTGCCACTTTTATTTTACAAAGATGATTTCGGTCGCAGTTTTGGGGTCGGTTTGGAAGAGTCTTCCAAGCGTTCTGAGTTTAACGATGTGTTAAAAATTGACTGTCGTTAATATTCTATGTAAACTCCAGTATGATTATGTGGTTATCTTACCATAATAACATAAAAATTAATTTTCAAAATCTGTTGGAGGCTGGACTTAGTTGAGCATGCTTTTCAATCCCAGCACTAGAGAGGCAGAGGCAGGAGGATCTCTTTGAGTTCAAGGCCAGCTTGATCTACAGAGTTCCAAAACAGCCAGATGAATATACTGAGACCCTGTCTTGAAAACCACAAAACAACAAATCTATTTGCAAAATACTTACAAGTCATAAGTAGGTGATTTGTTACGATATGATATAGATCAGCTGCACTTTTATTTTCATTTCTAAAATAAATGAAGTCCAGTGTTGTGGTCACACTGTAAATGACAGCACTTGGGAGACTGATGCAGGATTGAGCTACATAAATCTCAAAAGACAGGAATGGCCGGACGATGGTGGCGCACGCCTTTAATCCCAGCACTTGGGAGGCAGAGGCAGGCAAATTTCTGAGTTTGAGGCCAGCCTAGTCTACAGAGTGAGTTCCAGGACAGCCAGGGCTACACAGAGAAACCCTGTCTCGAAAAAAAAAAAAAAAAGAAAAGACAGAAATGATTTGAAGTGTATCTAAAATGTGTTTATGGTCTATATTATCTATGTTCTATACATATCAAGCTTTTCAGGGCACTCCAGTAATGTACTTGTTGATCTTTGTCCTGTCGTCAATCAACAGCCTCCAGTCCTCCCATTTTCTCAGTAAATCCAGCAGTCCAGCTCCATCCCTGTTCACTGCTGCTCTAGTTCTTGTCAGCGAGATAACATCTCTCACACTGTTGACCCGGGCTGCTTTTGTACTACACTTTGGACCTTGTACTACAGTCTCTTTGGCTTTAAGATCTCATTCTTAGGGGCTGGAGAAATGGTTCAATGTCAAAGAGCATATATTATTCTTGTAGAGAACCCAGATTCAGTTCCCAGCCCCAATACAGGCAGCTTGCAACACATAGACATGATTTGTAAAAGTAAATCTTAAAAGAGATCTAATTTTTCATTTTACTATGTTCTTAATCCTTTCTTGGGGTAATGGCACAATCAGTAAAGTTTCTGCTTCCAAACATGAGAACCTCGGTGTGAATCCACATCATCCATGGAAAAGCTGTCTTTTACTGGCATGTGTGTGTGTGTGTGATGTGCTCATGCACATAAGTTCAAAAGGTAGCCTTGTCTTCAGAGTGAGTTCCAGGACAGCCAGGGCTATACAGAAAAACCCCATCTCAAAAAAAACCAAAACAAAAAAGTTGGATCTGGATGTAGGTGTGTAGGGCATCTGAGTTTGGTTCCCAGCACCCACTTCAGGCAGCTCATAATCTCCTTTAACTCCACTCCCAGGAGATTCTGGGGTACCTGCACAAATGTGTTGCATATATGCTCATGCAGGCACAATATGAGTATATTTTAAAAGAAAGATCTTTTAAAGA
Source organism: Mus minutoides (assembly GCA_902729485.2). Classification (NCBI taxonomy): domain Eukaryota; kingdom Metazoa; phylum Chordata; class Mammalia; order Rodentia; family Muridae; genus Mus; species Mus minutoides. The sequence continues at coordinate 227,202 of LR750006.1, forward strand.
TCTTTATGGGTCTGGAGAGGGCATTGGCCACTCTTTCAGAGACCAAGGTTGAGTATCCTGTGTACAACACACCACGAGAACCCCCCACAACATGGCTTACAAACATTTGTAACTCCAGTTCCAGGTGATCCAGTGCCCTTTTTTGGCCTCTGTGGTCGCTGCATGCACATGGTGCAGATACATGTGCAGGCAAAACACCCATTCAAAAATTAAATCTTAAAAAAAAAGAAAGATGGTTGTGATGGCACCTGTCTGTAACTCTTTTGCTGGGAAATTAAGACAGATCCCGGGAGATCCAGTCTACAATCTGTGAGCTTGAGAATATTTGAGAACCCTTGCCTTAAAAAGGAGAGGGACAGCGGGTAAGAGCACCCGACTGCTCTTATGAAGGTGATAAGTTCAAATCCCAGCAACCACATGGTGGCTCACAACCATCCGTAACGAGATCTGGCGCCCTCTTCTGGAGGGTCTGAAGACAGCTACAGTGTACTTATAAATAAAATAAATCTTTTTTTAAAAAAAAAGGAGAGGGAGTAGAGATGGCTCATTAGGTAAGAGCTGTGATGGCTGGGTTTTGTCAACTTGACACAGAGCCACCTGAGGAGAGTGAAACTCAATTGAGAACTTTTATCAGACTGACCTGGGGGCATTCTCTTTACTAATGATTAATGTGGCAAGGCTCAGCCCACTACAGATGCTGCCACCCCTGGGCAGGTGGTCTCTGGTTGAATAAGAAAGAAAGATAAGGGGGATGAGGGGAGATGCAGAATTGCTCAGTGTCAAGAGCATGCACTGCTCTTGGCAGAAGTCCAAAGTTCAATTCCAAGCACCCACATGAGGTTGCTCAAAACAGCCTGCAACACCAGCTCCACAAGTCAGTACCTCTGACCTCCTGTGCACACTGGCACTCACATGCGCATATCCACACATAAAGAAAATAAAGGAAACTAAGTAAGCCAATAAGCAACCCTATAGGAAGTGTGGACTAACCAGTAGCCCCCGGAGCTTGTGTCTCTGGTTGCATTTGTGGCAGAGGATGGCCTGGTGGGCCATCAGTGGGAGGAGAGGCCCTTGGTCCTGCGAAGATTGTATGCCCCAGTACAGGGGAACGCCAGGACCAGGAAGTGGGAATGGGTGGGTTGGGGAGCAGGGTGGGGGCAGGGTATAGGGGACTTTTGGGATAGCATTTGAAATGTAAAGGAAGAAAATATATAATATATATATTTTTAAATGGGTAAGTTGAGCTGGGGTTTAGGGGAGAGGTGTAGCTCTCACTTTTAATCTCAATCCCAGCAGCGGGTCTCTGTGAGTTCCAGACCAGCCTGGTCTACAAAGTGAGTTCCAGGACAGCCAAGGCTACACAGAGAAACCATGTCTCGAAAAAACAAAAAACAAAACAAAACAGCCTGGGTCTATAGTGCTAGTCCAGGTCAACCAGGGCTACATACATAAACGGAAAATAAATAAATAAATAAAACCTATCCCAAACAAAACAAAACAAAATAAAAGCAATCAAACAAAAGTTTAAACAGAACCAACTCCTGCAAGTTTTTCTCTAACCTCCATAAGCACGCAGAGTCATGCGCGAACCCAAACATAAACGCAAAATAAATAAGAAGGTGGTTTAGGGCAGAACCTTGTATAAAGGCAGAATCCAAAGAGTTCAACCTTGGCCACGCCTCCTCCACGTTTCTTATCCTTTTGCTTTGTAACTTTTAGGTCCACTGCGGCCACCGTAGGCAGGATGCAAGATGGCAACCTCCATCTTCACGGGCGTAGTGAGAGCTGCCTCAGGTCAGTGTTCTATTGACGCCTTCACCGAGAAGAAATTTGGCGCGGGAGGGAGTGGGAGTTTAGTTTGGATGTTAACGAGGAAAGAAAAACAAGATGACTTGAGGTCGGAGGTTTGCTGCGCGATACTTTGCACAGTGTAGTGTCCGTGACCTGCCCTAGGATTCACTGGATCCACCCTGCCCTAGGAAGCACACCCGAGACTGAGGTAGAGGAGGCGAGGGTGACACCCAAAATTCCGTTTGTTTGTTTGTTTGTTTGTTTGTTTTCTGATTTAGAGGTTCAACCACCTCTCTCGACTTTGATCTTAAGAGTCATATAATTGCTCTGAGTTTTTTGGTTCTCTAGCGGTAAAATGGGGCTTCCTCCTACCTGCGAGTTAAACAAGTGCATCGAGTATCTGGTACCCTGAGAACCGTGTGTAATTATCAGGAGACTGGCCTAATTCGTTTTGAACTACATCCCTCTGATGGTGGCGGGGTGGGATTTAGGAGTGAAGGCAGAACCAGATAGGAAATTAAAAGTACTCAAGTATGATAGGGGTGATCAGTAAGCTACTTGCACACAACTTATACTGTAGAGATAACATTTGTGGAGTAATAGGCAGAGCATCAAGAGGGGAAAAAGTAACCATATAAAATTTCCAGGCATTAGAGCTTAAAAATGGAACTTTTGCCGGGCGTGGTGGCGCACGCCTTTAATCCCAGCACTCGGGAGGTAGAGGCAGGTGGATTTCTGAGTTCCAGGCCAGCCTGGTCTACAGAGTGAGTTCCAGGACAGCCAGGGCTATACAGAGAAACCCTGTCTCGAAAAAACCGAAAGAAAAAAAATGGAACTTTTGTGAGTTATGAAATATGCATAATAAAAAGTTTCTATAAGGGGACATATGCATAACTAACACCAGCTCAAGACAAGCCCCTTCCCACCCCGTGCATTGCCCCGATCATTATTCCCATAGACACTTGAGCAACTAGACCTTCATCTTTCAATAGCATATTTTGTCTAGTTTTGAACTTTACATTAATTTATATATAATATGTCTAGTGTAATGTCTGGTTTTCATTTACTCCGGTGTGTGTGAACCTTTTTGATTTCTGACTGCTGTATCTTTTCTTTTCTTTTTTTTTTTTTTAAGATTTTTAAAATTTTTATTTATGTAAGTACACTGTCTCTCTCTTCAGACACACCTGAAGATCCCATTACAGGTGGTTGTGAGCCACCATGTAGTTGCTGGGAGTTGATCTCAGGACCTCTGGAAGAGCAGTCAGTGCTTTTAACTGCTAAGCCATCTCTCTAGCCCTCCTCCTACTCCTCTTCTTCCTCCTCCACCACCACTACCACCACCACCACCACAACCTTTAATTTTTTTTTTTTTTTAAATGAGACAAGGCCTCATTGTGTAGTTCAGTCTGGTCTTAAACTCTCAGTCCTCCTTAGCTTCCACATGCAGAGATTTTAGGTGCTTAGACTCCCAAACCTGCTTTTCTTCAGCACATCTTGATCTGCTGTTAGTATTGTTTCAATGTTTTCTTCAAGCTAAGCCCTCTTAATCATTTTAGTATATTATCTCATGTAATCCTCTCTATAATTAGCTAATTTAAAGTTGAGGAAATGAGCATAGAGAGGTTAAATAAGTTGTTCCTGTTCACACCACTAGTTAAGTAGGAGCTGAAATGAATACCAGTCTGGCTCAAACCCTGTCACTTATTCACCACATTGCCCCATTTGTTTGGTGAGATCAGTACAGAAGACAGTGGAGTGGTCTAAGTCTTGCATCAGATTAGGTAGACTCGGCTTGGTAGAGCTTTTCTTGTTGCTTTGAGGAACGGTCTCACCATGCAGCCCAGGTTAACCAGGAACACGCTGTGTTAATAGTCATGTCACCAGGCAGCCCAGGTTAACCAGGAACACGCTGTGTTAACAGTCCTGTTGGTCGCTGGGCGTGGTGGCGCACGCCTTTAATCCCAGCACTCGGGAGGCAGAGGCAGGCGGATTTCTGAGTTCGAGGCCAGCCTGGTCTACATAGTGAGTTCCAGGACAGCCAGGGCTACACAGAGAAACCCTGTCTCGAAAAACCAAAAAAAAAAAAAAAAAGTCCTGTTGGTCTTGTACTTGATTCTCTTGCCCTTGTCTCTGGAGTGCCTGGATTGCAAGCAGAGGACTCTACACCCAGATCAAATTGTTGCTGGTGTCTTTTTTTTTGAGATCGTATCTCCTGTCGCCCATACTAGACTTAAACTCTGGTCTGCTTCAACCTCTTGCATACTGAACTTACTGGCATGAACATGCCAGGCTTGGCCTTCCCCTTTTAAAAAAAAAAAAAAAAAAAGCTAACTTCATTGAAGTACAATTTAGTATTTTTGTATTTGAGGCTTTATTTGTTTGTTTGTTTTTTTAAGATTTATTTTATTTATTATATGTGAGTACACTGTAGCTGTCTTCAGACACTCCAGAAGAAGGAGCCAGATCTCCTTACGGATGGTTGTGAGCCACCATGTGGTTGCTGGGATTTGAACTTATCACCTTTGGAAGAGCAGTCGGGTGCTCTTACCCGCTGAGCCATCTCACTAGCCCCTGAGGCTTTATTTGTATGTGAGGGCATATACACATGTGTGTACATACAGGCACATGTCTGAGATTGCTCTCAGGAGTAATCTTTCTTGTTTTAGAGCCTGGGTTTCTGCCACAGACCACCCCAGTCGGTATGGGGGTCCCTGGAATGGGGATCCCTGAAAGCTAAGTGGGTAAGGATTTTGCGGTGACAAACAGAAACAAACACAGAGGCAGTTTGAATCTGAGTTTATTCTGCAGTTCTCAAGCAGGGGTTTTTATACATTAAAAAAACAAATATTACAACTCTTAGATGTGTTCAGTGAAGCAATCACAAATACCATCATTATCATTTGGCACAGTAAAGCACAAAAATCAAGCAAATGTTACAACTCTGAATCACAAACAGAACAGGTAATATCGTTATTAATAGAAATCATCCAAGCATTACAACTCTGAAAGGTTGTATTCAGTGGGACAGTCACCCAAGGCTAGTGGCATATTTCCGAGAGCAGGTTAATAAATCTTTATGGTCAATTATTGTTTAACATCTAATGCTTGATTTTTAAGTCTTTACCATATACCAAAGCCCACCTCCAATGACACACGTGTAGCCATATGAAATTTTATTGTTGGGGAAGGTTCCCCCCGCCCCCAGGGTTTTTCTGTATAGCCCTGGCTGTCCTGGAACTCATTCTGTAAGCCAGGCTAGCCTCGAACTCAGAAATCCGCCTGCCTCTGCCTCCCAAGTGCTGGGATTAAAGGCATGCGCCACTACTACCCCGCTGTTGGGAAAGTTTTTAACTATCATAATACTATTATATAATTTTGTAAATGATTTATAAAGTAAAACATTGGTTTCCCCAGAGATAAGGTCATGTTAATGACCACATCTCAAGGGATGGTTTCTTACCCATTATTCTTGCTTAAGATCATGGCCTAGGCTACCAAGAACATGTTGTAAATAAGAAAAGGAATAGGAGAAAACAAAACAGATAAATTGCCTTGAGAACTACGGCTCAATATGTTGTTCTGGGCAAGAGTTCCACACCCGGTTCCAGGAGACCTCCTTCTTTTGAAGTTTCTCCTCAGTCTGTGGAACTTGACATACAGATTCTACTGGGGTTGGTGTGGCAGGTGTCTCTCTGGGATGTGGCACTCACCAATTAGGCTAGGCTGGCTGGGTAACAAACCCCAAGAATCTGCTTGTCTCTACCTACCCAGTGTTGGAATATGCTCAACCTTTTACATGAATTCAGGGCTCCAGACTCAGGCACCCGAGTCATTTCCCTAGCTCGGAAATACTCATTTTTGTGCATCTAGTTTAGTAACAAGACCATCACCAAATTCCAGTCATAGGACTTTCCATCTCACAGAACATTTTTAGTATGTTCTTAAGTCTCACACTAGAGGTGGGTAGAAAGTACTAGAGAAGTAAACTGTGGTTGATTCTGATCAGCATAGTGGTCTTAGGGAAAAGGATTGATAAGGAGGACAGCTTTCAGTTCATATGTCTCTACCTTCTCAGCTCTACCTCTGGCTGCCCAGCTTCATTCCTGGCCTGTTGCCAGGCATTTCTGCCTTGGTTGGGAAGCCATGCACAGCCTCTGGCCAGCCTGAACCTGCTGTTCCCACAGCTGTATTTGTTTCAGCACCAAGGGGTGTGGTGATGTTGTTTGTCCTACCCAAAGTGGGCTCTCCTCCTTGGAGGATCTGTTTATGCTCTTGTTTTGCTTTCACTTTCTTTTGTGTGTACACATGTATGAGGGAGTGTGTATGCCAACACATGTATACCTGGAAGCTTGAGGTTGGCATTGAGTGTCTCCTGTGGCTCTTCAGCTTATTGTTTTGTGTTGGATCTCCCTAGGAAGCACCTGTCTCTACCCCTTTTTAACCCTTGTACTGTAGTGGCACCATGTCCAGCCTTTACTTGAGTACTGGGGGTCCTAACTCAAGTTCTTATGCTTAGATAGCAAGCAATTTACCCACTAAGCCATCACCTAGCCCTTTAAAAAAAGATTTAGTTTTATTATTTTATTTATTTATTTATTTATTTTTGGTTTTTCGAGACATGGTTTCTCTGTATAGCCCTGGCTGTCCTGGAACTCACTTTGTAGACCAGGCTGGCCTCAAACTCAGAAATCCGCCTGCCCCTGCCTCTCGAGTGCTGGGATTTAAGGCGTGCTCCACCACGCCTGGATAGTTTTATTATTTTAAAGTGTGTGTGTGTTCACATGCAGAGACACATGGGTTCAGATGCTGGGGAGCCAGAGTAGGCAGATCCCTTGGAGTTAGGACTACAGGTGAACCACCCAATGTGGACCTGGCAACCAAACTCAGGTCCTCTGCCAAAGCTGTATTTACTTTAACCACTGATCCAGCTCTCTAGCCCTTTGTTGATTTTGTTTGTGTTTTTATTTTGTTTTTCTGAGGCAGTATCTCATGTAGTGTAGGCTGACCTCAAACTGGCTCTGTATTAGAGGATACCCTTGAAATCCTGATTCTCCCTCCACTTTCCAAATGTTGAGATTACAGTGTGCATCCTGTGTCCAGCAGGTTAGTTCACATCAGGATAGAACTATCAAGCACGAAAGCGCCTACTCTTTTCTTCATCAATCTCCTCTCCACTCAGTCTTTCCAGCTTTCCTGTCTCTGACCTGTCAGTGCATTGGATCTGGAGGGGCTGTCTCCCCATGGTATAAATTGGTGGAGGGCAGTTAATCTTGTTTGTTTGTTTTTCAAGACAGGGTTTCTCTGTATAGCCCTGGCTGTCCTGGAACTCACTCTGTAGACCAGGCTGGCCTCGAACTCAGAAATCCACCTGCCTCTGACTCCCAAGTGCTAGGATTAAAGGCGTGTGCCACCACACCCGGCGAGGGCAGTTAATCTTACACATATGTTGTTCCTCACTTCTGGGCATAGCGCACATACATCAATTTGGATTATATGATGGCTTTAGAATTCTAATTTTTTAAAAACCATTGGGTATTATAATAAAAATATATTAATTATATTATATCTAATATAATTTATATATTAGATAATTAATTTATATATTAGATAATTAGATATATATTTTATATAATTAATACCCAATATAATTATATTATACCTAATATAATATATATATTATGCCTAATATAATTATATTGGGTATTAATTATATAAAAACCATTGGGTACTATAATAATCGTTAATTTCATCATAAGTAAGTTATAGGTCGATGAAGCTGGTAAAAAGCTTCCTCAGTGAATCTGGTGTCAGGAACCTTCTGTTAGGTCTACTTTTGTTTCCATGCTTTGTAATATATGGGTATATGTGTTAGAGTATATTCAGTACATGTACTTCTCTCTGTCTTTTCAGGAATATTACGTCCCCTAAATGTCTTGGCATCTTCAACCTATCGGCACTGCGCCAGGAATGCCTGTCTTAATTCTTCATTGTGCACCATTCATTTTAGACATATTCAGACATCAGTTGTTTCCTCTGCTCCAAGACTTGTCACATCTGTCGGACACCTGGCATATGGGCATACCACAACAGTCCTTAATAGGTAAAGTACATTACAATAACACATCTAAACAATAATTACACAAAGTTTTCTAAAATATTTGTGCCTGGGCCGGGCATGTAGAGTACTTGGCCCCAGATCTGTGAAGCCCTTTCTTTTATCTCTAGTACTGCAATCTGTAAAATGTGTTCAAGACATTTTAGAGGTAGATAGTCTTTCCCTACTTGTGGTTTATGGTATACACCTTCCCTGACTGAGGAGATACGATTGCCATCCTAGATGCCCCGCAACAGGACTACACAGAGCACCTCCTTCCCATCTTGCTGTGTAGCCTTAACTTGTCATCTCCTGAGTGCTAGGATTGATTACAGGCATGCACCACCTTGTAAAACATTTTACAGCACTGCGGGAGGAACCTAAGGTCTAAGTGAGCTAGTCTAGTGCTTTACTAGTGAGTGATGTCTGCCTCTACCCTGGCCTCATTGATGATGTTGTTTATACAGCTTCCAGAAAATGTCAGGCAAACCAGAGAGCAAATGGAATGTTCAGCTTATGTGGTTCGGCTATGTGGGAGTCAGTCAGTCAGCAGATAATCAATTAAGCACCCTTAGGTACCCGCCACTGTACTTACAGAAAGTACACAAAGATAAGCTGAAGTCCTCAAGTTGTTTATACTCAGGTAGGCAGATAGATAAGAAACTGTGCGATTAAACTGTCAGGCGTGGTGGCACACGCCTTTAATCCCAGCACTTGGGAGGCAGAGGCAGGTGGATTTCTGAGTTTAAGGCCAGCCTGGTCTACAGAGTGAGTTCCAGGATAGCCAGAGCTACACAGAGAAACCCTGTCTCAAAAAAAATAAATAAATAAAATAAAATAAAATAAAATACAGTGGACACATTCTCTCTTAGTGGTTGAGTAGGTGGGTTTTATTTTGAGTGTTAGGAAATTGACCCTAAAGTCTTGTATTGTTCTACCTCTCCCTGCGGGGGCAGGTTTTAGAAGGCTTGAGGTAGGAAGGTTGCCATTCTTCTTGACTTTATGTGGTGTGTTGAAAGTCACTTCCTTGCCCTTCGATCAGTCTGTTCACTACTTTTTTAAAACTGTATTTTAGAGTGGCCACATTGGTTCCCAGTGTCCTGAAGCCACCAGTCAGAGCTCTAACATACTGCAGCACACGGAAAGGCAAGAGAAAGACGGTAAAGTCGGTCGTGCACCGCTTCCTCCGACTTCATTCTGGCCTTTGGCTAAGGAGAAAGGTGAGTCTGCGTGAGCCTACCTACCATGGCAGGCTCTCATCTTCTGGGTTGTGCAGAGAAAGGGTGTGAGTGTGAGGAGAGTAAAGCACTGTTCAAAGTGGCAAGTGCAGTCACTGTGGGAAGGGCTGAGAAATCTGTAGATAAGCATGTTTGTATTAGAACTCAGCTCATAGCTGGCAGGGGTAGTACATTGAGAAATGTCAGTGACGAGCTTTGGCTTGAAAGGATTCCTTGACTTGGCTCCTTAACAAGAGCCTCATTTTCTATGCTCAGTCCCACGGATGCAATTAGAGCTGCTGCTGATGTCCGAGGCATCAGATCCTCCTGAAGGTAGAGGTGCAGGCAGTTGTGAGATGTCAACATGGGCGCTGGTCCTCTGGAAGACCGTTATGTGCCTTGAGCCATCTCTCAGGTCCTTAAGTTTCTGAGAGAGGGTTTTTCTCTCTGAACCTGAGCCTCACCAATTTTTCTAGTAAGCTTGGCCAGTAAGCTCTGGGATCCATTTGTCTTTCTCCTCACTAGTGGTGGGGTTACAGAAGTCTACTACCATGTCCACCTTTTACAAAGGTTCTGGGTTCCAAAGTCAGGTCCTCCTGGTTGCATTACAAGCACTTTGCCCACTGGGCCATCTCCACAGCCCATTTTTGGTTTCGTTTTTTTCCAGACAGGCTCTTGCTCTGCAGTCTGAGCTGGCCCTCAATTAGCTTATTCATTTATTTATTTCTAATTTTTTTTTTCAAGACAGGGTTTCTCTGTGTTGCCCTGGCTGTCCTGGAACTCACTCTGTAGACCAGGCTGGCCTCGAACTCAGAAATCCACCTGTCTCTGCCTCCCAAGTGCTGGGATTAAAGGTGTGCACTACCACTGCTCAGCTACTTCTAATTTTTAAAAGAAAGATTTGTTTTGAGACAAGTCTTACTATGTCCGGGCACAAGCCTGTCCTAACCTGCATAGGCAATCGCCCATCTGCAAGTGAAGAAAATTTATTTATTTGGCCCTGAACTTAAACAGAGGTCAGTATGCCTAAGATTTATTTTATTTGCAGTTTTTTGTATGTGTGGTTCTGTGCCTCTGAGTGTGGTACCCATGGAGGCCAGAGGCATTGGGTCCTGGGGAACTGGAATTATGGGTAGTTGTAAGCCACCTGCATTGGTGCTGGAATTGAATTCGGGTCCTCTGAAGAGTGGTGCGTGCTTTCATCTGCAGAGCCTGGCTCTCAATTTTCAATTCTCCTGCCTCAGTCTCCTGAGTGCTCGAATTACACGTGTCTACTATGTGTTTACTACATCAAGCTTGTGATTTTAATTTAATCTTTCCAAAGTGTTAGATTATTAATACCTCTTCTATACATGCTTTTTAACCTACTACTTATTATGTCTTTGGAACATTATCTCATAGGCTGGCTATAAGAAAAAATTATGGAAAAAGTCAACTGCAAGAAAGAAGCGCTTGAGGGAATTTGTGTTCTGCAACAAGACCCAGAGTAAACTCCTGGATAAAATGACGACGTCTTTCTGGAAGAGGCGCAACTGGTACGCTGGCGATCCTTACCAGATGTACCACGATCGAACAAACCTGCGAGTGTAGTTCAGCTATCATAGTTCCCAGCTATGGAATGTGGGCCTTTGTGTACATGATGCCCTTGCAAAACTGAGTATGTGTTAAACTGTAAACTGTACCAGCAGATAAACAAGCTTAGATTACCACTGTTGTGCATTAAACATTCTCAGAGTTGGTCATAGAACTAAAAGTTAAGTTTATTGTGCATTATTTCAAAAAACTGGTAATGGCTTTCCTTATTCCTGGAATCTTGGGTGAGGAAAAACACGAAAAGACACTCAATAGTAGGCCTTTGTGTGGGATTAAGATGGTATCCAGGTCTTTGCACATGCTAAACAGACATCCTACATGCTTATTTCCAATATGACGCATGATGTATTTAAAAAATAAGTACCTAGGAACTCAGGAACCTCCTCACAGTCTCCTACCTGGAACTCTGCTCAGCTTTGGGGAGGTCAGGAATGGGATGAAGCAGGAGATGGTGGGACTTTATGCCTTGGCTCTACTGTGAGAGTGTGTATGGTGTGTGTATCTACCCACCATCACTCTCTTTAGTCTTGGCTTTTGTTTATGTAAAGTTTCTATCCCTCAGACTCCCTTCAGCTTGAACTTTTGGGGTTCCCTTTAACATTACAACCCTCATCTCTTCTCTCTTAATTGCCAGGGGACTCTCAGTGGGCTATCCTGCCTTTTCCTTGTAAGTCCGAAACAACACCATCATGAAATGTAGAGCTTGTCTGCTTGTGGCTAAGACTCCACCCAGGCTCTCTTAGTTGTATCAGCAGGTTCATGCAGAGTAAAAAGGTAGGTGTGAGCTGTTTTGCTTAGAGGTACTTAGGGTAGCAGTGCACTTTCATCTTGTGTTCTGGGTTCTTTGTATTTATGACAGTTATTAACTAATTTTATTATAACAGGATACTTTTCATACAAGTAAATCACCTTTCCAAATACCCTTCTTGAAATACATAGCTATATAAGAAACTCTTTTTGCCCAGTTTTTCTACTTTACTTTTAATTTTTTTACATATAAGTATTTTTTTACATATGAGTATTTTGTCTGCACGTGTGTATATGCCCTTGAAGGCCAGAGAAAAGTTGTTGGATCTACTGGCATTGGAATTATAGATGGCTGTGAGCCACCATGTTGGCGCTGGGAATTGAACCTGGGTCCTCTACAAGAACAGCCAGTTCTTAAATGTTGAACTGTCTCTCCAGGCCTCTGCCCAATTTTCCAAAGGCACTGAGTTTTTTTTTTAAAGTTTATCCATTTACGACTTCTTATTTTCATTTGTAAAGATAAGCTTTTTTTCCAGAATTCTCTAAAATGCAGGGTGGAAACTAAGGGAGAAAGTTACCCATCATTTATTGAGACTGACGTGTTGCCAGCTGTGTTCAGAGGGCAACAGTATCATTCATTTTAGAAATGATTAGAGTCTGGCCATTACACCCTGAATGCACATGACTTTGTCTGATCTCAGAAGCTAAGTAGGGTCAGGTCGGGCCTGTTAGTACTCAGATGGAGAATGATGCAAAAGTTACGCATGGCGCATGGTTTACTTGGAGAGATGGAAGTGATGCTGCAGGCGGAGAGAGTGACTCTCAGCTCTCCGACCAGAATCACCTGGAAGCATTTCCAAACAAAGCAGCCTGCCTTGTTGAAAGTTCTCATTATGGATGAATGACTGTTTGAATCCATTGATAACATGAAATCCCCCATTTAGTAGAATAGGGCAATCGGTTGGTGTTTTGTTTTTGTTTTTCTTTTTGGGTTTTGTTTTTGTTTTTGTTTTTATTTTTTCGTTTTTTGAGACAGGGTTTCTCTATAGCCCTGGCTGTCCTGGAACTCACTATGTAGACCAGGCTGGCCTCGAACTCAGAAATCCGCCTGCCTCTGCCTCCCGAGTGCTGGGATTAAAGGCCTACGCCACCATGCCCGGCTTTAAGTCTTTTGTTTTGTTTTGTTTGTTTGTTTGTTTTGGTTTTTCAAGACAGGGTTTCTCTGTGTAGCCCTGTCTGTCCTGGAACTCACTTTTTGTTTTTGTTTTTCAAGACAGGGTTTCTCTGTATAGCCCTGGCTATCCTGGAACTCACTTTGTAGACCAGGCTGGCCTCGAACTCAGAAATCCGCCTGCCTCTGCCTCCCGAGAGCTGGGGTTAAAGGCGTATGCCACCACGCCCAACTTAATTCTTTTTTTTTTTTTTTTAATATTTTCATTTGAAGCCAGTTCTTGTGTTCATTAAATGGAGAGAGATGTAGAATGTTGAAAACCCCGTATGTGTGTATGTGTGGGAGCAGGTAATAGAGACCATGTGTGTGACTTGAGCACCTCATACACCATTGGTTCTGCTCTGGTGGCTATGTTCACTCCTGAGGTGGCAGAAGCTGAGTGCTGTGAAGCTTTTGCATTTCCTCACCTGCACAGCTCCTACTTCCCGCACATCTGTGGCACTGGGAAGAGCTGGTGCCGCAGAAGCTAAGAAGGGAGACACTGCACAGCTTCAAACTTTTCTTGAGTCAACGTGGATGGTTCAGGTTTCTGTTACATGGCCTCAGTGCCTTGGCTTCCCCTGTAGCCAAGGACAGGCTAAGCAGAGGACAGCGGCCACAGGCTGAAATAGAAGGGCTGCAGGCACACCGCAGATGGAAAGGGAACTTCTTCATACATACAGCTTTTGTATGTGGGTAGGGGAGCCTTTCATCAAAGCTGAGTTTTTAGTTTGACAACAAAGCAGTTTGCTTTAGGGCCTGCCTAAATGATGTTCAAGTGTATGCATAATTGTTTATTTACATGTAATTTATTGAACATTTGTCATATTTCAGCAAATCTGCAAAGCTCTGCTGCACCTCATGCCAACCTTATACAATCATATACAAGAGCTATCATTTATCCCTGATATAAATTGAAGACACTAACGCTTACAGAAGCTTAAATAAATTACTCTAAAATCTAGCTAATGCACCCCAGATCCCCTATCTAACTCTTTGGAATCTTGTGTACTTCCTTTGATTTTCGAACAACATGGGATACCCATATCTTAATCAACAAATGACTGTGATCTGACACTAGTAGTAAATACTTCTACCAGTTCGATTCTGAGTTGTGTGACTTTGCTCTCTACCTGTCAACTCTGTTGGTGCATGACCCTGGCTCAGTAAGTGAGGAATGAATGAATGGATTTCTAGTCTTTCTTCCCATCTCTTCTTCCTGTTTTCTACCCTCTGAATCTGCTGCTTTATTTTCTAGTCTGTGTACTGTAAAAACAGACCAGTGATTAACTGACTCTTGAAGGTCTTTGTGACCTCCCAGTGAGGCTGGAGTGAGCCTGCTGCCTTACTATATATTGGTTGGCTTTTGAGATAGAGTCTCAGCCCCAGCTGGCCTCAAATTGATGTGTAACTGAGGATGACCTTGAATTTCTGATCCTCTTGTCGCTACCTCTGGATTCTGGGATGGATAGATGAAAGTCATATTATATCAATCACATCCTGTTTATTCAGTGCTGGAGACAGAACCCAGTGCCTTGTACATTCTCAATGACACTATGATAGCTATGGCCCTGGTGCCTGGTGCCCATAGTTTCAAGGCAAGGGATGCAGAGTGCTATAGGCATTTTTACCATCCACAGTGGCTCTGCACATGCACAAGCCTGTCCTAACCTGCATAGGCAATCCCCCATCTGCAAGTGAAGAAAAACTCAAGAAGAAAACTGCTACCAAGTTCTGCCCATACAAATAAAACTGCCCACCAGTTTCACAGGTTCCCAGTTTCCACTGATCTCTAAAACAGTAGAATAGTGACACTTTGAGGCTAATATTTGTCTTGTCAGCTGAGTCTGTGAGACATGTATCAGTGATGTTTTTCTTCCAGGCTATCCTATATAGTAGACATGGGCCAACTTTCCAGGCCAGAGAGTAAAAGCACTTGGTTTCTAATCCTTGTTACCTTCTACGTTTAAAATCTTTAATTCAATTATACTTAGAATTTTTACCTTGGTTTTGTGTTTTTGAGATGGGGTCTCATATGTTCCAGGCCTGCCTTGATCTCTATAGAGCTGAAATTCCCTTGAGCTTCTATTCCTCTTGCTTCCACCTCGTGAATGCTGGGACTGCAGATAGTGTTCCACCATATCTGGTCTATAAGGTACTAGGGATTGAACCCAGAGCAGTATGCATATTAGTGAAGCGCTCAGCCAACTGAGCTATATCCCTAGACTCCTTCTACATGATATATATTACATTTTATTTATTTAATTTGGGGGTGGGGGGAGATGTGAGCCACAGTGTGTACATGGAGATCAGAAGACAATTTGCAAGAGTGTCTTCTTTCCTTTGGCTATGGGAGTCCAACGGTTTAAACTTAAGTCATCAGGCTTGTTAGCAAGTACTTTGTCTTACACTATCTTACAGCCCTACCCACATTTTTAAAAAGTATTTTGGGATTGCTGAGATGGTACCATGATTAAGAGTGCTAAGAGGAACCCACATCTGGTGGTTTCTTTCTTTTTTTTTTCCCTTGTTCCGGTCAACCCCGCTCGCCCCGTTTGGCCCCGTTTGGCCCCGTTTGGCCCTCGCTCACTCCAGTTGGCCCGCTCCACTCGCTCTGGCCATCCCTGTTCAATCCCGCTTGCTCGCTCCAGCAGACCCCGCTCGCTCCAGTCGTCCCCGCGGGGCCCCGCTCGCTCCAGTTGGCCCCACTCGCTCTGGCCATCCCCGTTCGCCCCACTCGCTCCGGGCCGGCCCCACTTGCTCCACTCACTCTTCTCGCTCCAAACAGCCCCGCTCGCTCTGGTTGGTCTCTCCAGTCCAAGGATTCGTTTTCTTATTATTCTTCATAAGTACGCTGTAGCTGACTTCAGACGCACCAGAGGAGGGTGTCAGATCTTGTTACGGGTGGTTGTAAGCCACCATGTGGTTGCTGGGATTTGAACTCATCACCTTCGGAAGAGCAGTCAGGTGCTCTTACCCGCTGAGCCATCTCACCAGCCCCATCTGGTGGTTTCTAACCACCTGTAATTCTGGCTCCAGTGAATCTGATGTCCTCTTCTGTATGCATGAGTGATACCCCACTCATGCATACAGGCTCACACATACACATAATTTACTGAGAGCCAGGCCAATCCAAGGCTTTTTCAGAGGCCCTGATGAAAGGACAAAAGGAACCTAGTTCTCTGTCCTTGTCAAGGGCAGACTTGGCATGGTCTGGTCTGCAGGTAGGGTCAAGGCCTCGAAGGAGTTAAGGATTTGGTTCCTGGGAACTTGGCTTTTTCCCTAAAAAAGACAAGTTATCAGTCTCAAAACTGATGTGTGCTGTGTCTATGATGCACTTGAGATATCCTGTGTTCCCCTTGTGCAACATTGATCAGCTTCCTGATGACTTAATGTCATTGTATGGGCTTTCTGCTGATTCTTCCCCCACCTGAAACTATATATAAGATGTTGTACTTCATTGGGTAGAGTTGTGCATGCCTTAAATTTAGCATTCAGGAAGCAGAGACAGACAGATCTCTGAGTTCGAGGCCAGCCTGGTCTACAAAACAAGTTCCAGGATAGTCAGAACTTTACAGAGAAACCCTGTCTTGAAAAGAAAACAAAATAAAAGAAAACAAAACAAAGCAAAATAAAAAAAGATGCTGTACTTCTTGACAAACTTGTCTGGGATAAGACATAGCTTTCCTATCTCCTATATCTTTCATCTCCTGGTAGTCCCCCTTGGGACCATTGAGGAATGACTTACTGGTCTAGGTCAATAATTGTTTAAAAACCACCAAAATAATAAATCTTTTCTAGACATAAATAAATCTTTTCTCTGTGTAGCCCTTGCTGACCTGGAACTCACTCTGTAGTCCAGGCTGGTCTCGAACTCAGAGATCTGCCTGCCTCTGCCTCTTAAGTGCTGGGATTTAAGGCATATGCCACCACTGCCTGGCAATAAATCTTTTTTTAAAAGTATTTCTTCTTTTCTCATAAGCCCAATATTACACTTTTTTTTTAAAAGAAAAATGTTAAGACTTTATTCAAGATGTTTATCAGGCATTATAACAAAACAGCAGAGCTTCAGCCTTTGGAATACTGTAATTTACATCCTGTAGATACACAGTCCAGTATACTATTAATTATACTCATTCTAGAGAGACTTCAGAAATAAACTAGAGGAAATGCGCACAGTCACAATCTGAAACATCAGCTCTTTGAGCGTACACTGTCAGAGGATGAAGCACTTCTTCCATCACGTCTAATACTTCAAATACTGTGCAAGGTGAAGAACCAGGACGGTTGTGATTGACAAGCACTTAATACAAACACATGGACAGTTTACCACAGAGAACATATATATCAAAGGCCAGCAAAGTGAGCAAGCTATTCACACAAAATCAGGAGGCATTATGACTAAATCTCCAGTTGATGAGCAGGAGACTGCACCTCACCTCTGCAGAAATGGAGAGTAACTCAAGGCCGAGACAAGTAGACCTTCAAGCTAGCGATTTGTAAACAGCCTGTGTCTTAAGTCAGCAAACTAGAAACATTCATTTATCCTGCGTAGACAGAGCACCACACCTCTACATACAAGGTCATTCACATCATATGTCAGTCTACATACAAATACACAGCTGTCAGAAAAGTAAACACAGTTCTCAAGAAATAAGACAGCTGTGTTTGGCTGTACAGTAAGTGTCTTTAAGAGAGGAAACAACTTAGTCAACACTTGAAGGAAAAAGTTACATTTACAATAAGACAATGATTTAGATACCTTTATATTTTAAATCTTGAGCAAGAAGTAATACAGCATGTCTGAGGAGTGCTTCAAATTGGGTTTTGGCATGGCTGAGTACAAACTCGAGAGCTTCGATGTGTTATGACTTCCTGTTGTAAAACAATGAAAATAAACTAGGACTTAAACTCTGTCCCTAAAGCCATTTATTATTTCCGGGGTAGGAGAGCTGCAAAGCTGCTTTTCTTGGGCTTTCCTGCACCTGTTTCTCTTCATCCTGGCTACACCCAACTGACACGTTGGTCTGTTTGAAGGGTGTCACTTCTCTTGTCTGGAGCTATTGGGTAAGCTTGAAGAGGGCAAATGCTTTGCTTAATGGGTTTAGATGGATATGGGGCACAGGCAGACTATTTACCTTCAGTCATCAGCTCTTGGGTTAGTTCCTGGGGGTTAGTTCTAAAATACAAAATCACCTTTGGAAAATTCCACTAGGTATATCTGGCAGCAATGAACTTCCAACTGAAACCCTTTTGTGAAATGGCCAAGGCCCAGCTAATGTAGCAGTCTCCCAGTACATGTTTGCATAGCTCGGTACCAGAGCAGTTTGTAATTGAGCCTGTTTGCAGTCAGTTGACAGTTCTATGTGGTATACAACACTATTTCTCTAGCCTTCAGGGCATAGCTGTGAACAAATATAATCCAAATAGGAGTAACTGGGTTGTGACCGCTGCATGCATTCCATGGAAAGAAAACACCAACTCCACACACACATAGACTAACCCTACAATTTGGCTCAGCTATCAGAGGAGAGGGCAGCTCCCTCAGAACGAAATGTCATCTAAGTCAGAGACTTGTCAAAATTCTCACTGCAGTCCTGGCTTGTTATAAAACATCCATGAAGACATGGGGTGAGCATGAGTGTCAGTCCTTCCCATTCATCTTCCACACAAGCCATAAGGAGCAAGAGCCACTCTGCCGGTGGTTTAGCCCCAGTCCTCCCTAGACCCTGCCTTCTGGCGGCCATTTGAGATTTGAGTGTCTCATGTGTTTTGAGCACATCTGTAACAAAACCTAATTCCAGACTTTTCTTTTTGCCTGGTGTACTCTCAGTGTAGGCTCCTTCTCCTGGAGAAATCGGCCACGGCGCTGGTCCCTGAAGGAGAAGCACTCTTGCCAAGCCCTTCTGAGATACTTGCAATTCTGCCAGCAGCTGATCTTCATTCCCCAAATGGCTGTGCTAAGTAAGGGTGAGCCGGCCTGCCAGAAGCAGTGCCAGGGTTCCCCTAAAGGGCTCGGAAGCTTCTGCTCTTGACCCCAAAGGGCAGGAAGGGTGAGACTAGGCACAGCACAACAAGCCTGTTAGGACAGCCAGGGCCCCAGAGCTGGAGAAGCCGTGCTCTTCCTTCCTCTTCCCTGACGCCCACCAACCTTCTTCCTGTTGCTGGAGCACTGCACTCCCGCCTCTGCTCTCCCCTACCAACCACTCAGTCACCAGAAGCACACGGCCGCATTCCTGCAGGAGAAGGGATGCCTTACTGGCACTGGCTTTGTAAGGAAGTTGGAGTCGTTGCCTAGAATTAAAATATTTGTCTACATTTTCGTTTTTGCAGCTCTCTCACTTACCAGAACTTCTGGCAGCCCTTGCAAGTTCATTACATTAAGCCAAAAGCTGTAAATATGTACACCATAGTCCAATGTATTAATGTATTAGTACCAAGAACAACAAAAGGGGTGTTTTTTTTTAAAAAAAGATCACATCGTTTGCATTTACAGGACTAAAAACTATGCAACAAATAAATTACAAATGTACATCTCAGCAGCATCATGGAAAGAGTGCTTATAGATCTAAAAACACTGCGGCCACAATGACAATCCAATTGGGGAAAATTACTAACCCCCAGAAGACGTAAAGGTCACCCTCCACCACCACCTTTTCCCTTTAGCCTCTCCCCAGCAGGAACAAAAAAGGAAAGAACAGAAAAGTCTTAAAGGCAGAAGTGGGGAGCGAGTAAAGGCCATGTCTGTGGGCTGCACACTCAAAGCACACCCAGCCTGCGGACTTCCATGGTACTAGTGACTAGCTCTTTAAGGCAGAGGAGAGACAGACATCTGTGGATCCGGGGCTGTTGGCTCATCTCACGTGGTTTCAGTGGCCGAGGATGAGGTACTTTTCTTCCTGAAGCGAGAACGAAGGGTTCTAGGCGGTGCCTGAAAGAGAAAGCAGAGAGAGGGGGCTTGAGGGTGGAATCTTGGGGAACAGCATCAGGTATGGATACTTGAGCCAGCTCTCTCTGTTGGTGTACTGGCTAGGTTTGTGTCAACTTGACACAGCTGGAATTATCACAGAAAACGGAGTTTCAATTGGGGAAATGCCTCCATGAGATCTAGCTGTGAGGCATTTTCTCAATTAGTGATCAAGGGCCCCTTGTGGGTGGGACCATCTCTGGGCTAGCAGTCTTGGGTTCTATAAGAGAGCAGGCTGAGCAAGCCAAGGGAAGCAAGCCAGTAAAGAACATCCCTCCATGGCTTCTGCATCAGCTCCTGCTTGAGTTCCAGTCCTNCCTCCATGAGATCTAGCTGTGAGGCATTTTCTCAATTAGTGATCAAGGGCCCCTTGTGGGTGGGACCATCTCTGGGCTAGCAGTCTTGGGTTCTATAAGAGAGCAGGCTGAGCAAGCCAAGGGAAGCAAGCCAGTAAAGAACATCCCTCCATGGCTTCTGCATCAGCTCCTGCTTGAGTTCCAGTCCTGACTTCCTTTGATGAACAGCAGTATGGAAATGTAAGCCGAATAAACCCTTTCCTCCCCAATTTGCTTCTTGGTGATGATGTTTGTGCAGGAATAGAAACCCTGACTAAGACAGTTGGGTAGAGCTGGGTTCCCCACAACAGGAATCAGATTCTAGCATCACACTCTTGCACCCTGTGAGGTGAGGCTGAGGCCCCTGGGAAGGCCACCACACCTTCCTGAGGCTGAAGGGAAGGAAGGACATCAGAATGGCATGGCTTCCTTGCTTCAGTGGACAGCTCCAGCCCTTGGCTGATTTTTATATTTCCTGTGGGAACTGTTTTCTGGTGTGTGCTTCCACACAAACGTCCAGTCTCCGTTCTCTTTTACTCTCCAGCAAGCCACACCTGGAAGGCCACCACTACCTCATCTCCCTCAAGATGACTGCACAGACCTTTTCTCTCAGAGGAGGCACAAACCACAGGAGTCATCACGATAGACATGAAAGAAAAATAGACATGAGAGAAAAAGACTTCCTCCCAGCATGTCACTGAATGCGGTTCACACAGCTGGCCCTATGCCACTGTCCACAACCCTAAGCTTTCCTGTGAGGACAGAGAACTTTGCACTGTCCTTTCACACCACTGTCCCCTCTGACTGGAAGCCCTATTCCTGTATATTTCTAGTCCCCGTAAGCACCTGCTTCAAAGTCACCTGTCTAGGAGACCCCTTGGCTCTGGTCTCTGCCTGACCACACACAGCCACTTTTGTCTCTCTGGTTTGGTTGGTGTTGCTCATTCATCTGAGACAAGGTTATTCTAAGTAACTCAGGGTGGCCGTGAGATCATTTTGTATCCCAGGCTGGCCTCAAACTTGGGGTGATCCTCCTACTTCAGCCTTCCAAGTGTAGTGTTGACATTACAGATGTGCTCCACACAGGGCTGAGTTTTTCTCTGTTTCCCTCCCACAGTGGAGCGTTGATCCCAGAGTTCATACATTGCTAAACAAGTACTCTACCCACAAGATATATACCTCCAGCTCCTTTTCCTCATAGTGCTTTGCATATGCCCACAGCAGAGGACTTTGTACCCAAGTCCAGGCTATGGGATATCTCCCTTCACTGCCCATCAGACTGGACTTCCTGAGGCCTGTCTCCCCTTCCCCACCATCTCCTGATGACTAGCTCCGTGCTCCCCGATGCCCCAGGCCATTCATTGCCTCACTGGTAGGCAGTGCTCACGGCTCACTACAGACGTTGCCTGAAACTGCAGCAAGAAAATCCCCTTTTAGGCACCTGCCTCTTGGCCATTGCAGTAAACAGGGGAGCTGTGTGCAAAGCTTTAAACTCAGTTAGGTGTCCTGATGCACACCTGTGACCTCGGTATTTGGGATGTAGAGGCAGGAGCATCAGGTGTTTGTGGCCAGCCTCTACTACAGAGAAAGGTGGAGGCCAGATTGGGCTACAGAATAAAACCCGGTCTCAAGAACAACAATAATAACAACAACAAAAGCACAAACAAACAAACAAAAAACAAGAATCCCTTGGGTTCTGGGATATTTAGAGATTAAGAGTGACCTCTCCCCAGATAGGACTCACTCAGTACCCAGAACTAATCCACACTGACAGGTTGGAGACATAGCTCCGTGGTAGAATGTCTGCCAAGCATATATTGGGTGGCCCTGGTTTGATCCCAGCACTGGAGAAGGGTGGGGTAAATAATATATGAGAGAATATGGAATGATCCATCTTGTCCAGGAATGTGAGGAACTGCTCCATCTGAGGTGGTTGTAGCTTCCATCTCGGAGAGAACAGGAATTCTAGGAGCCCAGGCGTATGAAGGGGAATGTTTCTGAGCATCCCGTCTGATTCTCACCAGGGCCTCGAATTTTGTGTGTGACAGGAATCATGACTTTTTCACAATGGACCCTCGGGTCAGCAGGTTCAGTAGATAAAGAACCAGAAAGGAACTGAGTGGCCTTTTCCCTGAGCCTGTGACTAGTAACCCTCCACCTTTGTCACAGAACACAGTCCACAAGTCACAGGCATGGTCCTTCTGCTGCCAGAACCCTGTTTATATCCATAATTGGTCATAGTGCTAAGTATATTGTTTTCTGATAACTAAAGAACTGGAGCTGGAGAAATAACTCACCTGGTGAGGCACTTACTGTCCTGGACTCCATGGGTTACACACACACACACACACACACACACACACACACACACACAGAGATCTTGGCAGGTAACTGGTGGTTTGTCCTACCTGTTTGATGGAGGGAAGTCATTTTTCCCCCTCAGCACTCAGAGAGTGTTGGGTATCACAAGTAATGCCATCCTCAGGACCCCCAGATCTCTAGTGCCAACACATGCTCTAGCCCATACCCCCAGACACTATGTACCTCCAGGGGCAACTCGGTCCTCCTCGGTGCCTTATACTTGTACATGAACTCCAACAGGTCCTCCTCCTCCTCGTCAGAAAACGCCAGTGGGCTTCGGACCTGGTGGGGTTCCCACGACTTCACACCACCCTCACTCACATCTCCCTCAACCACTTAATGTCCGTCTAACAAAGAAGACAAAGGAGAGCGAGGAGGGGTCAGTGTGGAAGGGAGCAAGGATGGCAGGAAGGGTGGTTAGGTACACAGCACAGCAAACCTGTTAGGACAGCCAGGGCCCCAGATCTGAAGAAGCCATACTGTCTTTAGGGGGGACTCAGGAAAGTGAAGGTGTAAGCGGAAGCCTTAGCAGATGTACAGAATCAACCACAGGCTCAAAAGCCATTGAGCAGCTCCCAGGAGGATAGGAGAAGACACTTCCTTTTTTTTTTTTAAGATTTTATTTATTTATTATATGTAAGTACACTGTAGCTGTCTTCAGACACTCCAGAAGAGGGAGTCAGATCTCATTATGGATGGTTATGAGCCATCATGTGGGATTTGAACTCAGCACCTTTGGAAGAGCAGTCAGGTGCTCTTACCTGCTGAGCCATCTCACCAGCCCGAGAAGACACTTCCTTAACTCTGAGACTTGCCATGCCCTGATCTTAGACCTGTGACTGGACAATGGAAGAGTGCCCAGGAAGTAGCCTTTTCTGAAGGCAAGAGCTGTGCCTCCGAGGGGTGATGTGTTCTAAAATGCACACACAGGCAGTGTTGACAGTGCAGTACCCTTGTCTACGCAGCACCAGGTATCCTGTAAGAGACAGGATGTAAAATGTAGGCCCAGGGACCTAACGGGATCACCTTAAGCTGAGCTGTGCACATTTTTCATTTCAAAATACCCAGCTGGTGCTAGATAGCAGAGGACCATCATATAGATGCAAAATCTGAATGTATCCCCCACCCCAACCCCATGCGACAGCAAGATTCCTACTTCAGTGTAATTTGAATGAGCTATAGGCAAAGCTCCAGAATTAAGTTGGCCCATTGAAGGCAGCCATGTTACTGAGCCAGAATGTCCTAGCTTATCAGTATGCAAATTATTTTCTGCCATACCCAGTTTATCTGGCATCCACAGACACATGGTTCTATTCTTGGTATGTTATCTTCATCCAGAACATCATTCTATTCTTGGTATGTTGTCTTCATCCAGAATTACAGAGGGTAGAGCTAAAGGGCCCACAACTCATCTGGTTCCATCACTCTGAGGTCTACAGACAGAATCCTGAGCTCTTGTTGGGACACCCTGCTACTGCTTCTCAAATCCTATTCAGCCGCAGAACAGGCTGCTGGTTGCTGTGTAACAGCAGTCAGTGTGGAATAAACTAAAGGCTGCAACTAAGAGCGATTCCAGTTTCCACTGCTGTGCTCCATGGCAGCCAGCAGAGGGCAGCACGAACCCACAGCTGCTGTCAGCGGGCCTTACAGGGCTGAGCCGTGGGTGGAGAGCCATCTGCTCAGGCTGTGTGAGCCTTGTCAGGGCCTGACCTCATAAATTTGCCTTGGATTTTTTTTCCTTTCTTCTTCACTTTGTGCTTCTCTCTGACTGTTTACTCCGAGTATAGTTGCTTTCTTGTCCTTCCCTGCTTAAATCAGCTTGTTGAACTTGAGAACAGTAATGCCACCTTTCTTGAACACTCTGGTCTTCCAAAGTTGCCTGAGCCCCAGATAATGCCTAGAATCTATACCCTGCAGCTCCTGCCATATGCCCTGGTTCTCTTGTCGGCCACATTGTCTCAGCAGAAAACATCCTGAGTTGTGGGGTTGTGGCTGCTCATCCCTTGTTCTCTGAGTTAGTCTAAGGAAGGCCTGGGCATTCAGCTGGTACTGATAGTCCAGTAAGCTCAATGGAAGCCTGTTTCCATCTTAGACAGTTCAGCTCTGCTCCACACTGGAGCACGGCTCTCACTAACCAGGACATCCCTCTGGACACAGATTCCTCCTGCCTGGAAAGAAGAATAAGGTCCAGGCCTAGTTAGGACCCAAGGCTCCCAGGCCAAAGTAAAAATGCAGAAGCATCCTGGCTAGTTCCACCCAGCAAAAAACTGCATCTTCAGGATGGAGTTGGAGTTCATCCTAGCTGAGTTTAGACCTCTGAACAGGTGTGTGCTGTTCCACTTAAATGAAGAGTTTCCCCTACCAGTTGTTATGATAACTTAGAGACACAGCAGGTTCCTCGGGTATATAATTCCTCGGTCTGCCCACCAGAATGTACTGAGCCCGAACATCTAAACCACACGTTAACCACAGTAATAACAAGCACCTCATAAGTGGGCACGCATGCCAGTACCCCTAACGCTGGGAAATGGAGACAGAAAATTTCTTTGGGTTAGCCTGGGCCACATGGTGAGTTCCAGGCTAGTCTCAGCTCTAGTGTGGAGACACCTGTCTCAGACACAAAAGCAAAATAAAACAAAGAAACAAAAATCAATGCCAATCTCGGTACTGAAACTTTTCACAGGGCTTTGTGCATGCTCTCCACTGCAACCTTGAACAAGGAGCGTTGTTTGAAAAGAAGTGGTCCTGTGACTCCCAGGAGTGGCCATCAGTCCAGATATCTAGGCAGGAGTAGAAGCCTGGCCTGATCTGGGCAGAGGCTGGGAGTACAGGAGGCCAGTGTGGGTGGCTGAGAGACAGAAAGAGCTTCAGATGGAAGCGACACAGAACCCCTTAAAACAGCCCAACTGTTAGGACGGCCCTGTGTGTCCACCAAGTGTGTTGTTGGTATTTACTATCTTTTTTTTTCTTTTTTTCTGTTTTTTTTAAAAGATTTATTTTATTTATTATATGTAAGTACACTGTAGCTGTCTTCAGACACTCCAGAAGAGGGCGCCAGATCTCGTTATGGATGGTTGTGAGCTACCATGTGGATGCTGGGATTTGAACTTATCACCTTCGGAAGAGCAGTCGGGTGCTCTTACCTGCTGAGCCATCTCACCAGCCCCCCCCCCTTTTTTTTTTCTAAAGATTTATTTATTGTCATATCCAAGTACACTGTAGCTGGTCCAGACACACCAAAAGAGGGCATTGGATCTCATTACAGATGGTTGTGAACCACCATGTGGTTGCTGGGATTTGAACTCAGGACCTTTGGAAGAGTAGTCAGTGCTCTTAACCACTGAGTCATCTCTTAAGCCCTGGTATTTACTGTCTTATCTTTACTTTTCTGAATGCTGGAAATCAAATCCAGGCCATTGCACATGCTGGGCAGATGCTCTACCTTGTTTGTATAATCTGCCTCACTCTTGGGACAGTCATGCCTCTGAGTGCCAGTGCACAGTGGTCGCTGGTTAACTGTATTTCCCTCTTCAGTGGGTGTGAGGAATGACCAGGCGGCATGCATTTACAATTTTCTCCTGATCCTATCTTCCTTTCTTCTCACTTCCCACTTTCATTTTCTTACTTTGGTTCACTGTCTCTCTTTCTTTCTTTCTCTCTCTCTCTCTTGGTTCACTCTCTTTTTCTCTCTTTCTTTCTCTCTCTCTCTCTCTCTCTCTCTCTCACATACACACACACACAGATATACATATGCATGCATGCATACATACATACATACATACACACACACATACTTTTTGGAACAAGCAGCAGAGTAAATAAGAAATGTCACACTGGATTTGTCCACATTGAGGGGTGGTACCAATCTGAGAAGGACAAGTGACTGGGCAGGAAACTACAGAGTGAGTGTACCTGTAAATTTGTATAGACTTGTGATCTCATATGTCCTCACCTAATGGCTAAGACGCCAAGACCCTGAGAACTTGTGTAGACATATGCTCTCTCATAAGAGGTCCTCCCAACCCTTCAGCAAAGGCACCTCATTGAGCTGTCATGGTTGGGTCAAGGCTGATGGTTTCTACTTAAAGACAGGGGTCCCTGTTGTCTTCCACAATAGGGCAACTGTATGTGTTAGTGTTAGTGTCAGCTCAGTACTGGAGGATGGAAAGGAGGGGCTGGGTAGTCTCAGTCCTTTAAAGACCTGAACAGATCTGCCAGCCCTAGGCGCTGAGCCACCCACTCACAGTGCAGCATGACACCCAGGTTAGCATACATCCCACACGGCACACATTAGTGATTCAAGGCGGCAGATGTGCTGACAGGACATGCCTGTCTGAACACTTACATCCAGGATCCCAGCAGTCACCAAGGAGAAAGAAAAGAACATCCTGTTAGAGAAGGGGCTTTGGAATGAAACCCACGTGTACTCAAATTTATGCCCAGCAGACTTGACTTTAAAAAGGGCCCGATACACCTTTCTGACTGATGACAGGCAGCTCAGGGAGGAAGAGAGAAAAAAGGGGAGGAAAGGTGATGGACAGAAAGCATCCACAAAGAGACAAGAACTGTGCAGGAAACAGCAGGGAACCGACTGACAATCAGAATGAAGCAGAGAGGTAGGGAGAGAATGTTCTAGTGTCTGGGAGGCACAGATTAGAACAGGCCCTGACTAACAACTGCTGCGTGCTGGGCTCTGAGCTCTAATGCTATGGCTGTTTCTGACCTGTAAGGCCCCCAAATTCCCAATTTTCCTTCCTCCACTATCTGAATTAAGACCTGGATTTGCAAATCCTTTAGAAAGTTCAGTCTCTAAGTATGACTAGAACCTTCCCATGTTCTGAACAGAACACCA
Organism: Mus minutoides; assembly: GCA_902729485.2. NCBI lineage: Eukaryota > Metazoa > Chordata > Mammalia > Rodentia > Muridae > Mus > Mus minutoides. The sequence continues at coordinate 254,372 of LR750006.1, forward strand.
TCCATCCCACAGGACGTAATTTCAGGGGATCACCCAAGGACCCCCCCCCCAATCCTCTCAAAGCGCTGAAACTTGAGAGTCAGCTTCCGGCCCCAGCTGTAAGACAAGCCCACCTGCCAGCACTTTCCGGTAGAGTGCCCTTCACTGGCAGAGAGCTGGAGGGACCACAGAAACATCTAACCTGTCCCTCCTACCTTACAGAAGGGAGGAGGCCCAGAGAGTGGAGAGTTGTCCCTAAGGACATAGAGGCTCCCACTGTGGAGGAATCATGGATTGGGTCCTTGCAAGGAGCTCTAGGGGACAGGAAGAAGATTCCAGAGTAGTAGATGGCAGCAGGACCCTAGGAGAGTAGGGCCTGCAGAAGCCAGGGCTTGGGTCAAAGCTACCAGGCCTAGACTCCAAGCAGCACCACTCCTGCTGGATGCTTCCAGCTATCTGCCGCTACTGCTCCACCCTTCCAAACACCATCCATTCCTAGACACCTGCTGCAGTGGTCTGCAGAGTCTGCAGATCCCTACCATCCGCTGATTTAATTATCCGGTACACAGACTTGGACTACTCTACTGGTGTCCTCATAGGTGAAGGTATCTTAGAGGCAGGGATCAGAAAGAATGGGACATTAACCGACCTGGTCCCCAGGTGATGCTATCCTGGCTCATGGCTCTTACAACTCAACATGGAGGATGGGGGACAGACATGACCATGGCCATCTGGGGACAATGAAGAACTGTTTCCCAGGAACTAGAAAGTCTACCAGTGTCTAGCAATGGGAGTCCCCAGCTTCCAAGATGGACTGGAAGGCCCCAGTTGGACATGGGCTGCCCAAGACTGGTTGGATGCTGCTCTCCCACTGTGTCCCTGCTCAGTGCTCTGTCTGTCACTTGTCCAAGTGCCCTCCCTAGCTCCTAGTTAAACTCAGGCAAAGTGGAGGCACATCTTGTAAGAGCAGCATAGCAGGCCCCAGAGAGCCACAGATCCACCAGCCGTCACTCACACACACCAGCAGCAACATCAAGGGGTTCTATCTGGAAGTGGGAGACCCAGAATCCTGGGTTCATCTGGCTCTCACAGCCTTTAAAAATAGCCAGAGAGATGGCTCGGTTAGTAAAGGCACCTCCCGCCAAGCCTGATGATCTGAATTTGGTCCCTAAAACTCATGTTGTGGGAGGCGAGAACCGACTCTCCCAAGTTGTTCTCTGACTTCCACACAGAGGCCATGGCACACACATGGTCACACATCACCCCTCATACACAAATAAAAAAATATAATAAAATAATAGTCACCCTTCAAAAGCCCCTTTAACAGCCATTTCCATTATAGTGGAGGGAGGAAAGCGGGGACCTTTATCTCTATTTTATGATGAAAACACAGGCTCAGAGCAGTTAGGTGACTCACACAAAGTTGCACAGCTAGTAAGTGGCAAGCCGGAGCACTCTTAGTAGGTCCAGAATCCCCTAAAAATTCAGGGCTTACTCCCTTCAGAGGATCATGGCAAGTCCCTCTGTCCTCAGGACCCATTGCACTGCGTGTGCACTGCTATATGTTGGCTTAAAGATTCACACATACGTCTCTAACATTCCTTCGAAGAGGCTGGATAATTCTCTCGTGGAACACAGGTTCCATGGTGACTCACCACCATCAAACAGACAGAGAGCTAACTTGACTTCAAAGGCAAAGTCATTAAAGGTCACCATGGCTCCCTGCCTGGCATCTCTCTCTTGAACCAAGCCACTGGCCGTGTTTCAGCACTCCCCAAGAGCTTGAGAGAGACCCAGATGGTAAGGAACTCCAGGCAGAGGCCCCTGGAGCCATCTTGGGGTAGATAGACCAGGTCTAGTGACACCCTCAGGAGACTGAGCCCAGCCAGCATCCTGACTGCAGCTTCTCCAGAGGTTTGGCCACCGAAATGTAAGACATTGTTTTTGCTTCCCCTAAGGGTCTTGTTCCTCATCTGACCCACCCAGCTGAAAGGGAGCCCCAAGGTCAGGTCCAGCAGTTGGTTAGCGACCCCTGAAGCAAGCTGAATCCAGCAGGCTGCAGGCAGGCTGGCTACTCACCTTTCCGGGTCCTGCAGGTGGAGCAGCAGGTACACACTGTGGGAATTGATCGGGTGGGGGCGCTGTCAGAGATAGCCCCCACCCAACAGGAACCAGGCCCCAGCAACCAGGGAGGCCCCAGGGGAGGGTGAGAATTCCTTTGAATTCCCAGGAAGAGGGAGGTCTTTATAGACACTGCAGTGTGGAAAGTGATCATCTGTAATTTAGCTTCCTCTAGGGTCAGACCCTGATTCCTGTAGCTCAAAGGAGGTGAGAGCTGTTTAAGTTTCTCCTGGGAATAACCATCCCTCCTCAAAACCTCTCTTAGACCTTTTGATTCAGAGTCCCTCTGGGAAACCTCCTTAGACTATAGTAGGTGCTCACTAAATCCATGCTGACCCAGTAACTCTGAATCTATGGAAGTCTCTCAACTCCAAGGACACTTCCTGGTGGCTAGTGGCAGCCATTCAATGTGTGATCCCTCCCTCTCTGTTCAGCCTGCAGAGAGGGCAATCAGCCCCTGCCTGCCCTAACCCTCCAAGCCAGGGGGCAAACACCAGGCGGGACAGTCAACTCAGGCCTGTGGCCCAGCCTCACCCTGAGTGATGAAGGTGGCAGCAAAGAACTCTGCTTCCCCGTCTCCAATGCTTGGATGCTGTGCTCTCCTACGTGCAGGACTGCGTGTGTGCTAGGCCTGTGGCAGGCAGGCGGAAAGGTTGGTGGGAGAGGAAGGCACAGAAGCTTCCAGGCAAAGTGAGCACAGCACTATTGTCTCTCTGTGTCTTCTTCTCCTTTATTCTTTCCTTGGGATGCGCAGGGCCAAACGCTCTCCTCCCTGGTTCTCCTCAGACCATCCTCTGTTCCCTGGACCCACGCACGCTGCTGCTTTTATCCAGTACCTTGCTAGCTCCCCTTCCTCAAGGAGCATGAGCTCCAACATCTACACACATCCCTTTGCTTAACTGTGCTCTTGCAAACTCTATATCTTTTGTATAATATGTGTATTGTTGTGTGTATATAGGTGTGTGCATGTGTGTGTGGGAGGTGAGCCCACCCCTGCTTGTGAGTGTAGAGGTGAGAGTTTGATGTTGGTTTTTTTTTTTGTCTTGCTTTCCACTTTATTTTTTGAGACAGGAGCTCTCACTGAACTTGGGGTTCACCGGCTCATCATCCTGGATGGAGTCTCAGTATCTTCATGTCATATACTCTGCCGCGACTTAGGCATGTTTCTTAGAAAAGTTCTGAGGCTGGTGGCACACAGAACAGAGGGGAGGAAGTGGGCTCACAGGGACGAGCAGGAACACGGGTGGCAGCTGCCTCATGGTGTCTTGCCAGCTTCCCTGTGTAGCGTTCTCTGTATCCCGTGGGCTCAGTGGCACCAAGCCAGGATGCGCTCCTGTGTTTGTGTGCTTGGTCTCCCAGCCAGTGGGGCCATTTTGGAAGGCTGTGGAACCTTTAGGAGGTGGAACTTTGCAGAAGGAAATGAATCACAAGGGGCGGGGCTTAAGTTTTAATAGCCACACCCCCACTTCCAGTTCTCTTCCCGTTTCTTGACTTCTGACCCAATGTGCCACAGGCTCATACTCCTGCTACCGCCTTTCTGGCCGTGATGGCCTGTGCCCTCACTGTGACCCGAAATAAACCCATGCTCCCATCAGTTGCCGCTTGTCAGTTATTTGGTCACAGCAATAAGAAAAACGGCAGAGAGAGGCCCGGTTTGCACCCATACTCCAGGGCTCCTTACCCATTTTCCTCCCGGGGCATTGGATCCCATGCTGTGGGCAGGGTTGGGAAGGACAGAACAGCCCAGCTCCAACATAGGCACGGGCGCTTCTGCCCCACTCTCAGGACCTGATCTGCATCTCATCTTTCTGTCTGAGGTGACTTGATTTAGGCCCAGAGCAGCCGGGGAGAGTGTTATGCTACCTCCCCTGGCCTCCCCACCACAGGCCAGCACCTCCCTCTCTGAAGGGAGGTCTCAGGGTGGCAAAGGATCTCACCCCCTCTGCCAACACCAAAACAAACCACCCCAAACCTTGTCCTGTCCATGACTGGGCTGGAAGCCAAACCTTCTCCTGTCCATGGCTGGGCTGGAAGCCGCTTCAGGCCTCAGAGACATCCACATCACCTCTGAGACACCACCAAGCTCCTCTCGGTTCATTCTGAGCCCTGACCTGAAAAGTCTAACAAGAGGAGGTCTGGATAGGAGACCCAGAATCTGGTTCTGTGTGGCCTTGGCAGAGTGCGTGACCTCTCTGTGCCTGCTGCCTCTACTTGGTTCTCTCCTCTAGGACAAAAGTAGACTCTTAAAGGGACAGGGTTGTAGGGCTATCTGGGTTCACTTCCCAGCCAAAGCAGGACTCCCTGCCTGCCCTTTCAACTTTGGTGTGGGCCATTCCGAAATCAGGGCTCACACTGCCTCACAGAGAGAGAAGCCCATGTGTCTCCTGAACCCTTTCAGGATTCTAAAGTGCTGTCTTGAATGAGATGAAGACATGACAGGCTTTATAACAGTGGCTACTTACTGCCCACTGACACCAGGCATGGACAGCCCTGAGCACTCTGACTGCTTATTCCAACTGAGTCCTCAGAGCCAACATTCCTCCTCTCCAGTCCTGCAACCCTGCTTCTAGGGTGAAAACATTTCCCATTTAAAATATACGACCCTCAAACCTAGGGGTGGTGCACGGTCCTGAGTGGGGAGGGAGCTGAGGGGTACCAAGCAGTGTTGATGGTATTGAGTGTTCGGGCCTGAGTATGTTATCATGTCCATACCATGTGCCCTCGGAGCCCAAGAGCCTTCTAAGTTGCCTCTTACTGTACACAATAAGGGTCTGAGTCCCTGGAGGTCCTGGTCTGCATGTTTAAGGGCAGGACAGATACTGGGTACATAATACATGTTGCAAAACAACCCAAGTCCTAGTTCTTTTTTTTTTGGTTTTCGAGACAGGGTTTCTCTGTATAGCCCCAGCTGTCCTGGAACTCACTGTGTAGACCAGGCTGGCCTCGAACTCAGAAATCTGCCTGCCTCTGCCTCCCGAGTGCGGGGATTAAAGGCGTGCGCCACCACGCCCGGCTGTCCTAGTTCTTTTTAACAAAGGTGGTGACTTGGCACCTCCTCCACATGTCCCGCTGTCCACCATTTTCTGTCAACAACTTTGCTCTGCTCCCAAGTCACTGCCATCGTCTAAGAATTCATCTTGGAAACTGACAGCGTCCGGTCCATACACTGAACCCCCAGAAGCTCCAAGTCCATATGGATAGATTAGATACTGGATTCACACCTCAACCTACACAGCTGGGTTTCACGAAAACCTATTGAGACCTCTGGAGACAGGCCCAAGATTCCACACATTAAACAGGATTAAGCCCCATATGGGCAGTCTCCTGCCAAATGCTTAACCATGAGAGGTCAATTTCCAGTTACTGAAAGGACTCGGCCTCCCCAGGAACCTCAGGCCTAGTGTGGTCCTTGGTAGGCGCAGATGTGAGCATGTTCAGTGAGTAAGCAGTCGGAGATGAACTGGAGACAGTGAGGAGGGAGGAGAGGCCCGAGGTGTCACCAGGCCTGGGGAGCGGGAGAAGAGGGTCTTGAGACCTGAATGTGGGGCTAAGGAGAATAGAAAGGACTCGCAAGGCCCAGACTTGTTCCTGCTCCAGACTTGACCCAGGTATAGCACCCAGCACCTTGATTCCTCAGACAATGATGAAGGAGCAGTAACTATCTGATGCTAATGACCTAACCTGCCCAAGGCACAGTCCCCAAGCCAGCTTCCTGAGTGGCCCACTCCATGATGTGCTCCTCATCTGGCCTGGTGCAATGTAACAAATGACTCTGTTGGTGACAGGTCCATGGGGACAAGGGACATCTTGTGTGCCATCCAGTACTGTGCTTCTTAATGACAAAAGGGACAGGAGGTGACCTACCTGAGCTGCCAGCACTCTCAGAAGCACTCCTGGACATCTTGGGCTGGCCGTGTTTGCCGCTGGACCGCCCAGTCCCCGGTGGAGGAGGGCCCGATGGAGCAGGAGCGCCATCGCCCCTGATGGTGGTGAGGTCCTGCATGCTGAAGCTCCGGAGTCTCTCTGACAAGGCACCCTGTCCCTGGACACAACACAGGAGAGCACACGTCACAGGCCTAACCATAGGCTTCTGGACCATACTGGGGACATGAGATGTGACAAAGGCTAAGAGACCCTGCTCTGTGAGTAGACAAGGCAGAAACAAGCCCTGGTTTGCCTCTATTGAGGGTCCCAGGTATACTCGTTGACAGGTGACATGTATTCCAGGGCTACTTCTGGGACTCAGTTATTGCTCGAGGGAGACTCTCTTTCACACACACCCCCGAAAGGGAATCTGTAGCTAGGATGACAATCCTCTGCAGCTCCCCCAACCCCCATTTTGTTGTCTGAGATAGGGTCTCACGTGTTTGAGGCTGGCCTTGAACTTGCTGCTTACCAATTTTGGAATATACCTGTTAGGAGATCCTGAATTGATCTTGCCTCTACTTCCCAAATGCTAGTATTACAGTCAAGGGGGACCACATCTGGTTTATATATGGAAGGTCTCAAACTCAGGATTTTATGTCAGGCAGGTACTCTGCCACCTCAGCGACACCCCCAGCCACTGCAGTCCCAGCTCTACAGAGTTGGCTGGAGGCCTCAGCTTCCCATCAGTAAAGGTAAATATGTGGTCACATTTTCCCCAGTTCTCAAAATATGCTTATAAAATTCAAACCTAATAGCCTGTGCACCCAGTCCTTCTTCCTAACACTATGGAAGGCAGGCAGTATTGCTTTAATGCATGCCAGCAGTAGTTTAAAAAATTTTCTGTGCAGTTGAGATGGTTAACAAACCAAGCACACTCATATTGGCACATTCCATACCCATGGGCACATAAATACCCAAAAGGTAATGAATCAGGAAGGAAGAAATGACATTAAAAAAACAACAAACAACCCTCTGCTATCAACGTAACCACTTCATATGCTGACGGAGCTGTGGAGTGGATCTCAGTGTGAACGTATTCTTTTGTTTAGGAAAGCAAGATCAATGTGTTAGAGGGTTGGAAAAGCAAATCCTCCCTCCACTACCTGGTCCTGAGTGACAGGTCTGTGTGGAGAGAAAGAATCAAGGTGAAGCTAGAGACATGGATGTTGCAGGTGTGCCTCGGGGCAGGAGGGAGGCTCGTTAAATCTTATTGCTTAGAATTGATTTTTATCTTATTTCGCATAGTTTTATTTTTTAACTTATTATTCGAGACTTTCATACACGTGTTTAATTGTTTTGACCAAATCCATGGAAGCCCCACTCTTACCAAGGAGCTATTGGCAACTGATGGCTGCAGGCAGGGGTGAGGGAGTCAGTTATCTTTTTATGATTATGATTATGATTATGTGTGTGTGTGTGTGTTTGTGTTGGCTGAGCCAGAAGAAGTATCAGATCCCCTGCAGCTGGAGTTACAGGCAGCTGTGAGCTGCTGGACATGGATGTTGGGAACCAAACTTAGGTCCTCTGAAAGAGCAGCAAATACTCTTAACCACTGAGCCATCTCTCCAGCCAGTTTTCTACAGGAACGAGGCCCGATAGGTGGTCCATGTTCTCCTAGCTGGTCCTATACCCATGTACTAAGCAGACTGAGTGGGTTAAAAACAAACAAACAAACAAACAAACAATACATGAAGTTTGGAGAGACTTGTTTGGGGCAGGGGCACCTGGGAGTGAGATAAGAGGCTGGCAAGAGACTGGCGTTACTGAGAATAGTGTTGGGGTTTCGAGCAAGCAGCTGCCAGGCAAGGAACTTGGGTGTGCTCAGAATACAGGGGGAGCCAGTGGGAACCCGAGAATCTGGGACATCAGGGTGGCAATGCGTCTTATTTTCACAACGAAGGGAAGAGTGGGGCCTGGTGGTCCAGGGACTGTGGATAACAAGGCAGAGCAGACATGGCAGCACTAGCAGTCAGCGCTGGTGGATCCGGTGGCTGCAGCAGGAAAACAAGCAGGGGCCGAGCGCACAGGGCAGAGGCGTTCGCCATCTGGAGGGGGCTGGAGAAGCCGGTTCACTTTATTCAGTAATAAAAAAAAAATCGATCCCCATGGATGAGCAAAGCACAGCCACTTGCTAAAATGGAAGGTCTGAGTGTGACAGGGAACAAAAGAAGGCCAGGGCATAGAACAATAACTAAGCAGGTTGTGTTCACGTATTTAGGAATGTCTATACACATGTGTAATAATAATTAAAAAGAGGCCATACATTTAAAAGAGTGGGTGGGGGTACATGGGAGAGGTTGGAAGGAGAACAGGAAAGGAGGGAGATGATTTCATTATAATCTCAAAAAGTTATAACAATAATAAGAACAAGACAGCCATAAGCAACCACAACAAAAGGAGTGAGCTGGGGAGGGGCACACAAAAGGGGCTAGCACAGGTTTAGATGGCACACTGAAAAGGGGCTAGCACAGGTTTAGATGGCACACTGAAAAGGGGCTAGCACAGACTTAGATGGCACACTGAAAAGGGGCTAGCACAGGCTTAGATGGCACACTGAAAAGTGAAACAGGCCAATTCTTAACCCACCAAGATACAAAAACCATGTCTCAAGGAAACTAAAGCATGTTGGCTTAGGCCTGGGATCCCAACATTTGAGAGTTGAGGCAGGAAAACTGTCACAAGTTTGAGGCTATTCACAGTAGCATAGTTACTCCCACAAAGCCAACAACAAACATAAACCACAAACAGAAAATGATTTAAATAACCAAATATCTACAGTTAGAAATATTAATCTATAAAAATGTAAAGTATTTCTTCCTTAAGATACCCATTGTAGGCAAGCCAGATCCAAGTGTTTAAGAAGACAAGCTAAGGGCCCGGAGAGATGGCTCCGTGGCTAAGAGAGCTTGCTGCTCTCCCAGAGGATCTGAGTTCAGTTCCCAGCACTCATGTCAGGAGCCTCACAATTGCCTATAACTCCACCTTGGGAGGATCCAACACTTCTGACCTCCAATACCCCCACACAAATGTGTACCCCCACCCCAAACAAATACCACATGTGCGCACATACATGCATAATTAAACAAAATAAATTAATAAATTTAAGCCAACTAAATGATGGCTGCTGCTACTGCCTGCCACATCTAAGTTGGCCATTGAAATCAGTGAAAGAAGAGACAGTGCATGGCCAAAAGGACGGGGTGGCGGTTCATGACCCCCAGCCAGATAAAACCGGTCAGGGACTAACTCCGTCAACATTTTCCGGATCTTGTAAATGTTCTGCTCAGACCTGAGGGAAAACGGCAGTCAGCAGCACACACCTATTTAGCAAGTGGCTCACTTCCACTCAGAGAAGCCCAGCCAGGGTAGCTCCAATATCACCAGCATCAGGAAGATTTCGAGTGTCAAGGGTTAGGAAAGAGGAGATAAAGATGGCTCAGTACCAAGCTAGTCTTGTGCTGGAGGGAGCCACAGAAGCATGGGAACGAGAGCCCTGAGAACAAATCGGAACAGCTGGGGACCTCTGAAACCAACAGGCCTCTCATTTGAAAACCCCTTAGCCCAGCTCAGGCTCTATTCCACCTCATTCCTATTTACCTTCCCGGAGGCCTACTTGAGCTTGGGAGAACCCCCATCTTGTTATTTGGGAGCTGTCATCTTCTGGAACATGTTCTGGATGCCACATTTGGGTTCCTTGCTTTGGGGAAACAATTCTGGCTTTGTACATCTTGAAAAAGCATAATAGCCTGGTAGTGGCAGCACACGCCTTTAGTTCCAGCATTTGGGAGGCAGATGCAGGTGGATCTCTTGAGTTTGAGGCCAACCTGATCTACAGGGTGAGTTCCAGGATAGCTAGAGCGACACAGAGGAACCCTGTCTCTGAAAACAACGCTAGGCTAAAATATATTCTGTGGCCACAGTAGTAGACACTGAGAGCCAACCATTCAAATATGTTTCTAAGCTCCTACTGCCCCTTTCTCCAGGATATCACTATATAGCCCTGGCTGGCCTGGAACTTACTATGTAGACCAGTCTGGCCTCAAACTCACAAAGGTCTATTTGTGTCTGTTTTCTGAGTGCTGGTATTAAAGGGATATACCACCATACCCTGCTATTCTTTTTCTTTTGAATATGTACATATATGGATTGTATGCAGGTGTACTGGGACATGTGTATATTTGTGTGTGTGTAGGTCAGAGGACCTTAACCTGTGTTTCTGGTCTATCTATCATCTATCTATCTATCTATCTATCTATCTATCTATCTATCTATCTATCTATCTGGTCTATCTATCTATCTATCTATCTATCTATCTATCTATCTATCCATCTATTACCTACCTACCTCCACAGAGCTTTGAGTGTCCTGAAACTCAATATGTAGACTAGGTTGGCCTTGAACAACTAGGTTAGCAGCAACCCACCTGCCTCTGCATCCCAAGTGCTGGGATCAAAGGCATGCACCACCATGCCAGATTCTGCGCTCCTTTTAATTTTGTGCACAAAGGTGTTTTTTTGTTTGTTTGTTTTGTTTTTTAAATCCCAGTCTAGTAGTGTTTTAAGTAAGAAGCGGTAAACATTCTAAGTGAAAGGCACCGTAGCCAGCCGTGGTGGCACACACCTTTAATGCCAGCGCTCGGGAGGCAGAGACAGGTGGATTTCTGAGTTCAGGGCCAGCCTGGTGTACAGAGTGAGTTTCAGGACAACCAGGGCTACACAGAGAAACCCTGTCTCCAAGGGACATTAGCAATGTCTCCTTTCTTTTCTTTCTTTTTCTTTCTTTTTTTTTTTTTTTGGTTTGGTTTTTTGAGACAGATTTACTGGGTGGTAGGGCCATGGGGACCTCACCCCCTTTGTACCTCTGCATCTTGCACAGTAGGCAGTGCAACTGAACACTGAGTAACACTCAGCAGTCTCCCGAGACAACACTGAGGACTCCTCTGGGAACACAGGACATCCATGACAAATGTCTTCAAACTCCAAAACTCCAAGCAATTTGGGAAGTCTATGTTTTGTATTGTTTTAATATTAGCTGTTAACATTAGTTATATATATATATATATATATATATATATATATATATATATATATATAGTAGAGAGCCACGCCCGAGCTGGTGTTGCCGCCATTCCAAGATGGCGCCGACATCCTGTCACCACATCCAGCCTGGGACAAGCAAATAAGTTCAGTGCACATGCACTTGTGACAAAGCCACATAAGTCACTGCCCATCCCGGGGCGTAACTTGAGGTAATGGCAGTCAGCCAATCCTGACGACACACGTCTCATTGAAGTGTATTTAAGTGGGACCCATCTTGAGCTCGCCCTCTTCCTCCGCATGATGTAATAAAAGATGCTTGCAGAAGGATTCTGGTGTCCACGTCCGTTCTTGCTGGCGAGGGGTAATGTGGGCACTTACAATATATTAGTTATATATATTGGTTTTTTGAGACAGGATTTTTTTTTCTTTTCTTTTTTTGATACAGGGTTTCTCTGTGTAGCCCTGGATGTCCTGGAACTCACTCTGTAGACTAGGCTGGCCTCAAACTCAGAAATCCACCTGCCTCTGACTCCCAAGTGCTGGGATTAAAGTCATGAGCCACCACTGCCCGGAACTTAATAATAAACATTAATATTTAGTTGTTTTATTTTACATGTATTTTGCCTGCATGTGTGTACTACGTGCATATCTGGTGGCTGTGGAGGTCAGAAGTAGGTATTGGATCCCCTGGAACTAGAGTTACAAGTGTTTGTAAGCCACTGTATGGATGCTAGAAACTGAACCTGGCCCTCAACCTCTGAGCCACTTCTCTAGCTCCTCTCTTTGACTTTGGAAACAGAGTGTCATATAGCCCAGGCTAGCCTCTAGCTCACTATATAGCCAAAGTAACCCTGAACTCCTGATCTTCCTGCCTCCGCTTCCTAAGGGCAGGATTACAGTTGTGCACCACCATGGCCCGTGGGCATATATATTTACCTTAAATTAAAATAGATCTGAGAGGTAAGATAGATACTCTCAGAAATGGAACAATTTAAGGCCCTGTGCAGGTTCTGAAGGGACCCACCAAGTTGCAGGGGAAGGCATGAAGAAGTGCGAAGTTTAGCTCCTCTCCCGTCCCCAGGGACCCAGGGCCCACTGCGGAGACAGTGAGGGTGGAAGAGAAGGTTTTACTGAGTCAGGCAATTGGCAACAAAGCCTCTGGCATAACCACACTTCCCAGGGGCAATTCAGGAAGAGTTAGTGCTTCTGCTACACCTCACAGCACACCCAGCCCGCTGACAGCCTCCGCAGCTGAACGTGCTGGACAGCAGGGCCCAGCAGCCCCACCTAAGCATGCCACACGGAGATCTGGCTGTATTTAGGAAAACAACAACAACAACAACAAACAAAACAAAAACTGGATTAACAAAACGGAAAGAGATGAGGATTTCTACCATGAGAGTATCAGTACAAATTCAATTCATTCTCCAGGCACTGAACAAAGGGGGTGGGGACTGAGTAAGTTAGTCACATGTTAGGTGCTGCCAATCAAGCACACTAAAAGGCCCTGGTATGATGACCAAGTGCAGCCAGCCGTGTGTCTGGCATGGAGTCACACGTGTCACGCACAGGTGTCGGGGCAGCAAGACACCTTCCTCTGATCCAGACCAGAGGCTGGTGGGCAGAGATGGCTGCAGAGCCTCTCTACCAGACTGGATCGGTTTGGAGTTAGTCACACCTCTCAACAGGGTTACCTGCCCTTCTCTGAGGTCCAAGGAGGAGACAAAATGAAAGATTCGAGCCACCTGATAAAGGGTAAAAAGGGGACAAAAAAAAAAGCCATGGGCACAAGCCACCAAGATACTGAAGAGAGCCACGTGGTCCCCATTTCCCTCCCTCCCTCTCTCGCTCGTCCACACAGCCATGCGTTTCTCTGTTCACACACAACAAGCACTGGTGGGAAGCTGACAGAGCTCCAGGAGGTCCTGCAGAGGATCCAACACGGGTCAGCATGAAGTGGCTCCTGCTGCCAAGGACCTCAGTGGGACAAGGGCATCGGGACAGACATTCATACAAGGGGACAAATGACCAAGTTGACAAAGCATGCACAGTTTTGGGTAGGACAGCGTGGCTGGCCTGAGTCTCAGCAGAGGCCTCGCACATGGGCTCACAGTTGTGCAAAGTGAGGGCTGAGGCCCCGGAAGCGAAGGGTAGGAGACAGAGCTCAGTTCTCCACTGAAGGTTTTGGAGTAGTGAGTGAAAAGAAAAGAAAAGAAAAGGATGTTAGGATAGCGAGAACCTTCTAGAAACAGTTTGTGGCGTATGCTGAAAACAAGCCTCAGTATTCTATTATCTTTCCTGTCATTCATTTTACAGCGGGGGACAGGAATGTCTGCCCTTAATGAGAAATAACAGGCAGAATCAAACGGCCTGATGAGTCAGATCTCTGTATCAGGCCATCCGAATCATCTGAATCGAGGATCTCCAGGAAACAGAGGTTCAGGAACTTGGAGCACAGAGCTGTAAGGATAGTTGTCTCAGTTCGAAGCCCTGCCTACCATATGTATTATTCAGAGATATCTCTCCAGCCTTCTTCCACATTTCTGAACTCTCGGGCACCCAGGTAAGAAGTCACAGTCATTTATAAAGTTTCACCCCTTCCCATGTTCTTCTCAAGCCTTAACCTTTCAGCATCCCTTCCTTCTGCCCTTCTAACATGGACTGTTGCAGGAGCTATGCAAGTGGCTGTTTCTTTTCCCTTCCTGTCTCATCTTTATCTTTCCATGCCTTCTTGCATTACACCTATAGAACGTCTTCTTATCATCCTAGAAATAGCAACTCTGAGTCCTATTTTTTAAAGGTCAGATTGACTGGGAATAAAATAAAGAAACGAGAAAACATAATTTGATTTCCCAGTGAATGATGCCCATCTGGTCAGATGACAGGCTGTTGCCAAAACTTGACCTCCACCTGTGGTCACTGGTTACAATTGCAGGCAAAGTTATCTGTTTTCAGCAGCAAGTCAAGAAAGTGGATGTCGTCTGTGGCGTGAAAAGTGGGCTGGCACAAGGGTGCGGATGAGGAAACAGGAGCTGCTGCATGGGTGCTGCTATAGGCAAGCGCTTCCAGCTCTGCTTTCCTGGGAGCCTCATAAACACAGCTCCAAAGAACTTGGTGAAAGAGGGCAGTATCCTATCAAAGGTACAGGAGTAGCTATAGGGAAAAGAGTGAAAACACGACCAAGGAACACCTAAGAGTGTTCACAGAGGGCTTGAGGCAGCTGCCCAGTAGAAGTCCCCTCTGTGAAGCCAGCCAATGGCCAACTAAGGAACTCAACTCCAGAGCTTCTTAATTTCAATTAATATATATTGAAACAGACCTATGTGGCAAGTGGCTATTGTATTAGACAGAATAGGGTTGGAGGAATAAAGAAGGGGGTATATTTCACATCATCTAAGGTTTTTTTTTGTTCATTTTATTCAATACAGGCTTTCTATGTATCTTTGGATGCCCTGGAATTTGCTGTGTAGACCGGGGTAGGATTGAATTCACAGAGATCCCCCTGCCTCTGCATCCCAAGCACTAGGATTAAAGTTGTGTGCCACCAAGACCAGCACATCAATCAGCTTTAATGACTAATGCAAGTAAAAGCACTGCGAAACAGAGCATTTCAAGTTACTTAAATATTTTTTGAGATCTTATTTTTTATTTATATGTATGAGTGTCTGAATATATGTCTGTGCCGTGTCTGCAGAGCCCACAGAGCCAGAAGAGGGTGTCAGATCTCCTGGGAGTTATAGATGGTTGTGAGTTGCTACATGGGTGTTAGGAATTGAACCTGGGTCCTCTGGAAGAGCAGCCAGTGCTTTGAACAGCTGAGCCACCTCTCCTTCCCCTCCTGGTTATCTTCTAACGCAGAAATGAAGAGAAAGAAGGCACATCCTCTTAGCTCAAGACACTAGAAACCTAGGGGCAGAACTCAACAGTTAAGTAGCACACACTGCTTGTGTGGTGGACCTGAGTCCAGTTCCCAGCACGCACGTCAGATGGCTCACAACCTCCTGTGACTCCAGCTCCAGGGGAACCCTACACCTCTGACCTTCCTGGGCAATAGCATTCATGTGCAGGTACCTACACACAGACACATAATTTAAAATAAAAAAATAAAAAATAATAAAAAATAAATAAAAGAAAAAAATGTTTCTAAGGAAAGAAGCTAATAATTTAATAAAGAAATGGGGTTCTGTAGAAAGGCACACACAAGCATGTGAGTGCAAATGTCCATGTGCCCCACCCCACCTCCCACCCCCTGCTCTATACACTGCAAACCACCTGGAGAGTCTCTAATTCACAGAGTGCAAATCTTACTTACAGTGTCTCTCTTCAAAGGCTGACTTTAATAATAGGTTTGGTACAATTAGGACTGAGCTCAGGGCAACTCTTCAGGGTAATTAAAACAACATTGTCTGTCTCCTTTTCTTTTCTTTTCTTTTCTTTTTTCTTTTCTTTCTCTTCTTTTCTTTATACCTTTCTTCACTTTCTTTTTCTTGACAAGGTTTCTCTTTTTAACTCTGGCTTTTCTGAAACTCACTCTGTAGACCAGGCTAATCTTGAACTCAGGGATCCACCTGTCTCTATCTTCTGAGTGCTGGGATTAAAGGCATGCATTTTTCAAGTTAAGCAACGAGTTAAAAGAAAAGTTGGCCCAGCAAGCCTAAGAAGGGACAGGCAGAATGGGCCTCTTGTAGGAGCCAGGTTTCCAAGGCACTGAGGGGCAGAGGCCCACGTGGTCACAGGACTTCTGCTTAGGTCTTTCTCACAGGGGCCCTCTTGAATGTGAGGGTGGGCTCTTCTGGACAAATGAATTTCAAGAGTATTGTTTTTGAAAAAGAGAAATTACCAATTCTAGTCTTTAAAAGAATTGGGATTGTCTTCTTCCTGTGAGGAATCCTGAAGCCAGCAAAGCCACCAAGACACTTATAGAAGATGCATCATTTCCTGGGGACAGAGGTTG
Source organism: Mus minutoides (assembly GCA_902729485.2). Taxonomy (NCBI): domain Eukaryota; kingdom Metazoa; phylum Chordata; class Mammalia; order Rodentia; family Muridae; genus Mus; species Mus minutoides. The sequence goes on from LR750006.1 coordinate 270,392, forward strand.
AAGCCTTGGAGAAAATGGCTTGAACAGGGGTAAACTCCCTGGGAAAAAAACTCCCATGGCTGAATTTCTTGTTTTAGTTTTTCTAGTTTCAAGATGAAAAATAAATAAATAAAAGCACTAACAAGAAATTATGTTTTCATAATGACATAGTTTAGAAGTTGAAGACATTTTTTCATATCTTTATTTTGTATGTATGTATGTACGTATGTGTGTGTGTGTGTGTGTGTGTGTGCATGCTCACACAGAGGTCAGAGGTCAACTTTTTAAAAATGTATTTATTCATGTGTTTTATGTACGAGTGCTCTGTCTTCATGCACACTTAGAAGAGAAAATCAGAGCCCATTAGAGAAGGTCGTGAACCACTACACGTTCCCTGGGAATTGAACTCAGGACTCTGGAAGAACAGTTAAGCGCAAGTGCTCTTTTTTCTGTTTGTTTGTTTTGTTTTTTAGAGACAGGGTTTCTCTGTGTAGCCCTGGCTGTGCTGGAACTCATTTTGTAGACCATGCTGGCCTCAAACTCAGAAATCCACCTGCCTCTGCCTCCCAAGTGCTGAGATTAAAGGCGTGCGCCACCACGCCAAGTGCTCTTAACTACTGAGCCACCTCTCCAGCCTGAGAGGGCAGCTTTCCAACAGTTGGTTCTTTCTTTTTGCTATGTGGGTTCTGGGATCAAACTCAGGTCGTCATAAGCTCAGTAGTAGAACCCTGGAGCCACTGAGGCATCTTACTGGACTGAGCTCATGAAGACTTCCATGCTTCATGAAGATAAAAACATCCTCCACAGGCATTCATTTTATTAGGGGAGATGCTCACAGCTCAATATTATTTTTATTTTAAAGTTGTTACTTGTATGGATGATTTGCCTACACGTGTGTCTGTGTACCACGCATGTGCAGGGCTCTTGAGGCCAGAAGAGGGTGCTGTATCCCTTGGGTCTGGAGTAACAGACACTTCTAAACTGTTGTATGTGTGCTGGGAACTGAATCAGGGTCCTCTGGAAGAGGTGCTCTTAACCACTGAGCCATAATGTAGTTAGTTAGTTAGTTTGTTTGTTTGTTGTTTTCCAAGACAGGGTTTCTCTGTATAGCCCTGGCTGTCCTGGAACTCACTTTGTAGATCAGGCTGGCCTCAAACTCAGAAATGCCTGCCTCTGCCTCCCTAGTGCTGGGATTAAAGGCGTGCGCCACCACGCCCGGCTCATAATGTGGTTTTTTGCTCTTCCATTGATATCTCTGTAGCATCCAGGGAGCCATGGGAAGATGGACAAAAGAGGTCTAGAAGGAGAGAGGACAGGTTCCTCGGACACACAGCCTGGCAGAAGAATTGTCAGTCCCACTGTGGCACAAACTCATGTTGTACACACCTCTACACAAACACACACATGCCACAAACATACACATACACAAACATACACACAGCTCTTCTCATCTCCAAGGTTAATGTTCTAAGGTGTTATGTTTGCATCACAGGAAAAATACAAGAATAAGCTGTTTTAACCTCAGTCACCCATGTTTTCTACTCTGGTGCACGTTTCAAACCATCTGGGGAACTCATTAAGAATAGAGACCCACAGGCCCGCTCCGCCGCCTGAGGGAGCCACAGGCCTGCTCCACCGCTGCCTGAGGATCAGCAGAACTAAAACTCAAAACTCAAAGCCGCCAATGTTTTCATGACTCACTGGTGAGTCAGCCTATGACACTGCTGGGTGCTGTCTGTGGTTGCTATGGAAACCAAGCTGCAGACCTGAGCCTGACTGGATTTTTTAGGTGTTTTCTTTTCTTTTTTTTTTTTTTTTTAAGCACATATTGTTTCAAAAAATAGAGGACATTATTTTTAGTGGAGAAGATGTGTTCTCTCTTCCTAGACATTTATATTTAGTAAGAAAAAAACAAGGCTCCCACAAAGCAGAAAAATTTCCTTATTTGAAAGCATTAGATAGAAAGTGAAAGTCCTTTCCCACCTAAGCCTAAAGGAACTGATGAGAAACTATTTCCTGAGGCGAGTTCCAGGCCATCTGGAGCATCCTCCCGGTTTTGGTTGCGGCAGGAGTCCTGGGCTCACGGCCTCCTGGGCTCATGGCCATCTTGATGGCAGTGGAGTGAGGGTATGAGCAGCCAGGATGGCACCGAGGCTCTGGAGGACCCAGCTTGAGGCCAACCTGGAAGAGAGGGAGCCTCTGGAAGTTGTTACTACGGCCTCGGGCCCGAGGAGCTGGGTGGCCTGTGCTGGCAAGCGGCACATGTACCCTGACTGCAGGGAGACTAAGCGGTGGCCTCACGCATCAGGCCATGGCCAAGAAGACGCGGTGAAGAGAGGGACCAAGAGATGGATTCTGTCACTCTGTGGTGCAGGGTTGGTTTGATGACTTTAGGGTTTGATGGACTATTCTCTTTTCTTTTCTCTTTTCTTTTCTTTTCTTTTCTTTTCTTTTCTTTTCTTTTCTTTTCTTTTCTACTTTTTTCTCTTTTCTTTTGTTTAAAAATTCCAAACCAACAAATGGAAGGTTCCCGGGATCCACTGCTGTTTGCAAACCCTGAAAGATTTTAAGTCCCCAGGCAGAGTTCCCTTCCAAAGATGCTATCTGAGATGGATCACCATGACTGTTCCTATTACACCGAGGCGGCCTGGGGGCCTGTGGGTAATGGAGTCCCACCGCTCCGTGCAATGGGAGGGGCTGTGCTTTTGACTTAACCAGAATCCTTCTTTTTGTTTCTCCTCCCCTTTCCCAGCCTCTGTAGCACTCCTCCACTTCAGACAAAAGGGACTTTTCTTTAAAAACGAAAAAAAAAATGTTATTGTTTGAGATCACTTCTCACTATGTACCCACAACTGGCCTGGAACTTGATATGTAAACCAACCTGGCTGGCCTTGAACTCACAGTGATCCACCTGTCTCTGCCTCCCGAGTGCTGGGATTAAAGGCACCAGTACTGGCAGAAGGTTCTTTGGAAACAAGCACTCAACTCGAGTGCTCTCTCCAGCAAACGCTCCCATCATGCCTTTCCTTATTTCCTGGCACAGGGAAGCCATCTTGGATCCCGGCTGGTCCTCAGAGCATTGCATCCTGCCACATTTTCACAACACAGGAGCACCAAGGTGTGACTCCATCAGCCTGTCCCACACCCACCCACGGCTCTATCATATCTGACCCCAGGATAACCCTTCAGGACTTAGCATCTCTCCTTTGCTATGCTAGCTCACCTCTCAGCCAGTGGGTTTTCCAAACAGTGGTGTAACTGCTGGCTGACACCTCCAGCCTGTGTCTGCATCCCAGGGAAGGAGACACTAGGGAGATCTGATGAATTTACTCTAAGAGAAGATGTCTGGCTATTTCAGTTGTTCAGGTCCACTGGCATAGCAATCCACACAATGATAAAGTGTCATGTGAGAAGAAACCAGGAAGGGACATAAGAGAACTTTTTTCCCCCCAGCGGCCAGATGAAAATGAGAAAGAAGTAATGACTGCATCACAATTGTCTCCTGGCCCTGTTTTTTTGAACCTCCTCCACTTTATTATGCCTGTTATATACACATCATCATCATCATCATCATCATTCCACTCACTCTAAGACCCCAAATCCTTTCTCAGGATGTGATGGACCACGTGACAGGGATGATCTCTCTACCTGTCTACTTTGGGAAACAGAATAAAGACGTCTTTTCCCTCCCCTTTTCCTATTTTCTTCTTTCACACCCCAGTTTCAAGTAGATTAGCGTGTTTTCTCCCCAAGATTAATTTTACTTTTAATTATGTGCATGTCTGTGTGAGGATCTGTGCACATGAGTGCAGGTACCCACTGAGGCCTAGAGAAGGCATCAATCCCCTCTTGGAGCTGGAGATACAGACAGTTGTGAGTCACCTGACTGTGGTGGGGACCAAATGAGTCTTCCGCAAGAGCAGCATGTGCTAACTGCTGAGCCATCTCTCCAGTCCAGTTAAAGGGTTTTAACCTGTGACCCACAAGGAGTTTCGAGGGCTCTGGGAAAGTCCTGCTATCACACATGTATGAGTGTATATACATTTGCATATATATAAAGGAGAATGCCCTGGAGAAAAAAGTCAATATCTTCCCCCATCATACCTTTAAAGGGACTTTCAAAGATAAATATTAAGAGTTGCCAGTTGGCCTTTATCCTATCCTGTGCAATCTACATAGGTGACAGCCAGAGGCAACTAGGGGGACTGAGATGTCCACCAGCCATGGTAGTCAGGACCCCGTGGTACTATACCTTGGAGGCAGCCATCACAGCTGCTGTGGCTGCCACATTCAAGCCCCGCTTCCCAAAGTGCACAAGGGCGTCATAACTTCGATCTTTTGCTTGGACCAGGCAGTCATCAATTTCCTGTCAGAGAAGCAGAGGCACATTGAGTTGGCAAGTTCAAATACATCTCTTCTCCTCCTCTCTTCCCAAGTGCTGGGCTTGGCAGCTTGCCTGGTGGGTGACTATCACTGGCCTGAAACACCATAGACATTTTGAATATATGTTCATAGATAGGAGGGTGGAGGAAGATGGGTTAGATATTGCCAAGTGCAAAGGGGAATTCTGAATTCGTAAGCACACAATAACTCACTGACCTAAGTCCTGGGTTATCTCTAAAGGTCCTCTAAGTCCTAGGGATGCAGACAGTCCTGCTTTTCCCGAGAGGCTGCTTCACAAGGCAGACAGCATCCAGCATGCTGGGACACAAAGAACAAAGCTTCAAGCTCTAACCTCAGCTAATTGGTGGCAAAACTTGGGGGGTTATTTTGTTTGGGTTTGTTCTATTTTTAAGATTTATTTTCATGTATAACTGTGTTTTGCATGCATGTATGTAGGTGCACCATGTGCATGCAGTGCCTGTCTGATTCCCTGGAACTATAGTTACAGTTGGTTGTGAGTGCTAGAAACAGAACCCAGGTCCTCTGGAAGAGCAGCCAGTGCTCTTAACTGTGGAGCCATCTTGTGAGTTGTCCTGATGCTGTTTGTATTCTGTTGTTAATTCCACAGGTGATCCCATGTGAACCTTGTCCCCATTTTAAGTGGTTAGTAAAGGCTAGAGCCTGTGATTAGGCATTGGAGGGGGAAGGTGGGACAGGAAGTCTGCTAGAGTGGGGGCATGGGGAGAAGGAAGGAGGACGAGAAGGGAAGGAGAGAGGACAGAGGAGGAGGAAGCCGTGATAGAGCAGAGCCATGTAGCCAGGAGAAATCACAAGTAGCAAGGGGTCTTATAGCTGGGGAATAAGTTAGTATAATGTTAGATCTGCCCAATCTAGGTTTATGACTTATAATAACTGGATTGCAGAGTGCATGTTTTTTATACGGGCTTATTGGGGTTGGAAATTTCAGCAACACATCTCTCCAGACGCTCTTAACAGTTTTCTCTTCTAGAAACGGACAGTGATGATGGTGCTTCTCTTGGGGTGCGTGGCAAGGTGAGCACCTTGGCTTCCACACACGACAGCCTCCATCATCTTCATCCTCAAGACAGATGCTGGGAACCTTGCAATTTTCTCATTCTGGTATACTGAGATACTGCCCCATGTGAGCAATGATAGGAGGAATTGGGTACAGAAAGAAACAGGCATTATTTTGGTGGAGAAGGGACATAAGTTTAACAGATACAGAAATAAAGGAAATTAAAGTCTTCCAAGTGTCCCACAGCAAGGGAAAAGCAAGTGGTAAACAGCACCGAGGTCTCCTGACCAAAGCCAAGGGTAATACTGCCAATTCAGGTTGGTTCTGGATCGACTCTACTGTATTCTGTTTACTTCGTTTTACACCTTTCATTGTCCTGAGAAAGTGGGTATATGGTAGCCATAGTGGTTCATTTTACAGTTGTAAACAAAGACATGTGGCCTCAGTCTTGTTTGAAGCTCTGCTCCATAGTGAGTTTCCTTTGCTTTGAGGTGGGGGGTTGGGGGGCTCAGGCAGCCCCAGCTGCTATCCCTCTTCACAGTCTCCCCAGGAAGGCCCAGGCTCTGTGATCCAGCAGAGTGATTCTTGGCAGCTCTTAAGAGACACCACTTTCCCTCCAGTGGACAGGATACAGCTTCAAGGAAGACAACATTTGGGGAGAAGGAGATGAGCAAGTGAAGAGGTATCTAGATCTTTAACCCCACCTTTCTGAGATGGGGGGGGGGCAGATGTGGGCTTGGTTCCAAAGGTGCTGTTCAGGGCTGGCCACAGCTGCCCAAATGCTCTGTTCTGTAGAGCCTCCCCATACTACAGGAAGTCCAAAGCATTGAACTTCAGAAAGTGCAGACATTAGTGTGCCAGTGGGAGCTAACAAACTACCAGCCCAGAGATGGTCCCACCCACAAGGGGCCTTTCCCCCTTGATCACTAATTGAGAAAATGCCTTACAGATGGATCTCATGGAGGCATTTCCTCAACTGAAGCTCCTTTCTCTGTGATAACTCCAGCTGTGTCAAGTTGACACAAAACTAGCCAGTACAACCATCTTCTTGAATGCAACTATTTTATTTATATTAAGAATGTATTTATTCACCTAGAGACAGGATTTCAAGTAACTCAGGCTGGCCTGGAAGACAGTTTAGGATGTCCTTTGAACTTCTGCCTCCACCTTCTACGTGCTGGGATTGCAAGTGTGTGCCCCCATGCCTGGTTTTAGACAGTCCTGGATGTTAAACCCTGGGCTTCTCGATGCTAGGAAGCATTCCACTAGCCGAGCTACCTTCCCGGTCTGCTATGTTAAGTTTTCGTTTCTCTGTCTCTGAGATGGGCTCTTTTAAAAATTTATTTTATATTTCTGAGTGCTCTGTCTTCATGCACACCAGAAGAAGAAATCAGATTCCATTACAGATGGCTGTTAGCCACAATGTGGTTGCTGGGAATTGAACTCAGGACCTCTGGAAGGGCAGCCAGTGCCCTTAAGCACTGAGCCATCTTTTCAGCCTAAGACCAACTTGTCTTAATGCTGGCTGCACTGCTCTGGAAGTCCTTAGCTCTGTAAATTTTCCTCTCTTGTTCTTACCAAGGTCTGGGACTGCATGCATGTGTACCACTATTCCCAGGCTAAATTTGACAACTATTGAAAAAAGAGTCTATATAAAGTGGTAAACAGTACATGTAGAGATATTATTATCTGCAGAATGACTGGAGCTAAGTGTAATTTTCTTTAAAAAAAGGTTGTTTTGATAGTTAATTAATTTATTTTTTGATACAAGGGCCTGGATGACCCTGGGTGGCCCAAGACTCACCATTTAGACCATTCTTGTTGGTCTTTGACAAGTATCAGGAAATCCACCTGCTTCCTCCTTCTGAGAATTAGAACTGGAGATATGTAATCTTTGGGGAGTTAAGCTACTAATCTTTTTATCTTTTCTCAGTTTGTGAAAAGTTTTATCAATAATGTCAGACAGCATTTTTATATAATTTTTCCACTTTTACTTTTTGGAGACAGTATCTTATTTTGTGGCTCAAACTTGTAATCTTGCCTTAGCTTCTTGAGAGATAGGATTATAGGTGTGAGCCACCATGACCAGCCACTATATTTAAACATGTGCAAATATACAGTTTTCTACCCCTGAGATACGGTTTCTTTGTGTAGCCCTGACTGTCCTGGAACTCTATATAGATCAGGCTGGCCTTGGACTCAGAGATCTGCCTGCCTCTGCCTCTGCCTCTCAAGAGCTGGAATTAAAGGCATGCAAAACCACTGCCTAGCTAAATATACACTTTAAGAAAAAAACCCAAAAAAACAGAGATTACTTTCATATTTCCTTGTCAACAATGTTGTCATCGCTGTATTAAGAATTCAATTTATGGACTGGAGTCATAGCGGTAGAACATTTACCTAGCATTCATGAGGCCCTAGGCTCAATCTTTAGCACCACAATGAAGAAGAAATGTTACTGACTGTGTGTATGTGTGTGTTAGATGTGTGTGTACATATTTGCGTGGTTTTGTGTGTGAGTGTGCATGTGCATGACACGCATGTGGAAGCCATATCTTTATTTCTCCACCTTCTTTTCTTTTTAAGACAGTCTTTACTGAACTTGAAACTCACTAGACTAGCCACAGTTGTGACTAGACTATCCGTACAGGGAGTTCCAGGGAGCTACCTGTCTCTGTTTCTCCCTTACCCACCAGCACTGGGGTTACAGGCACTCACAGCCAAGCCTATTTTCCATGTGCATCTTCAGGGTCAGAACTCAGGCCCTCACACAGAACAGCAAACACTGATGGAGTCATCTCTCCAGCCTCAATTTTACTGATTTTTATACCTTGATTTCTTTTAATTTTTTTGACTATTGAATTCATCTGTCAGTTTTAATAGTCTTTTTGTGAAATCCTTAGGGTTTTCCACATATTGAATCAGATCATATGCAATCAGGAGTGATATGACTTCCTCTCTTCCTGCTGTATGCATGACTGTTACTTGTTTATGTTGCCTGACTGCTATGGAGAGACTTTCTAATACCATGTTGAGTAAGAGTAGTGAAGGCAGACACACTGGTCTCATCCGAGACATAAAGGCAAAGCTGAAAGCTTCTCCAGGTCAGCACTGTCTTATCACACATGTTTCTTTTTGGGGGGGCGGGTTATCATGTTGATGTATGTTCCTTGAACTTTGCCATGAATGTGAATTCTTTTTTTTTTTTTTAAAGATTTATTTTATTTTATTATATGTAAGTACACTGTAGCTGTCCTCAGAAACTCCTGAAGAGGGAGCAAGATCTCGTTACAGATGGTTGTGAGCCACCATGTGGTTGCTGGGATTTGAAGTTATCACCTTCGGAAGAGCAGACGGGTGCTCTTACCCGCTGAGCCATCTCACCAGCCCGAATGTGAATTCTTTTAAAAATATTTTTAGACTTATTTATCTTCTTTTCATGTGTCTGAATGTTTTGCCCGCATGTATGTATAAACACTATGTATGTGTATGTGGTGCCTGCAGAGGTCAGAAAAGGATGTACAATTGCCTGAAGCTGGAATTACAGATGATTATGGGCTACTGCTTGAGTGATGGAAAGAACCCAGGACCTCTGCAAGAGCAAGCAGTGCTCTTAACTGCTGAGCCGTCTCTCAAGGAATATTGAATTCTATCAGATGCTTTTTCCTGCATGTATTGAGAGAACTGTGCAGATTTTGATATTGCTTTACTATTCATGATACTAAGATGTGGAATTAATCCAGCTGCTTATCAGTGGATGAATGCAGAAATATGGTATATATACATAATGGAAAATTACTCATTTAACTCAAAATAAGACGGAATGGTAACCTTTCAAAGCAAACCGGACCAAAATGGAGCACACTGGGTAATGTGAAATAAATACAAATACCATGTTTTCTTTCTTATGTGGCTGTTAAAATAGTCAGTCTAGATGCAGAGTTCAAGAGGAGAGGGAGCAGGGACATAGGAAGCTGGACAGTGCTACAGACAGAAGAAACGAGCACTAGTGTTCCGAAGCACTGAGGTGGCAGGAGCTCATAACGGGGGGGGGGGGCAGGAAAAAGAGAGGGGAAGAAGGGGGGAGGGGGGACATGGAACTTTCCAAAGACAAAGTAATAAGGAATGAGACCTGCTAATTGCCCTGATTTGATCAGCACACATTGTGCAAATGCTGAAATATCACATTGTAAATATCACTCGTAAATATGTACAAGTCCTGTGTACTAATAGTTTTTTAATCAGCACAAGTTATATGCATGAATGAAATTATCCTGCTGTACTCCATGCACACACACAATCAGAATAATGAAAGTGAAATGTGAAAACAAACAAAAAAAAGCTTACAGGAATAATGTTGGAGGTGTATTGAGATAGCGTCTCACTCTTCAGCCTTGTCTGGCCTGGAACTCACCTTGTAGACTAGGCTGGCCTTGAAGTCATAGAGATCCACCTGCCTCTGCCTCCTGAGTGCTGGAATTAGAGCTATATACCACGATGCCCAGGGAGTTTTTAAAAAGGCACTGGAGCTGAATACAGTGGTGCAAGCCTTAACCCCAGCACATGAGAGGCTGAGGCAGGACTGAGATGAGTTGGAGGCAAACCTGGGCTATTCAGGGACAGCCTGAGCTACAGAGAAAGACCCTAGTGGATAAAGGGTATGTGTCAAGCCTTAGAACCTGAGTTCAGTTCTCAAGACACACGTGGAAGGAGAGAACCATTGGTCTTTGCATGTGCCATGGCGTGCATGCAACCATTCACAATAAATGAGAGAGAGATGGGGAGGGAGGGGGAGAGAGAGAGGATTAGATTGTAGTTGGCCTTTGCTACTGTGGGTTTTTCTTTTTCCCACCCTTAACCCCCTCCCCAGTTTCACCCCATTCACAATATACCAATCGAATTTCTTTTCCTTTGGTTCTTTGAACACAACTACTAACAAACATCAAACAATCTCCCGAATGACCACCAACCACGAACCCTACCTCTTGGGGCCCTAGCATTTATATACCTTCTGAAAACTTCCCAGGATTGGAAGCATCACACAATCAAAGACACTATCTGCAGCTGACAAAACCACACCTCTGCTAGAGCCTGAGCCAAATCATAGTCAAGTGCTGCAGACAGTCTAAAGCAGCCCCATATCCCACACCTGGGGTTAAAATGAAAACACGTTCTCATAATATTTCTGTGTTTGCCTGTTTAATGTATATGAGTACACTGTAGCTGTTTTCAAACACACCAAAAGAGGTCATTGGATGCTGTTGCTGGGAATTAACTCAGGACCTCTTAACCACTGAGCCATCTCTCCAGCCCTATTTCTGTGCTTTTAAAAGAAACTAAAATTGCAGAAATCTCACTACAGAAGTATATATATATATATATATATCACTATTAAAGGAAACCACTTACTTGTTGAAGTAAAGAAGAACCACAAGAGGTCTCCTGCAACAGAACAACCCTTTCCACACAGGGCTTTGATTTTTCCCTTGCTAGAAGCAGCATCAGTTACCTTTTCTTTTGAAGACAGTGTGGGATGAACAAACTTCCTGTACAGGAGGCTGGATCCTTTTGTATAGGGAGACAGCAGCCAGGCTACAAACGCTATTTTTAGTTCATAATAGAATGGAAACCTGGAAAGATAAGAAAATATACCTTCCATTAGGTTCTCTGCAGCACTGTTTAAAGCCTGTTTAAAAAAAAAAAAAGACCAGGGTTGGCATGGATGACCCCCCATCTCATACACATATGCCAGGTTCCCAGAGTCCTCATCCTCCCCCTGCGGAAGGCATGTGCACACACATGTACTTCTACACACCCAAGACCTCCCTCTGAAAGCCAACTCGTGTTCTGTTTTGATTCTGTTTCTCGAGAGAAGCAGGAAGGCAGGCTCATTCCAGCAGTTACAGCATGGCCTTGCCTGGCAGCAGCTGACAGTTTCTGCAGGGCTATGCTAACTGGGGTTGGCATGTTGATCCAGCTGCAGCTTGTGGACTCAGAAGATCAAGTCTGTGTTTGGGCACTGGTCATTCAGCCTTCACTACTTGTGGCCAGGAGACACAGAGGCCAGGCCAGGGGGAATTACAGCAGGATGGAGCTGGCAAGGTCTCCACAATGCCCAGGCACCTCTCTTTCTTGTTTCAATAAATGCAGGGAGAGGAGTCCAACTCCTACCAAGCAGGAGAGCACTGCTTCCTCTACTCAACGGCAGGCAGAGATCTTAATCTTTTTTGTGTGTGCCGAAGAAGCAGAAGCAACAATGAAATAACATACATGCTGGACTCCCACACACCCTCAGGCCCATTCATCCATTTGTCCCACAAACACTGACCCCCACTGCACCTATCTGTGCCATCTTACATAAGGTGGGGGTTGGGGGAGTGGCAGAGACTCCCTGCAATCCTGGAGCTTCCAGACAGAGACAAGATTGGGCTGAAGAGGGAGTGGAGTCGGGAAAATGCTTGCTTTTGCAAGTGTGGTGAGCGGAGCACGATCCACAGATGTCACAAAGAAAGAAAAAGCCAGATGGTGTAGCGTGTACTTGTAATCCTAGCAGTGGAGAGGCAGAGACAGGTGGATCCCTAGGATACTGGCCAGCAGTTTAGCCTACTCGAGTCATAGGCCGTTGAGACCCTGTCTTAAAAACAAAACAAAACAAAAAAGTCTATATGCCACAGGAACCACATCTGAAGCTGTTTTCTGGTATATAAATACATGGATGTGTACCTTCTGAAACACCAACACACACACACACACACACACACACACACACACACTCCTTCAGAAACAGCAAGAAACAGAGAAAGAGAATGGAGGTATGAGGGGAGGAGGAGAGGGAGGGGAAGGAAGGGAGGAGAAATAGTCAGATGTCCTTGAATTTAGGGGCCCAGCTAGAGATTGACTGATTAAAAATAACATCAACCGGAGACAAGTGTCCTGGTGTGTCTCTGCTACTCTACGTGTAGTCTTTGAAAAAAATGGAAAAGCCAAGCCCCTCAGGTTGACGCAGATCACTGGGGCCATGGCCTCAGGTTGACGCAGATCACTGGGGCCATGGTCTCAGGTTGATGCAGATCACTGGGGCCATGGTCTCAGGTTGACGCAGATCACTGGGGCCATGGTGTGGTAAGCAAAGTTTAACCCAGATTTCAACCCCACCTCCCCAGTCTCTAGCCGGTGCTGTGAATAACCTGCACTATTATATTGGCAGTGTCTTGAGGCTTTGTTGACCCTGGAGGAAGTGTCCTCGCCAGAGTAAGCCAATTCCTAGATCTAGCCAAGAAAGAGCTCCCAGTACTAGCACAGGCTCCTTCTGAACTTTCTTACTTTTTTCTAAAATTTTACTTTTAAATTGTGTGTATGTGTAGGTTTATGCATGTGAGTGCAGTGACTCTGCAGGCCAGAAGAGGGCGTCAGATCCCTCTGAAGCTATAGTTACAGGAGATTGTGAGCCACCTCACATGAGTAGTTGGGAACCTAATTCTAGTCCTCTGCAAGAGGAGCAAAGCACTCTTAACTGCTGAGCCTTCTCTCTAGCACCCTCCCAACCCTGGAAATGAGAGAGGGCTGGTGAGTAAGGAAAAGGTCTATGCTCAAAGACCTTTAGCTTTCACATGCAGGCCAGTAGTCCAGAGCCTGCAGGATCTCATATTCTCAGCCACTGTGCATACGCTTGCACTTCCCTAGCACTGGGACCAGATAGCCAGAGATGCTCCTATCTCTCAGAACCACTTATAATAGCAGACCCAAATCCTTCTCATGGAACCATGCTGACAGCAATTACTGCCGCCGTTTCCACCCTCTGCCTCCAGAACCATCCTGGTACCTCCCCTAGTGGCCTTGTGTGGTGCTGTACTTCCTGTTACTAGGGATCTTTGATGTGGACAAACATCTCCCTCCTGTCAGCCATTTTCAGGTCCTCAAGTCTGACCATACCTACTTAAAACAAACCCCAGACATCCTTACATAAAATAAGATGCAGTGGATAAAAAGGTCTCTTATGCTAGTTGGAGGGACCCAAAAGTAAGTCTTTCCCCGGCATCCTTCCCAGATAAAGGGAGCTAAAAATGAAAGCACCCCCTAGCAAATCATTCCAGAGCCCTTCCAAACTCATACGCTCCCTCTCCCCAGTCAGCGGCCCACCTCATCAGAGCCTCTCTGCTTTCTGGATTTAGCAGGCTCTTCCTGAATATTCTCCAGTAACTGGGGTGGGGTGGGGTGGGGTGGGGGTGGAGGTCTTCCTGGGCAAAGTTGTTTCATCTTTCACAGCTACAAAAGACCGGGGTTGAAAGAGGAGAGGCGTGATTGATGCTCCCCATCTCCAGAGTGGGACACAGCACTCATTAATAATAGAGGAACTTTTGTTTTGAAAACAAATTATTTGCCAGTCCAAGGGGGAAGGTACTGAATCCAGCAAGCTCACATACCAGCCTAAGAAACACAGACAGTCCCAAGGACAGCCATCACACCAGGGCTCTTCTAGTTAATGTGTAAAAGAAATTTTAAAAGAGTAGGTCATGTATGCACATAGTCATGCTAAAGAATCTGAGAGTATACAAAAGTTTCCCTCCCGTCCAAGCCCTCTAGATTCTCTTCTTAATCTGTTTATTGTACATCTTAGACTAGGGGCTAAGACTATTCAATCGGGTGGGTACCTACCTGTGATTCCCTTAGCTGCCTGTTGGTGGCATTCTCTGTTCTCTATACCCCTACCTCTTACTTTCTCTAATCTGCACAGAATCAACAGTATACATTGGGGACCGTCTCATATCGGAACATGGAAAGCTCCAGTCCCTTTGACAGCTTCTTATACACATCTAAGTATCTCCCGGTAAAGAGATTGATGACAAGCATCTATCATAAGCCAAGCTTCCAGCAAACTTCCCTCTAGATGCTTTTTTCTGTATGCACACAAGTGAGACTATGGTCCGGGTACTCAGGAGTGGATTATCTGTATGTACTTTGTAGATAGCAGGAAACCATCATTTATATCTGAGTAATTACATTCTCACCGCACAGCCAACTAAGAGCCTCTGTCCCAGGCTGCAGGATTAGCATTTAGGAAATGCATATGTCTATTTGACTCTCCCCGGGGCCCGCTGGACTGCCCAGCCTACCTTGATTCTCTGAACCATTTGCTATAGATCACTTGTTCTTAGACTCTTTTTAGCATAATCCATCCACCCACTCTGATGCAGCTTTTAAAAGCTTAGGCAAGAAGTCTGAAAAGATGTCCCTTGCTGCCCAGAGGACTGGAGTTTGGCTCCCAGCACCCATGCTTGGAGACTCCCAAGTGCTTACACCTTCATCTCTGGGGAATCTGACAGCTCTTCTTCACATACGCCTACAACGAGTGTAGACACACTCATACTCTTTCACACACAAATATACTTATAATAATACCTTTAAAAAGCAACAACAATAAAGAGTTTCCTGTTTCCCAACATTTTGGTTCATTCCTTGGTCCTTCACTAGTCAGACCAACAGAGCATACATACAGTGACAATTAAGGTGGCAGTGTTTGGTGTGGCCAGTAGGTCTGCCTTTTGAGCACTGTCCCCAACCTGATACCAAGTAGCTCTAGACTGTATAGGAGGCCACTATTAGGCAATCATGTCTATCCTGGTGATGGAGCCTGGTTTGTCTCTTTTTCTTTGCCTCTCTCTCTCTCTCTCTCTCTCTCTCTCTCTCTCTCTCTCTCTCTCTCTCCCTCTCTCTTCCTTCCTTCCTTCCTTCCTTCCTTCCTTCTATCTTCCTTCCTTCCTTCCTTCCTTCCTTCCTTCCTTCCTTCCTTCCTCCCTTCCCTCCCTTGACACAGGCCTCATAACATAGATTATTGGCTTCAAACTCACAGAGCTCTGCCTTCCTTGGCCTTCTGAGGGTTGGGATTAAAGGCTGTGGGATTGGAGCCTGCTTTGACCATACCCAGGCATAGGGAGATCAGTGGTTTGTAGAAGAGCTAAAGCAGAATGAGTTTCCTTTTGGGGAAAGATGGCATCAATATCCAGAGCACTAAGAAAGGAAGCCATTACAGCCTTTTAAACTCTTCTCAGCCTTTGGATAAGAGAAGGATGTAGTTCCAGGGCTTCAGCCCTTAACCCCTTGAAAGGCATGGGATAGTCAGGGGTAGTGTAGTGGGCATGGTGACAATTGCCTATAAATCCTAGCACTCACAATGCTGGGGCAGAAGAATCATGAGTTTGAGGCCATCCTAGGCTATATACCAAAACCTTGTCTTCAAACAAAATTAAGGAGTAGGGATGCAGCTTGGTTGATAGAGTGCTTACTTAGCATGCATGAGTTCCTCCATCTCAGCACAGAAGTTGCTGTACACCTGTAACCCAGCAACCAGGAGGTGGAGGCAGGAGGATAAAAAGTTCAAGGTCGAGTTCGAGGCCATCCTGGTCTACAGAGTGAGTTCCAGGACAGCCAGGGCTATACAGAGAAACCCATCTTGAAAAACAAAACAAAAACAAACAAACAAACAAAAAAAAAGTTCAAGGTCATCTTCAGTTACATAGAGAGTTCTAGGCCATTCTAAAATACATACTCCCATATATACATAATCTTAAATATATATTAAAATATAAATGAATGATTGACTGGTATATGTTCTTCTCTAACTCCTCAGTGCTCCCAAATAATCTTAGGCTCAAAACCTAAGCCTGGGGTGCTTTGAAAGTCAGTTAGGATGAGATCATCATGAAGCCTCTGAAAGTAAGATGAGAGTGAAACAGAAGGCAAGTTCCTGGGCCTTTGAAGTGTCCTTAGAAGACAATGCTGCCTGCCACCCTCCCAGTTTCCCATGTGTGCCACGGCAGCCCATTCTTATCACAGGGCCAGAACACTAAGGTGGCAAAGGATGCTGGTGTGTGAGGGCAAAAGCACCAGAGATAAGCCCACTCCTCAAGGACAGGATGTTTACAGGCGGAGCAAGCTGTTCTGTGGCTAAGGAAGAGTGAACAAACCTAATCTACCTCTACAAACGGTGCACACCAATGGAAATCCAGCCCTTCCTCTTTGTCCCGGGACTAGCCCAGTCCTGGTTCCATTTCCTTACTCCCAGCCTCCACTTCCTTCTCAACAAGCTCTGCCTGTAAAGTTCCCTGATTTTAAAGCTCAGTTTCCTCTCCAGAGTCACTGAGAAGGAAGCTCCTGCCTGTCCTTGTCAAGTGTCTTCTTGACAGTCACACTGGAATCTCAAGACTTTATCCTATCAGCCACCATCAGTGCCCTTCCCGTTTTGCCCTGCTCTGTGAATTTCCTGAGATACGGTTTTTTTTTTTTTTTTTTTTTTTTTTTTTTTTTTTTTTTTTTTTTTTTTTTTTTTTTGCCAACTGGTCAATTGATTGATCCATTCGTTCATTTATACACGTGTTTGTTCCATTGAGAAAATCCTGTAAAGGTGCAGGTGGAAAGGCATATGCAGAGCAGGACAGGTGGTTTTAGTTCAGTCCCTTTCTTATCAAAGCAACTTACGGGAGGGAAGGTTTCGTTTGCCTTACAGTCACAGTTCGTCATTGGAGGAAGTCAGGACAGGAACTTGAAGTAGAAACCTGGAAGACTGCTGCTTGCCAACTTGCTCCCTCACAGTTCATGTTCAGCTACTTTTCTTTTCTTTTCTTTTTTCTTTTTGTTTTTTGTTTTTGTTTTAGAGCTTTATTGTAGAAAGGCAGGGAGAAAGGAGAGAAGGTAGAGAGAGGCCAGCCATAGCCACGTGTAGAGAAGGGGGAAGGGAAAGAGAGAAGGAGGGATAGAGAGCAAGAAAGGCGAAGGATTGAAGAGTCAGCTACGTTTCTTATACAGTGCAGGACCACCTGCCAAGAGGTGGGCTGCCACACTGGGCTGAGCTGTCCTGCACCAGGTAGCCTGCATCACTATAACACCCCACTAACATGTCCACAGGCCCATGATGATCTAGGCAATTCCTCAATCTATGCCTTCCCCTCAGATGACTCTTAAACTGTGTCAAGTTGACAAAGCCAACTAGGACAATAAATTAGACAAGTCCTTGACTTTAGTAGAGAACTAAGACAAATGGGTGAGTCCATAGCAAGGCCACACGCTACAATGGAAGTGTGGACACACTCCTCGTGGGCACAAGGGCATTAGTGCATACCCAGTTCACTCTTGTTGCTTACCCCTCTCCCAGGTTTTCCTTGCTATATCTTTGGTATCACCCCAACCATTACATGTTAAAAGAAAACTTCTAAGGAGCCTTCAGAAGTTATCCTCTGGTGGGTACCAGTGAGGGAAGGGAGTCAGACTGAGTGAGCCTTAAGTTTGAGAGGGGAAGAAGTTGAAGTTTCTAGTGGGAATAGAATGGATTCTCCCAGCCACATGAGAGGGCTCCCTGAGAAGTTGGCTCCATCCTGGGCTGGGAGCTGTTCTTGAGGCCCCACACTTGAAAGCATGAACGAGTGGAAGGATAAAGGAAAGGCCTTGGTGAAGAAAGGAAAGGCAGAGACGAATGTGTGTGGAGGAAGATGTGTATACATACTACATGAAAGGAATACAAGACTTCAACCTTAGAGAAGGGGTCAAGAGGCAAAGGCCACCCACTTCAGGCAGGGACAAAAATAATGAGATGGGTACTAGTACCCACACCTCAGTGGGATGGGATATGCCCTGACTGTGTGTGTCCTTCCTCCCGAGAGCTGCACACAGCGCTAGTGCCTGGACAGACTCTGCACACTGGGCGCTATAAAAACTCATGGTAAGAGCTCTGTAGAGATGCCCCTGCTTCCTTCGTTCTATACAAAGAGGGACAGACCTGTGGCAGTCCTGTTTATACTAACCAATCTCTAGAGCACAACACTAAGTACTACTAAAGAAGCACTAAGTACTAGTGCCAAGCCATATCTAGACCATAGGAGAGTGAAATTTGGAACCGAGAAGGTCTACAGCATGGCAGTCAGCAGAGAGGGGAGTCCCTAAGCTTCAGTGGGAGGGCCTTGGGGTGCTCTCTGAGGTGCTCTCTGCTCCCCTTCAGAACATTCTTTTCTTCCCATTTGTGAGTTATTCTTAAGTCAGCCAAGTCTCTGTTGTTTGTTAGAATAGATTTGAGACCTCTAATAACTCATGGGTCACAAGCCAAAGCCTGCCACCTGTTCTTATGTTCTTATGAATAAAGATTTATTAGAATACTACTTACACACTTATTTAGGTATTGTCTATGCTGCTTTCATGCTACCATGGCTCAGCTGAGCAGCTATAATAGAGTATACAGGTCTCAGAGCTCAAAATATTTCCAATCTGATCCTTCACACACACACACACACACACACACACACACACACACACACACACGTGTGCGGCTGAAGCCTCCAGAATAATCGCTCACATATAGACCCACACCCTAACCCAGGTGTCACAGGATCCTTCAAGTTGAACCACTCAGATCTGTTGGCTTCACTAACACAATCTCGGCCAACTAAATCATCTGCTATCAGCCCATCCTAACATCTAGTCATCAGCCCAGGGATAGAAAGGGTTGCCTGTTAAGATGCCTTTGAAGAATTATGTATGTATCTGAAGAAAAATCTGCCCCACTTCCTCAATTGCTTTTAAGGTGGCCTTGAAGGACATGGGTAACTGTGGTCTCCACAAGCTCTGGAGAGATGCTTGACTTTCATAAGAGCACCGCACTTAGGACAAAACCATCCACATACATGCACATTAATTAATTGTACAGTGTTTCTAGAAGAAAACATGGGTAACTTTTCATAGTGATAACCCTAGGTGGACAATGGTTGATCTGGGGGAGAGGAAAGGCTGGTGATTGGATCTAGGGCATCACACATACTACGTGTGCATTCCTCCACTAGGCTGTACCCCAATCCCACAGATTTATTTTTTTTTCTTCCCTCTCCTCTATTCTGCTTCACCCTCCTCCCTCCCTCCCCTCCCTTCCTCCTCCCTCCCTCCCTCCTTCCTCCCTCCTCCCTCCCTCTTCTCTCCCTCCTCCCTGTTTTTCTTTGGTGCTGTTGGAACTGAATCTAGGGCCTCACACATGCTAAGCAAATGCTCTGCCAATGAACCACACCTTCAGTCCCTGTACTTAATTTTCAGTGTATAGTTTCAATTTATTTTGCCATGTGAATAAACCATTTTATAATTTAAAAAGGATATAATGAAATCACTTATCACTTCCACAAGGTGTGGAGAAAATCATCATCCTACCTATGCTGTGTCTACTTAGCTGCTTCCTCCATCAAGATAGAACACACACACACACACACACACACACACACACACACACACAGAGAGAGAGAGAGAGAGAGAGAGAGAGAGAGAGAGAACTGTAAAGAGGGAACTGCCTGGGAAAGGGCAAACAGGAGGGGATGGGGATGGGTGCAGAGGCCTGGAAATCCCTTAATCCCTTCTCTGCAGAGCTGAGGCCTCCAGAAGGGCAAGAGACCCTCACTTCTCACCCATAAACACCTAGATGCCACCAACTAAGAGAGCCAAGGGAGAGGACAGGTGAGGCCTCCACTTGACATGCAGAGAAGGTGGGGGTTCTACCCATCCTGCAAGAACACTCCAGACACACCAGGTGCCAGATACATTCACACTATAGACAGGGTTTGCCCATGACCTTCTCCTCCTGGTGTTTTGTCCCTGAATACATACCTTACATGGCAAAAGGTCTTACAGATATAATGAAGGTTGCTCGCAGCTGACTTTAAGATGGGGAGATATCTGGATTATTGGGGCTAGCCTATCCAATTACATGTTATAGAGCTAACCTGGATCTTCTGTTGGAAATAGAAGACAGAATCTGAAGCCTGAGAAAGATCAAGATGCCATTGTGAGCTTGCAGAAGGAGGAAGCAGTGCACGTCAAGGAAACAGAGCCCGTGGTCCTACAACCACCATGGATAAAATGCAGGAAGCAACCTGAAAGATTTAGGAGCTAGAATCTTCCCAGAGCCTTCAGACCGAGCCCTGGCTGCCCTACACTGTGACCCTGGACTTGTGAGGGTCAGAGCAGAGAACTCAGATCACCCCACCCCAGCTTCTAGCTTGTAGAAATGGCAGAATAAGAACCGTGTGTTTTTTTGAGGGGTGAGAGCTGTGATAATTTATCATGTTAGAGAAAGCAATCTTTTTTTTTGGGGGGGGGGGTTCGAGACAGGGTTTCTCTGTGTAGCCCTGGCTGTCCTGGAACTCACTTTGTAGACCAGGCTGGCCTCGAACTCAGAAATCCGCCTGCCTCTGCCTCTCGAGTGCTGGGATTAAAGGCGTGAGCCACCATATCCGGCTAGCAAAAGCAATCTTATATGCCTTACCAAATAAAAATCAAATTGGCAGGGCTAGGCATGGTGGAATGCCTTTAATCAGCACTTGGGAGGCAGAAGCAGGTGGATCTCTGTGAATTCAAGGCTATCATGATTGACAGAATGAGTTCTAGGACAGCCAGGGCTACATAGTGAGACCCTGTCCCAAAAAAGCTGAAAAAAAATTATATTGAGGCAAAAAGCAAAAACAAAAACATAGCAGCTGAGTTCTTACTAGGTAGGAATCTAAAACTGTACCGTGGTCAGTGGGTAGTCCAGCAACTAGACAGGAGCAAAACCATTAGCCAGGATTTCCACCCAGCAAAAGTAGCAAGGTTACCATGTTGATCTACCAGGAGGAGGTTCTGATAACACTGTTCTCTGGTAATCATGAGAAGGAGCAAGGACAGCAGGACAGAACACAGCACTAGACAGAGGGAACCTTAAGGACCCAGGACTGGATGACTCAGGGGTAGGACACACTTATTAATGGACTACCCACTCTTTGCTGGCCCGGGACCGAGCACCCTCATCTTTACAGGTGACACAGAGGCTGCTTGTATAAGCTGCACACAATGGTCTGATGCCTTGTGACAGCTTCTGTGCTCTGAGGAAGATAAGGGATGGCATAGCAAGGTCTGTCTCTACTCACGGACACCCTGTGTCACAGTATGAAACAAAACTACAGGGTGCAAATGAAAATATCTGTCAACTCCCTTAAATATGACAGGACACTATATTTTATTATTCACCATCTATGAGAGATAGCTCTATATCAATAATGTTTTTAATTGCACCATTGCTAAAAAAATAGCTATATTAACTTCTTTTGGAGGTAGAGAATTAAGACAACATTTCACGTAGCCTAGGCTGGTCTTGTACTTACTAGGGGCCAAAGCTGATCTTGAACTCTTGATCCTGCCTCTGCCTCCCAAGTGTTCAGACTAAAGATCTGTGTCTAGTGAGTGTAGTGTTTACAAGTGAAAAAAGCCAACTACTTAATGTCCATCCAAAGGACATTAATTGGGACTGAAGAGATGGCCCAGTAGTTAAGAGTGCATACTGCTCTTTCAGAGGACCTGAATGTGGTTCCCAGCACCCTTGCTGGCCACTCTCGGCCACCTGGGGATCTGAGGTCCACTTCTGGCCTCTACAGGAACCAATGCTCATATGTACATAACCACTCCCCAGAGACCTACACACAATTAAAAATCAAATAGATCTTTAAACCCTTTAAAAAAGGACACTAATTAAATAACTTACACTTCATCTAGATCACGAAATACTATGTGACCACTGAAAAACAAGTAGATACATTTATGCTCATATGAAAGCATTTCTAAAATAAATTCAATAAGCAAATAGAACTGCTCTGCCTAATATTATTATTGAAAGGGAGAAAATGAAAAATATAAGCATGACACACCTGTAACTCCAGCACTCAGGAACCATAGAGAGAGGGCTAGAGTGGTAAAGACCAGTCTAGGCTACACGGGAGATGGCTCGGTGCGTAAAGATGCTTGCGGCTCAAGGCTGGGGACCCGAGTTGATCCCCAGAACACACATAAGATTGGGAGGAGATAACTGACCCCACAAAGCTGTTCTCTAACTTGCACGTGTGTGCCATGGCATGCCTGTGCTCATGCATACATACCACATACAGATCCCAGGCAGCACACACATACATGCCTACACAGAGAATAATACATTTTAAAAATAAAAATGTCGGTGTAAGTGTGTGTGTGTTAACATACCAGCAATTTTGTTTTGAGTTTTGTTTTTTGTTTTTTGTTTCTTTTTTCTTTTTTTTTTTTTGAGTCAGGGTCTCTGTCACTGGAACTCAGGATGGCTTTGAACTCACAGAGATCTGCCTGCCTCTGCCTCAGGAGTGCTGCCATTAAAGGCATGTTCCACTATGCCTGGCACCCACAATGTTTTAAGAGGACATACAAGTGTGAATAGTGGTTATGGGAAGAGCACATGGGTTAGGAGGGAAACATGGTATTTTAACTGCATACTTATTTTGTCTTGTAGTGTTGGGCGGAACTACTCCTGAGCTACAGGCTCGGCCCCTGTCATTACATTCTCCTATATACCGTCTCTTTCCTTCTTTCACATGTGGATACATTACCAACTCCATTTGTGGAGGAGCTCTGGTTGCATAGTCTATGCTACTTCCCGAGAGCCTTATTCAACATGGGCTCTTAGGGATCTCAAGATGCTCCACTTAACATCCCAACATTGGTTCTGCTCCTGTGATCCCAGGAAAGATGGAGACCCCTCCCCACCTCTCCCCATCACCAGGCAAAGCTGCCCTTGGAAATATCCCAGTCCCTGGAGCACTTACCAGCAAAGGAAGATGTCTGTGAACGTCTCTGCCGTGGTGAAGAGGGCAAATATAATCCAGTACATCATCCATTTGACCTGTTGAAAGAAAGGCAGAGTTGGTAGACAGGGTCATGGCTGCCCAGTGCCAAGGCAGTGGACACTGAGGTGACCCCAGGCAGAGCCACCAGCACCTGTCACACTTCCCTAACTCAGGGACAGTTCTGCTCCACCACACCTTGACGCTGAGAGCAAATGGCTGGTCTACAGTCAGAGCAAGCTCCAACCCTTGGAGGAATCATAGATTTAAATCCAGGTTCGCAATGCCTAAGGTAAAAAACCCCAAAGAGCTGGGGAAGGAGCTTAAGCCTGACAGACTGGCTACAAGTTCAAGAGGATAGAACCTTAGAGAAGAAGGGGAGCCAAGAAGAGGAAAACTCCTAAAATGGACACTATAAGCTATCTTCAAAGTCTTGGCCAGAATCCCAGTGCTCAAGATTCTGAGGCAGGGGGATCATGAGGCTGAGGTCAGCCTGGACGACAGAGCAAGAATCTTTCACAAAAATAACAACGATCTTGGCTGGACCTTGAGCTGCAAAGAAACAAAGTAAGATTTTCAAACAGGGACTTGAATATGTATATAAATGAAACTTTTAAAGAAAGGTTCAGGATTAGGAAAACTTGGAGAAGACTGGGTGTCCTATGGGTGCCATAGTTTCAAATTATCCTGGTTCTTCAGGTATCCTTCATGGGTCAGAGAACCTCTCAGTGAAAGTGTTGTTTCTATAAGGATGTGAATAATTTATTTCCTGGGAGGCACACCTGAACTTTCTCTTATTCCTGCCCAAAGACTATGTTTAATATTAGTGGACATATTAATTATACTTAATTAACAGTACTTAATATACTAATTAATAATAATCAATTAGTGAAATATTAATTTCAACAGTTTCAGTCTTGAGAAAGGGTCTCACTCAATATTAGTGGCTCCCCGAGGGTGGTGACCACTACACAGCCAATAGGAATTAACAGAGTTCTTCAGGACACTGGGATAGGAAGGTCAACAACTGTAATCACATGCATCCTTAAAAAGGAATTCTTCCCAGTGATGTCAGAGGGAGCCTCGCCTGTGAAAGACTGCTCAGAGATGCAAAACCACTGGCTCCAAAGAATAGGAAGGGGTATGTGCTGGGGAGCAGCTGCCACCAGGAGCCAGAAGCCAGGCAGAGACTCTCTCCTTCAGAGACTGCAAAGAGAAACAGCCCTGCCTGTGACTAGCAATGGAATCTAATAATGTATGTTGGTCTATGCTGGGAAATTCATGGTAACTTATTACAGTGACAATAAGCTAATCGATACTTTGTATGAAATTTAAAATAATAACGAAAGAATATAAAAATGAGAGTATAGCCAAAGGGAGTTATTCAGCATTATAAATATTAGTAGACACAAGGGAGTTATTGTTACAGTCTTCAAATTTTGCATCATCCTGGGCTAAAGAGAGAGCTCAGCCATTGAGCGCATTGGCTGTTCTTCCAGAGGACCTGGGTTCAATTCCCAGCAACTACATGGTGGTTCGAAACGTTCTGTAACTCCAGTCCCAGGGGATTTGATGCCCTTTTCTGGCCACTGAAGGCACTGCAGGCACATGGTACACTTAGGACATGCAGGCAAAACATCCATACCAATAAAATAAAATAAAATAAAATAGCATTATTCAATAACCTATGTTTTGTACATATTTTATAAATTATAGATAATAAATATAAACAATTTAAAAACAACAAATACATATGTTATAAAGCTAGTTCAAGAGACCATTGACTCTTCTCAGAGAAAATGATCTGAAGCAGATCTCAGGGAGTGGCTGTAGAGAACAACAGGAGATCTGAGTTGGGAGATGACATGGCCCTAAGGATGAAGGGCACAGTCACCAACTGGGCATGAGAATTGATGGAGCTGGATAGTGAAGGAGAGGCTGGAGTCCCAGGAAAGTCCCAGGTCGTCTCCTGTACAAATGGGGTTATGAGGTGCCACAGCTGAGAATCATATGGAAGAGAATCTTCATCAAGAAATTCGAGAGATTGAAATAGAATAGATTTCAGGGGTGCACTGAGGGTGGGTGGGGTTGGGAACAGGAAGGTGTTGGGAGGCAGAAAATATTGAGAGAAATGACTGGAATCGGGGGGCATTTCAGTGGCAAGGTGGAAACCCAGTGCAATGGAAACCCCATGGACTCTCTGAGAGTAATCTTTGCAAATACTCCTAGTAACGAAGGACAGGGGCCTGAAGCAGCCATCTTCTGTAACCAGGCAAGGCCTCAAGTGGAGGGATTGGGACACCAACCCAGCCACAAGACCTTCGACCTATAGCTTGTCCTGCCTGCAGAGTGTTCTGGGACCAGAGCCTAGCAAAACCAACATCAAAGAGCCCGGAGAGAGTTCATCCAGCAACTGATGGGGACAGATGCAGAGTCCCACAGCCAACCGTCAGGCAGCCCAGGGAATCCTGCAGAGGAACAGGAGGAAGGATCGAAGGAACCAGGCAGTCAGGGACACACACAGCCCACAGAATCAACTGACTGGGACTCATGGGAACTTAAGAGAGCAGGGAACCTGTGTGGGTCTGACCTAGGTCCTCGTATATGCTATGGATGAGTAGCTTTGTGTGTTTTGTGGGAATCCTAACACTGAGAGCAGGGGCTGTTCCTGACTCTTTTGTCAACTCCTTTCCTCCTGCTGGGTTGCCTTGTCCAGCCTTGATGATGGTACATGCCGGTCTCACTGTTGCTGGGTCTTACTGTAGCTTGTTATCCAGTGTTTGGTTGATGTCTGCCTGGTCTTTTCTGAGGGGAGGTGGAAGGGGGTGGATCATGGAGAAAGGGGAAGTGGGGCGGCGGGGGTGGGGGGAGGAGAAACTGCAGGCAGGGTGTAATGTATGAGAGAAGAATAAAAAAGAAAGAAAAAAAGAAAAGTAATTCCCTAGATCAAATTGGCCTGTGGCCATGCCTATGAGAGACTGTCTTGATTGTTAATTGATATGGGAGGGTCCAGCCCACTGTGGGCAGCGCCAATCCCTGGGCAGGTGGTACTGGACTGGACTTCCTTGGCTGTGAGTGAATTTCTTTGTTAGAGGCACTCTTGCATGAATAGCAAGCAGCCTGCCTTTAAGATCCTGCTTGCGTCCTTGCCCTTGCTTCTCTCAGTGATGGATAGTCATCTAGAAGTATAAGCCAAATTCTTTTCTTCCCCAAAGTTGCTTTTGGTCAAAGTGTTTTCTTATTTAAAGTTTTAAGATTTCTTTTTATTTTTTTTTAATTCCTGTCTGTCTGTCTGTGTCTCTGTGCCTTGCTCGCTCTCTCACTCTGCATGTGCGTGTTTGTGCATGTGTGTGTAATAATGTGTGTTTAGGTGCTTTCAGAGAGCAGAAAAGGGCATCAGATGCCCTAGAACTGGAGTAACGGGTGTTGAGAGCCACTTAACCCAGGAGCTGGGAACTGAACCCAGGTCTTCTGGAAAAACAGCAAGTGCTCTGACCACTGAACCATCTCTCCAGCCCCCAGTCCAAGCATTTCATCACAGCCACAGAAATAAAATCAAACAGACCACAAGAAGGAAACATGTGAACAGTGTGAGTGCACGTGTGATATGGCACTGAGCATGCTAGAGTGGGGGCTTTGAGAGTACCGGGACATTGAACATATGTGACAGTGTGCGTGTGCAAGAGGGTGGTGGGAAGGAGGCAAGTCTCCCCTAGTACTCCTCAGCTCCCGTCTCCCAAAGCCATTTTTACCCAGAAACATTCTAACCTTAACTGCCAAGCTCCCACATGGGGAAGTGTGCACACCCCAGCCAACAGACAGCTGTTCTACTTGTCAGTTAGGGCTCACTCGAAATGAATGAGTGGCCATTCTGGCTATACACCAGGCTCCTGTGAGTTTAGTCAGCACAGAACAATTTACCAAGGTTTGATCTCGCCCAGCTGCCTGAGAGCGTGCTCAGCCCCTGCCCTGCAGCGGATCAGCCTTGAATTACAGAGACCTCAGTAAGGCCTCCCTCCCAGGCCCAGCTGCTGAGTACCACAGGTGGGGAGGGCTCAGGGGGGGGAGCGCTGGAAGAAGCTGCCTACTGCTTTAGCCTAGGCTGTGTCAATTGAGAACTGGGAGCTTCTGTGTTTGCAACTTTTTGGCTATTTATAGCATGGGCACAGAGCTGTCCTCACACATACCAGGGATGGGCCTCCAGAAGTCACCCACTCTGGGTCCCTTGTTAGGAGCAAGGGGGCTGGGCTTTGGCTGCAGTTGAGCTGGAGGCATTCATCATAAAGACTTCTTGGGAAATCCATGAAAATAATGACTTTCAAGCTAGCTCTGAATTAATCAATTCATACTCTTAAAAGACTTTACTTTTACTTTGCCATGGGCTCAACTCTCTGCCAAGTGCTTCAGAGAGATGACTAGGAACACCTCCATCCTCAAAGAGCTTACACATCAACCAGGCTTGGAAGGGGGGTCAACCAGTGAGCCAGGAAATAACCCAGGTCAGCTGGCTTCTCAAACCCGTGTGCTGTCTCTAGGGGCAGAAGGTGGTCTGTGGTCTGCAGTTCCCCGGGTGAGGGAACTGGGCAGAGAGATGAAGTCACTGTGGCACCTGGCCCCTAGTCCCAGATTCAGTTTCCCCTCACACTTCTCGGCTTTCCTCACTTTGATACTTAGGGTCTGGATAGGGGACAGCTTTGGATGGGGACAGGACTTCTGAGAAGTCATATGAGAAGGGTGATAGGTTCCCTCTTGCCACAGACCCAGACTAAGGGACATGTTCCTCCACCATCCACACTGAGCCACCCACCCCCAGTGAGAGGCTTCACTTACATATTCTTTAATGTCCTTGGACTTCACAGCCTTGTATGAATAATATGCAGGATAAAGGGTGCCAAATATAAGCCTGCAGAGACGAGACAGAGGAAAAAGAGAAATGTGATTTTCACCCATCCTGCTTGATGGAAATCGTACATCATCACTTCCAGGGAACCATTCAAATCAGGGAAATGAATCTCCTGAAGGTTTCCTGTTCACTGCTACATCATTCTTAGAAACACCTTCTCCTGAGACAGCCACCCACACACTTCCTTCTATCTTGGCTTGGGCAACATGGAAGGGTGACCAGGAGTTATGGCGGTTAAGACAGGAGGAGACAGCCAGCTGAGCAGCTAAGGCTCCTGTGGAAGGATGGCTTCCTCTCCTGATGTTGATCTCCACCAGCAGATGCTGGAAGCCTATGATCATTGGATTTGACCTCAGCATCTTGCAGCCAGCATAAGCTTTCATATTCACAAATCTAACGAGGTCCACGTCTCCTCCCATCAGCCTTCCTCCTCTGCCTTCACTTCTTGATGTACCTGAGATGTAGGTAAGTATCACCCCAGTTGGTTCTCACTAGGGTCAGTGAGTAGTTAACTCTCAGGCCTGCATCTGAGATCCATCTTCAAGGGAAGCTCTACCTGCCCGTTCTTGATACCTTACCTTTGTCAATGCTGCTTTCTTCTGGAATCTTCCCTGTCTTTATTATTATTATTAATTATTATTATTATTATTAATACCTGCTCATCCATTAGATCCCAACTCCCACATGCTTCCCTGGACACCCCTCTGACTTCGCAGACTAGCTCAACCCTTCCCAATGGACCTTCTCAGCATTGTGTACATAGTATCAGGGTGTTCTTTCACGTGGTACTTTGATAGTCATCTCACTAGTGAACTATAAATGCCCTGAGGGCTGAGCACTGGTCTCATTATTTGGTCTAGGCAGACCTCAACCTGAAGATCTCCTTGGCTCAGCCCCCTGAGCACTGGGGTTGCAGGCATGCAACTCTATGCCTGAGAACAAGTGTTTTAAAAATTTATTCATAGCAGGGCGTGGTGGCGCACGCCTTTAATCCCAGCACTCGGGAGGCAGAGGCAGGCAGATTTCTGAGTTCGAGGCCAGCCTGGTCTACAAAGTGAGTTCCAGGACAGCCAGGGCTACACAGAGAAACTCTGTCTCGAAAAACCAAAAAATAAAAAAATATTCATTTGTGTATGTATTCAAATGGGTACCAAGACACACATATGAAAGTCAGAGGACAACTCGTGGGAGTCAGTTTTTTTCTTCCACAGTGTGAGTCCCAGGGATTGAACTCAGGTCATCAGGCTTGGCAGCAAGCACCTTTATACACTGAGCCATTTCATCAGCCCAATATATATTTATGTTTTTGAAACAGAGTCTCACTTTGTAGCTCTGATTGGCCTATGTAGACCAGGATGGCCTCAAACTCTCAGAGTTCTGGCTGCTAATGTCTCCTGAGTTCTGGAATTCAAGGTGGCACCACCACCCATAGCCTAATAGGTATTTTTAAATGAACAAACAGAATGTCAGACCTAGAAGGGCTTCATATTTTTGCTCAAATGACAAAGCCACTTGCAACTGTCACCTCAGTGCAAACTGACTAGGTACAAGAGCTACACAGTCTCGGATCTTAAAGGAACTGGCAACCTCAGACAGAACTTGGTGATCCATTCTTGTTATCAAAGATACCATGCTGAGAATATCCAAAGTTAATACCCATTAGGCATTTAGAGTCATAGAGAAGAGATGCAATTAACCAAGCAGGAGATAGCTTTACCAGGAGCACTGTGGTTGGAGACACCAATGTCTATGAAAATAACAGAACCAGGTTAGTTCTGACACAGTAGAAAGGTGTGTGTGTGTGTGTGTGTGTGTGTGTGTGTGTGTGTGTATGTGTGTGTGTACACAAATTCCTATTTCAAGTACTTTACAAGCCTTATATATCTTAGACTTCTCTGGCCAAAGAACCCCCCACCCCCACCCAATGCACATAGGGTTCCAATGCTCAGAGAAGTTGGTCACTTGCTTGCCCAAGGTCTCATAAGCATTAAGGAAGGAGTAAAGCAGGGGCTGGATCCAGATAGTCTGGCCTCTTCCAAGCCTGATTTCCTGTCACCATTGGCTGAGATGAGAAGCATAAGAAGCCAGATAAGCAAGAAAAGGGGATGAAAGAAAAGGGGCTGGAAGGAAGAGTAAGGATGGCAATGGGAGTGAGGGAATTTAAGAAGAAGATAATTCTGGGCATGGTGCTGATGCTGGCATGGTGCTGATGCTGGGCATGATGCTGATGCTGGGCATGGTGCTGATGCTGGGCAAAGTGGGTAATGATTGTAATTCTAGTACTTAAGAGACAAAGACAGGATGATTACAGCAAGGTAGAAGTCAGCCTGCTTTACAGAGTGCTCAAGCCAGCCAGTGCTACATAGCAAGATGCTGTCTCAGAGCAGGAAAAGGGCAGGTGAGACAGCTCCAAGCCTGATGACCTGAGTCTGATTCCAGGGAAACAAGGGATAGAAGGAGAGAACTGACTTTCCCACTTGTCCTCTGACTTCTACACATGCACCGTGATGCTCTCCAGCATGCCCACCCACTTCACACACTAAATAAGTAAATAAATGTGATTTTTTTGAAGAAAAAAGAGGAAGGAGGAGGAGGAGGAAGAGAAGGAGAAGAAGGAGTAGAAGAGAAAAAGAAAAAGAAAAAGAAAGAGAAAAAGAAAAAGAAAAAGAAGAAGGTGGTTGTGGGTCAAGTAGTGTGTGATCTGCTCTAAGGGTCCCAGGTTCGGGTACAGCTGACCCTATGGAGGAGTCTCTCCAACTACTTTGTCCCTCTCTTGGCCTGTCCCACTCCCAAGCACTCTTGGGAATCAGAGAGTACTTTCTTCGCAGCTGAAACCTTTTGTGGCCTTGTCACCATCTCTGAGATCAGACTCCTCTCCCTGTCCTGCCTCTACTGTCACAGCTACCTGCAGTTTCTCTACCTCATCTTTATCCAAAAGACTTGGGCAGTCTCTCTAAGGTCTGTCTCTCTCACTAGATGGGCATCCCATCAGATCAGAGCTAGAGCTCCTGCCTGCTTTATTTGTAGCTATGTCCCTATTCCTGGCATGGACGGGAGAGGCCAGTAAATATGTATCCATGGCACAAAGTTTTAGACAGTGGAAACATCAAAGTCAGCGTCTTTCAGGGGACACCTGTGACCTTGCATGAGGTCTCGGCAATGAGGTGTACACCAGACAGCACCATGCTGAATCAGCAAGGCCTCGGGCATACTGTGCCAGCAATTCTGCGGAGATAAACATGCTGCTCCCGGGCACAGATGCCACAGTTTTTAATCCATGTCTGTCAGGCTGGTTTCCAGCCCTTGTTCAGAGGCAGCCATTCAACAGTGACAGATGGATCCAGAGGCCTGTTGATTGGTACCTCGGTGAACTCCAGTGAGCCACAACACCCTCTTATGGCCAGAGCTGAAAAACTCAAGAGGTACCTAGGCAGGGAGGCCTGCCCTCCATCAGACAGTCTCTTCAAACCTGAACTTGTAGCTAGCACTCCCTATCTGAGACCAGTTTGACAACAGAAGGGTCCTCCACAAACACATTTACATTAGAATCTCCCACAAACTCGAGAGCACTTAGCATTTTACCTCTGCAGGGAAGAGAGACTGGGATCAACAAGGCTAGTTCTCAAGAAGTAATCAACAAAGCAGGTCCATGCTGAAGGGGTTGGCATTTGCTTCGTTTTAAGCCAAACAAACTATTCTGAGGAGATTTAAGGGGAGGAGAATGCCAGGGGACAAACCCAGGGCCTTGCCCCTCTTAGAAGGCCATCTTCCAAGGACTCCTCACGGCCTGCCTCTGAGCCCTTTCCTGATAAGCCAGGTGGCCTGGAGTCTTCAGTTCTTTCTGCTGCCCGAATCTTTAGTGCCACCAATCAACCCCAGGAGTGTTTTCTTTTCCTTAACAGAACCCCATAATCCTTTAAGATCCCCCAAAGAGCTACTTCAGTGCACCCTGCTCGTTCCCTCAGAAGCTTCTCCATATTCTAGCTATATTTGGTGTTTGAGACGGTGTGTTACTTAGCCAAGACCAACCTCGGATTCTCTTTGTAGCTAAGGATGACCCCAGCCTCCTGCTCTTTGTGTACCTGCCTCCTGAGTACTGGGAGTCCTGGCCTGCATTCTGACAGTTTACGTGGTACTGGGATGAACTCAGGGATTCATGAACGCTATTTGACCTCTCTGCACACTGAGCTACATCCTCAGCCCTGGTTCTCTTTTTTTTACAAATCCTTCCTTTCATATAGAGTCTTGTGTAGCCCAGACTGGCCTTGAACCCCGGCTCCTCCTGCCTCTACTTCTCAAGGGCTGGGATTACAGATGTGTGCCTCCATGCTCAGCTTCTATGATTCTCAGATTCTTGGACTTTTCTATATACGTTGGCCTTATTTTATAATGAAAGAATCCACCTGCTTGTCTCTACTCCTTCCCAACTTCATGTGCTTTGGTTTTTAATAACCCATCCAATTTTGTGCTGTCCATATACTCCTGGGTTTGGGGTCATCCACTGAAGCTTGATCTACCTAATAGGGACCAAACCTCCCTCTCCTTAGAGCATGAACTGTCAACACCTCTTCAGCAAGGGGTGGGGGCTCATGAGTCCCTTACCACTCTGTGTTGGGAGGCTGACCGGCTTGATCTTATGCCGCTATCCCAGGAGACCACAGCTGCTTTGAGTTCAGGAGTGAAGCTGTCTAGGCACGTCCAGGACACTGTTCTGCTGCGATCCTCCCAGTCTTTTATATTCCCCTCCCACTTCCTCTAAGGTCCATGAATCTTGGAAGAGATGTGACATAGATGTTCTATTTATTAGGTTTTGGTTTTATTCTTTAAGGATTTGCTTATTTTTATTTTACTTATATGAGTCTGCATGTGTGCATGTGTGACTGGTACCTGTAGATGTTAGAAGGAGTCTGATCTGTTGAAACCAGAGTTATGAATGGTTGTGAGTCACTGGGTGGGTGTTGGGAATTAGACCCTCGTCTTCTGCAAGACCAGTAAGTTCTTTTAACAGCTGAGCCATGGCTTCAGCCCCCAGAAGCCCTTAGATTTTTGAGACAGGGTCTAGCTGTATAGTCTAAGCTGATCTCAAAGTCATGATCCTCTTAGCTGGTGGCATCCAGGAAGTAGAGGGAGCCAGAGAGAAGCCCAGAGCAGGGGATGAATCTCAGGGTCATCCTCACCTTGACCTACCTGTTCCAACAAGGTTCTTCCATAAAAGTTCCCATCACCTCCCAGTGATGCAAGGAGTTATGAATCCATCATTGGATTAGCTCATCAATTATCAGAGCCTTCGCAACCCTTCACTCTTCGCACGATCATGCACTGGCTAAGGACTGAGCCCTCAACACATAAGGTGTTTCATCTCCTCACCTCAACAGATGTGGACATTGTGTAACCATGTGCAGCATCTTCCACTATGTGACGTGAAACCACTTGGCAGTAGTACCTCTTCCTGCAAGTATGAGTGTTCTAGTGCTCCCCATTCTTGTCACAACGATTCCATCAGACTGAAGCTTCTGCCAGTTTGAGGTATGTGAAATAGTGTCCTAGTTGATATTTTCTCAAGTACATGTTCATCAACTGCTTCCGACTATCGCCCCAGGGAGCTGCTTAGCTGGCCTACTCACAGCCCTCTAAAATGTTACCTTTCTACTGATTCTTAAGGAATTCTGAATTATGCATATAGGTCTCTTCTTGGACATGTGCATTGCAAATATGCCTTCCTGAACATCAGTTCCAGAAACTTGACCTGCAATGAATTTTGTTGTCCACAAGATGGGCATTTTATACGGACAAGTACTCTGCTCTTTGACAACTTGTTTTGGTATATTTCTAAGAAGGTTCGGTCCACCTTTTCTTTTAAAAGTTTTAAACTTTAAAAGGCTGGACAGATTTGATAAAATGCTTGCTATACAGGACAAGGTCCTGAGCTTGGATCTCCAGCACCATGTAAAGGGCTGGACATGGGGGCTGGGAAGTTGGCTTGACAATTAAGACTGTATAGCTCTTGCAGCAGCCCTGAGTTCAATTCTCAGACCCAGATCAGGTGGCTCATGGCCGCCCATAACTGTTGCTCTAGAGGACCTGAGGCATCCACCGGCACTTGAACTCACATGCATGTATCGCACATTATGCAAGTGCACAATAGAAAGAACTTTAAACAATTTAAAGCTGGACACGGCAGTGGGACCTGTAATTCAGTTGCTAAAGAGGCAGAGGCCTGAGGACAGCTGGGTCAGAAAAGCTCCATTTTCAGTGAGAGACTATGTCAAAAAATCAGACAGAGGGTCAGAGGAAGACTTCTGGGGACTACATGCATGCACATGCAACCCACATGCAACTGTACACACACGCAAACATATGTGCACACATGAGTGTATATAAATATGAAAACAGGCAAACATACCCATACATACAAAATTGTACACACACAAACATGTGCACACACGCAACCTGTGCACACACAAATCTTTTCGAGTTTACGATTCTACTACTAGATTTTTAACTCATCTGGAATTTATTTTCTATGTGACATGAATTGGGGATTCAATGTTATTGAATTGGGATCCAAGCAGAACAATTACAGTGTTCTGCTTGGATACCAATTGTCTCCAGCACATTTGCTGAACCCTTTCCCATTCTTAAGTAGCACTACCCTAGCAAATGTAAAGGTTCTGAAAGGTTGAGTATTATTTTTCAGCTGTCTAGTTTATTCTACTGACATGGTATCTTAATAATAACTTGATAATCATGATCTTGATAAACAAAGCTTTGGAGCAAATCCTGATAGTCTTAAAACTTTTCTGGCTATTTTTTGTTTTTCTTTCTTTTTTTAAAAAAAGTATTTCTTTATTTTTATGAGCATTGACTAGTGTTTTGCCTGCACATATGTCTGCATGAGGGTGTCCCTGGAACTCCAGTTACAGATAATTGTAAGCTGCCATGCAAGTTCTGGCAACTGAACCCACGTCCGCTGGAAGAGCAGCCAGGGTCAACTCTCTCCATCCCAGCCCCACTTTTTGTTTTTCTATAGAAGCTTACATTTGTTTGTTTGTTTGTTTGAGGCAAGGTCTCACATAACCCAGAAACTAACTCCTGATCCTCCTGCCTCCACTTCTAAGAACTGGGATTACAGGTGTGAGCCACAGGTGTGTGTGTGTGTGTGTGTGTGTGTGTGTGTGTGTGTGTGTGTGTATGTATGTGTACCCTGCCATGGATTACCTATGGAGATTAAAGAACAATTCTCAGGATGTGCTTCTCGTCATCTCCTCAGTGGATACTGGGGTCACACTGGCTTGGCAGTAAGCATCTTTACTCACTGAACTAGCTTGCAGACCAATACAGTTAATTTTTTAGTTAGATCTCTTATTGGTTATCAACGGTATGCAGGAATGCTGTTGATTTACCAGGCCAATCTCAGAACCACTTGCCTCACTGCAATAAGGAACATTTGGATTATGAAATGCATTATGGAAGCAAAAGAAACAAATTCAAAAGGCAACGTGTGGTACAATCCCATTTCCATACTGTTCTGAGCCATAAATTAGACACGTAAAAACACAAAAGTTGCAAATGTCATTATTTCATTTTAATTAATGACAGAGTAAAATTCCATTACGTCTATAGACTGCATTTTCTTTATCTATTCCTCTGCGGACGGGCACTTAGGCTGGCTCCATTTCCAGCTGTGATGAACAGTTCAGTGATAAATAAAGATGTGCTGGTATCTCGTGATAAGACTTCATTTCTTTGAGTATGTGCCCAGGAGTGGTTAGATGGGTCATATGGTGGTTTTATTTTTAGTTTTTTAGAAACTTCCATACTAATGGCTGTACAGTGAATAATCACTTAACATATTAAGAGATCTCCTTAGCCTGGATCTTGGACTTTTAATTTGTGTGTGTGAGTGTGTGTATATGTGTGAGTGTGTTTGTAGGACTGTGAGTATGTGTGAGTGTGTATATGAATGTGTGTGTGAATGTGTGTGTATCTAAGTTGGCCTAAGTCATGAAACTAAACAGAAAGGGGACTATGAGAGGAAAAAAAGTCGTGAGGGAGAATTGGAGAGGGGGGAAAGAAGACAGCAGAATGGATGGGACATGGAAGAGGAGTGGGTTCTACTCTGTGGGGGCAACAGGATGGAGGTAGGGGCTGGGGAAAGAGAGCAAGAGAAACCCCTTGGTTTTCTATCTAAAAACTAAAAACAAATATAGAAACTTTGGGTGGAATTCATACTCATTAGTGAGCTGTGTATGCACACACACACCCGCCGCCTGAAAAATGGAGAAAGCTGACTTGATTTCAGCCTCCATGCTGAGATAATCAGGATATGGTGATGTCAGAGAGCCCAGGTGTAACAAAGACTCACAAAAACTATGGTGCATCTCCAAGGCCTGCTGAGTTCTGAGAGTCTCGGATACATTAGGAGGATGCTGCTATGAGCCTTTGGCCTTTCCCACCCCTCCACAGGGAATGCCCCTCTCACTAGCAGTACTGGAAGCTTCTGTGGGGTGGAGATGCTCTCTCTGAGCATAGAGCTTCAGGTTCCCATGGCACAGAAAGCCACCTGGGCCTCCGTTGCCGTGGTCCCAACCCTCCGGGTTCTACTAACCCATGAAGGCCTGCCAATAGGCTGGAGGAAGAAAACAGGAAAACAGCAGCCCTTGTGCCCTGCGTATCTGGGTCTCCAGATATTCATTTGCTGAATGTTTACTACACAGGAGAAACAGCAAAGTTAACAAACATAACTTCTAGCCTTCATTGAAGTCAGGTATCGTCACTGGTTTTCTCTGAAGGCAGGTGAAGAAACTAAGGTTTAGTGAATTTAGACGATTTAGTTTCACACTTAGATAGGGTGCCATGCTCCAGCCCAGGTCAGTATGAGTCCACTGCCTGTCTCCTCACACCATGATACTCCACCCTCCTGACACTGTGTAGCTCGGTGCCTGCAAACGGTCCCTGAGTGGAAGGAGTAGAAGTAAAGGAGGGAGAGAGTGGGGCTGGAGAGCTGGCTCATTGGTTAAGAGCACTGGCTGCTCTTGAACAGGATGTAGGTTCGGCTTCCAGCTTCCACACCAGGTGGTTGACAATCTGTAACTAGTTTGAGGGCATCAGACATCCTCTTCTGGCTTCCTCTGGCACATGCATTTATCTGGTGCACACATAAACTTAGGCACACACACACCCACATAAATCTTAAAGAAATCAGAGAGAATGTGACCACCTATCTCTTAGCAACTATCTTGTCTAACACAAGTCTTCTTTAGCACCATGTTAAATATCGATTTCCTGACACTGCACAGTGGTATGACTGCAGACCCTGAGCACATGGAGGGTCACCCAAGGGAGATGCTTTCTCAGCCTGAACCAATCTTGGCAGAACAGAAAGAGGGCATGTCCTTCTTTCTCACCTTGGTGTGTGCTTCTGCCAGCCTGCAAGCAGCCCTCCTTCCCAGGCTGTTCCGAGTTCCTGTCCCTCTCTGCAGATCTTCACTGACTAATGGATACACACCGCTCCCTAGGCTAGCCCTGTCACATGCCATGTTCTACCATCTGCTCCTTTGATCCGGGTGACAACCTCTAAGATGCTAACATGGCTGGGGTTCCTTTCCCCACGTACAAAGGAAAACTGGAGTTTAGAGTGACAGGGAGCTACTAAAACCCTCCCCCAGCCCTGTAACGCTGAAACCCACCACTCAACTCCAAAGCTTAGCTAGCCTCTCTGAGAACAGTGGGTTTTACTGCATTGTGTCTAAAGAAAAGAAAAGAAAAGAAAAGGGAAGAAAAGGGAAGAAAAGGGAAGGTAAGGGAAGGGAAGGGAAGGGAAGGGAAGGGAAGGGAAGGGAAGGAAAGGAAAGGAAAGGAAAGGAAAGGAAAGGAAAGGAAAGGAAAGGAAAGGAAAGGAAAGGAAAGGAAAGGAAAACACACATTTAAATTGGATTATGGAAATGTTCTCAATCCAATTTAGGATAACAGAAGACCCAGAAGTCTGATGTAAGTAGGAAGCTGACAGTTGTGTAAATTCTTAATTAGCTTTGTTAAACGCTGATCTAACCCACGCAGCTCCTGCTCAAGTTTCTGAATCTTTTTTTTTTTTCATTTTTGTTTTGAAATCTAAATTGAAGGGAGTTCCACTCTTAGGACGTTTACTTGTTTGTGGGTAGAAAGAAGCTAGGCTTGGGCGTCAGAGCTGAGTGTGAATCCAGCTCCACTAGCTGGGAGACTGGGAACGAGGCGCTTCACTGTTTTGCATCTGTTTCCTTGACTACAATGGGCGAGAACAATGACCTACAAGAGCTGTTGTAAGCTAAAGGGGGCTGTAGGAAAAGACTTAATATCCCAAACAAATCGTGTATGACTCACAATTGCTAGTTTCTTTCTCTGTATATTTCCTCTCAGAAATAGTAACTTCAAATGCCAGTTTTGTTTTGTTTTTTTAAACCACAAACCCTTTTCACTCAACAATCAAATGTGAAATGGTGCAGTGGGTAAAAGTGCTTGTCATCTAAGCTTGACAACTTGAGCTCCCTCCCTGGAACCCACATACAATGCTGGATATGGTGGTGGTGTGTGTGTGTGTGTGTGTGTGTGTGTGCAATCCCAGCACTACTACTGAGAGATGGGCTAGCACAGGGCCAGGTAGGCCATGGTACACACTGAGGAAGGAGAGAACCTGAGAGATGGGCTAGCACAGGGCCAGTAGCCCATGGTACACACTGCAGGAAGGAGAGAACCTGATAGATGGGCTAGCACAGGGCCAGGTAGCCCATGATACACACTGCAGGAAGGAGAGAACCGACTTTGAAAAGTTATCCTCTGACCTCCACATAAGCACTGTGGCATATGTGTACTACATGTGTCACACACACACACACACACACACACACACACACACACACACGCACACGCACACACACACACACACACACACACACACACATGCAACACACACATGCACACATACCTGTACAAATATATAATGCTTTAAAAAAGAAAAAGGGAAAGAAAAAAAAAGCAATTACTGTGTGCCCTGGGTCTCCTGGCAGGGAAAACAATCAGCAAACAGATAATTATGTAAATAACTGATTAATAAAAGTCAGCATGGTGAGTCCTTACAGTCCTGTTTTTGTTTGTTTAGATTTCTGGACAGGGTCTCATGCTGCAGCCCAGACTGGTCTGGAGCTCATTCTGCAGCCCATACTGGCTGTGAATTCACAGCAGTGCTCCTATCTTGGCCACTTGAATGCTGGGATTACCAACATGATGAGTCACCACACACTCTTGGGTCTGCTTTGAAGAAAAGAACGCATTCTTTTTGAGTGACAGCTCTGTGGCTACCTAGATCCCAGCCCATTTCCCTTCTCAGATCTGAGAGTCAGAGGTGACTCCTGGTTGGGAGGAAAGGTGTCCTCGGCTAAAAGGACAGTGCTTCTTTACTCTAGAGGACTTCTTCTAAAGCCCCTGACTAGGTACACGTTTGGGGAAAGGGAAGAACTGATCGGATCTCTTTCTGTATCATTAAAGAAGGGGAGGGAGAAAGTTCAGGGAGCTCTCTAAACTGGACTTGTGAGCTTCAAGCCAGCAGATACTTGTGGGGCTTCCTGATTATTTATCTGCTCTGCTAGTGGTCTTCATAGCATATGCATGACACGCAGCAGGAGCTCAGGTCTAACTGCCTTTGAGGTCTGCATCCTCTGCACAAGCCAGTCTGAAGGACTGACTTTCAAGGACAGCCATGGAACAAGACAAACCTTAGGGATGTCCACCACAGGTGATACCAGACAATGATACAGCAGTCATGTAAAGGAGCTTCTAACACGAAGGCAACTAAGACTAAGGTTATTCATCACTCACATACTCAATCCTCCATCAGACAAGCCAGGACTCACTCTATCACGGTCAACACAAGGTCATTCAGATGCTAAGTCAGTGAGCTGGCTTCAAACAATCTGTCTGACTTCAAAATGCTCTTTCCAATTCCATTTCATACTTCAAAAAGAGCAGAGTCTCAGGCTGGGGGAGCAATGAGGCAATCTAAAGGCCTAGAGAAATGGTCCAAGTGCATTCTCCATCCCTAGGCTCTGAGCTCTCTGAGTGCTCAGCTTTCCCCACCTCAGCACTGCCAGTGCTGAGCACGGACAGGCAACATGCAATGTGGATGAAATACAAACATACCAGGTAGCATGGAAGAAGCCGGCTCAGAAGACCACATGGTACAAGTCAATTTCTAATGTGTTTTCCTACTGAAAAGGCAAAGGCACCAACATGGAAATCACACAATGTGCCAAAGACTGGGAATGGACTGGGCTAATGTCTTTTGGAAGTCAAATACTTTCTCTTTCTTTATATTGCATGGCAGCTAAATGACTGTATGCATGTGTCGAAGCTCATGGAATGGTACAGTGAAATTAAAAAAAAGAAGATTCATTCCACTGTGCACAAATTACACTCCATTTTTCGAAAGGTAAAGGAATGAGGATAAGCAGGAGACTTCAGCTCCAGGTGCTTCAGCAGCACAGGGTCCAGGAGCAGGTCTCAGCAGTATGTTCACCAAAACGTTTCTGACCTAGGGATGGAAATATACTCAGTGGTAGAGCACCTGCTTACCATGGGTGAAGCTCTAGTTTTAATATCTGGTACTGCCACCAAACAAACAAATAAACAACAACAAATGTTAATGCCTTAACACACACACACACACACACACACACACACACACACACACACACACTTTATGCCTGGGGCCAGAGAGGTTGCTCAGTGGTTAAGAACATTTACTGCTCTTCCAAAGGACCTGAATTTGGTTCTCAGCACCTGTGTGGTGGCTCATATCTGCCTCAGCTCTGGGGGAGACAGCCTTCTTCTGGCCTCTTTGGGGACCACACATATGTAGCATATCACACACACACACACACACACACACACACACACACACACAGTCACACACATGTACATTGAAAAGAAAAATATAGGCCCCAGAAAATATAGCTCATGAACCTCTGAGTGTAAGCAGACTAAGAAAGAATAGAATAGAATAGAATGTATCTTCCCAAGAATAGTCGGATTCATGTTGGATCTTGCAAAAGGGCAGATGGAGACCAGAGTGGGACCATCATGGATGACAGCAGAGGTTCTCCTTGTGAACTGTTAGCACACGACCACTAGGAAGGAATTGGCTGCAAACCTGTTGTAACCAATTGTAAGCCTGTGGTTAGCATCCACTCAACAGCCAGCGCACATCTCCTGCCAGGTGCTCTTCCACCAAACCAAGTCATTCTAGGCAGACAGAAGGGGAGATGAGCATCCTGAGTGCAAATAGGAATGGAAGAAGTGTTTGGCATCCTTCTGGTTCCAGCAGGACAGGGACCCCCTGCCCCAAGTAGGAGAGTCTTTTGCTCTATGAACCTAGAGTGATCAAGTTTCATGATCACTTTGCAGCTTCCCTTGCAGCAGTTTCATACCACCAGTCAGAGACATCTGCCATGTATGAATCCAGTCCCTTCCATCTCCTCACTCATAAACAGGGGCTACATCCTTTATGCATATGAGCCTATGACAATGTGAAAATATTACTAAGTGAGGCTAGTTTGATGGGTTATATTGCTGAATTCCCTGTAGGTTAACATCTGCTAACTGGACATGGAGTACACATCTGTAAGCCCATTGCCCGGGCAGCTGAGGCAGGACTATGAGTTGTAGGTCACCCTGAGATACATGGCAAGGTTTCCTCTCCTCCTCCTCCTCCTCCTCCTCCTCCTCCAAGTTAACAAAGTAGCAGGCAGCTGAGCCACCAAAAATAGTTCTCTCGCAGGGGATGGTGGCGCACGCCTTTAATCCCAGCACTCGGGAGGCAGAGGCAGGCAGATTT
The DNA here is from genome assembly GCA_902729485.2 of Mus minutoides. Lineage (NCBI taxonomy): Eukaryota > Metazoa > Chordata > Mammalia > Rodentia > Muridae > Mus > Mus minutoides. Next base: position 312,196 of record LR750006.1, read on the forward strand.
CTGAGTTCGAGGCCAGCCTGGTCTACAAAGTGAGTTCCAGGACAGCCAGGGCTATACAGAGAAACCCTGTCTCGAAAAACCAAAAAAAAAAAAAAAATAGTTCTCTCAGAGATATTTACACACCTGTGCTCATATCACCACAATTCACAACAGCCAAGAAATGGAAGCAATACAAATGCCCATCAATGGATAAATGAATAAGCCAACTTTAGACTGTGTATAGAAGGTATTAATGTATTCACTCCGAAAAGGGAAGGAAATTTAGACACAAGCTACAACCAAAAGGACATTACACTAAGTGAAATGAGCCAAGCAGAAAAGGTAGAGCCCCAGTGAGTCCACTTACAAGGCTTACCAAATCTGTCTACTGCTAAATTCACAGAAAGCAAACAACAAACAAAACGCAAACAGTACACACAGTGGGAGATGACTGGTAAGTGTGGAGAGTTTTTCAATGTCTAATCTCACAAGGAGCAAAGTTCTGCTGAGCGGTTGTACAACCTAACTATGTCCCACTAGGGAAATGACATTTGAGTACAAGCTCAGAGGCAATGTAGACACTTTTAAGTGGTTCTGGTTTTTCAGAAGGAAAAATGCCTATGTATTTCTTTCCATTTGGAAATTACCCAGCAAATAGACTACTGTTGGAGCGCAGGGTGTGGCTTAGTGGTACAATACGTGTTTGGCATGTTCAAGGCCCTGGGCTCAATGTCTTAGTATAAAAGAGAAAAGGAAGAAAAAGAGATGGGGGAAGAATGTTTCAATTAGAAAAAAAATGTTTTTGAGACAGGATCTCTTGTATTCCAAGCTGGTTGGACTCCAACTCACTATGTAGCCAAGAATGGCATTGAATTCTGATCCTCCTGCCTCCACCTCCCAGGTGTTTAGATATTTACTACTAAGACAGGATTATGTGGTTCTGGGAACTGAACCTTGGGCCTTGAACATTCTAGGCAAGGGCTCTACAAACCAAGCTATACCCCCCAGCCCAACATGTTCCTAATGTCATCTTAAATATTTATTTGATTTTTTAAAAATTATATATAATCATATATACATATACACAAATGTATATGTATACAATCACATATATATGTGATCATATATACACACACATAATATATATATATACATGTATATATTATATATTTGTGTGTGTGTGTTTGTGTGTGTGTGTGTTTGTGTGTGTGAAAGAGAGATTTGGGGCAGGAACGTGCATGTCACAGTACACATATAGATGTCAAAGGGCAACTTTTGGGAGGCAGAGCTCTCCTTCCATTGTGGGTCCCTTGGGTCAAACCCAGACCACAATGCTTGCAGGCATGTACTTTACCCCACTGAGGCATCCTGCTCGCTCGCTCTTTCTCTCTCTCTCTCTCTCTCTCTCTCTCTCTCTCTCTCTCTCTCTCTCAAGAGTTGAGTTTCTTAAGTGATGAAAGGAGCTTGGGAAGAAAGTCAAACACCTGAAAACAAGGGCATGGTCTTCTCAGAGGAGGAACATTGCTATGTTTCTCTTTTATATGAAGGGCAGCCAACAAAAGCTGTGCTATCACCTAACCTGGAATGGAGGAAGAGCGAGGGGAATGAATTATGTACAGGCTGGAAGCCGTGTCTCACCTGCTCCTGGGAGGACAAAGATCCTGTGAAAGAGGGATGCTTGGCTCACGTCCAGGATGCCGCTCTCATTAGACCACAAACCCGTGAAAAGAAAACCAGCTGGAAAACTGCCAGCTTCCTTCAGCGAACAAAACTGAAAATCTGAGGTGATCTCCTAGCACGTCTTAATTATGAGCAAGTGCAGAAGAGCCAGCAAGCGAGCACAGCCACTACGGGTCAAGGCTAAGACTCCTCCTGAGCACAGCCACCATGGGTCAAGGCTAAGACTCCTCCCGTGTGCTCCAGGCTGGGGAGGCTCAGGCAGCAGGGTGCAGTGGGATGAGAACACACCACAGGGGATTGGTTCCTGTAGGTGATGCAGGCCTCCGGAGGTCTGCTGGCACAAGAGGGCCTTTTCATGCAGGCTTCATAAAGCACCCATGTATCTGGCTACCAGAGATACTATGCTTGGAAGAGCAATTTATTTTTTTAAGATTCACCTTGTCATTTACATGTATGTATGTGTAAGTATGTGTGACCCACCAGACATGGATGCTGGGAATTCAACTCCAGTCCTTTGGAAGAGCATCAAATGCTTTTCACTTGGACCATCTCTCCAGCTTAAAAAAAAAGCAAATCTTTACAGGAAAATACTGCTCCCTGCCGAGATGGTTACACTATAAACGACAGGCAGCTTGCTTTGCTTAGGAAATAAAGCTGGTCCTTCAAGTACCACAGGTAAGACTTATTCTTCAACAACCATACCACTTGTTTTGTAAAGAATGGATGCAATTAGGTTACTACAAAGGAGAGAAAAGGAGAGAAGCAGGGTATCAAGAAGAGTAGGCTTTGGAGCTGGAGTAGAGAGATGGCTCAGTAGCTAAGAGCACTTTTACCAGCTAAGCCTCTCACCCACCCCCATATGAAGTCTTTTCTTTTCTCTTCTCCTGCTTTCATGAGACAGAGTCTAATGTAACCCAAGCTTGTGTTGGAGCTGTGTAGGTGAGCTTTACTGAGCTCCTGGTCCTCCTGCTTCAGCTTCTCACAAGATGGGATCATGGGCGTGTTCAACCAGGGCCATCCCAAAGACGACTTTGTTTTGCAACTTGGGTTCTAGCCACAAGTGATAGTGTGTGTGTGTGTGTGTGTGTGTGTGTGTGTGTGTGTGTGTGTGTTTCTGTGTATGCATGCATGCATGTGTGCATATGTGTGTTTGAGTATGTGTGTGTGTGTGTGTGTGTGTGTGTGAAGTATTCCAAACTCTGAAAATAGAATGCTAATTCTGAAGCATCTCTGGTCCCCTAAGGATACTGACTGCATCTGGGCACTGACTAGTGTGCCCTCCCTCTCAGGCATGCATCCTCTCACTTTCACGTGACTTGGGCTATGCCTTTGTTCTGTGAGGTTCTGTCTTCCCTGAAGGACACCAATGAGCAGGACTGAGTCACACCTGCTCTGCATCCTGAGTTAGTGGGATGATGGTGCCAGGCACCCAAACAATGATGAGGCCAAGCAAAGCTTCTGTAGGGCACCAGAAGACTCACAGGCAGTCAACCTTTGCTATGATATATTCCTGGAAATTTCAGGCTTAAAAGAATTTTTTCCCCTGCATCTCTTTGTCCCAGCAGATGGAAATCCGGGTCAGCAAGGCAGAGTGCTGACACAGCTTTCCTTTGGATGATGGAAAACAAAGAGTTGATCCCAGAGGCAAACAGGAAAAGAGGGGTGTGTTTCATCTCTTTAGCTAGGCAGAGGGCGAGAAGGCAAGGCAGGATAACGAGAAAGGACACTTTTCTCTTTGCTGTTGTTTTTCGAGACAGAGTTTCTCTATCCTGTAGCTCTGGCTGTCCTGGAATGTGCTATGTAGACTAGGCCGGCCTTGAATTCACAGTGAGAATATTGATACACTGGCTCTATTCCTCAACACAAGGATGTTAATAAAACTAGTGCATGTGTCCCTCCAATATAGCATGCTCAGATAACCCAAGTATATGCTGCCAAGGCCACAGTCTAGGGCCACATTAACTCATGGTCACAGGTACCTTGAAAGTCACCTAGCCTACCCCAGCAGCAGCTCAAGTCCCTCTAGGATGCCATTCCATTCTTAACTTTTCAAACACCTGCACGTACAGTACCCTACAGTGACCCAAGGCAGGCTGGCCCACAGAGCCCACTCTAAGGAGCGGTTTTGCTTTTGGGTTTTTGGGGTGCTGGGGATTGAACCTAGAACCTCATAAACATTAGCAAGCATCCTCTCACAGAGCTGCATCCTCCCTCTCTTTTTCACTTTTTTTTTTTTTTTAATAAATCACTAACGTTATCCAGAGTGACCTTAGCAAAGGAGCCATTTGTTGTCCTAAATCTGTTGCCTGGGAGCCTCCACTCCTTGGTGCAAATTCGACTTCTTGATCCAAACTCATCTACTTTCTCTGTTATTCCAGAGGACATCTGAGAGCATCAAAGCTAGGAAATGTGGGACATCTCTAAAGTGTTCTCTCTGAAGCTCCACCCTGAGGGGCCGCTGCCAGGGCAACTCTACAGATCACAGCACCAGCAGGCACCTTCTCAGCTAGCCAGGAGTCCAGGACACAGTCCATCCTCCTCTGGAGCAGATGATGAAGTGGGCTAACTTCCAGCTCCTGCCAGAGAAAGCAGCCCCTTGAGTGCCAAGCAGGACATGGGCTTTAGAAGGAAGTGTTCTCTCCTCATCTCTACCAGGTATTGGCTTTAGGATCTTAAGTTATTAAACTCCTCTGTTTCAGTTTCTTCATCTACAAACCTAGTGAATGTGTCCTTCCCAAGACAGCATGTTCAGACAACCCAAGTATATGCTGCAAAGGTCACAGTCCAGGGCCACATTAACTCATGGTCACAGGTACCTTGAAAGTCACCTAGCTCACCCCAGCAGGAACTCCCACTTCATCAATTAAATGAAACAAGAGACTTAACAGGGTCAGCATGATAGCACTCTCACTGTATCCCATCTCACTGTGCTCAGTTCAAATCCCTGCTGGGTGATGGCACACGTCTTTAATCCCAGCATTTAGGCAGTCGAATCTCTGAGTTTGAGGCCAGTCGGGGCTACATAGAGAAACTATCTCAAAAAACCAAAACCAAACATTCGAAATCATTTTTACTCTTATTTATTTATTTATTTATTTATTTATTTTTTCATATTAAACTTGTAGTTTTATTCAGGTTTGATTTTTAACAAATGTGTCAGGGAGAGAGCCCACAGCAAAGGATAAAGCCTGTGGGGGCAAGGCCTTCCCAGATGCCTGAGGAAGGATCGTGTCTCCCCCCCTTCTCACCACCCCTACAGGGGTTTGGGAAGAGACACAGGCAGGGAAGGGGGCTGGTCCCCAGTCTGTACAGTGGTGCTTGGGGGTGAAGGACTCTGGAGAACAGGGGACCAGATTGGGGATGAGTGGGATAAAGGAAACAAGAACATTTGCCAAAATCCAGCTTTCTGATTCCAAATTGAATTAAAAAGAAAAAAAGGAGAGGGGAACCTAAACCACACGCAGTACCCAACTCCCTCCCCATCAGGGCTGCGAGAGAAGAGGCAGGGAGTTTCACCAAGGCCATGGCTCCCTCATTCCTGGCCAAGGGAGCTAGGTGAAGGGCAGGGTCTCCCCGACAGTTTGAGGGGGTGAGGAAAACCAAAATAAAACGTCAAATAAATTTGAATAGGAGTCCAGCCAAGGGCCCAGCCAGAGCAGAACCTGGCTGGGGGAGGGGCCTCTGTAGGCTCATGGATCACTGCTGCCACCACCGACACCCTGGAAGCCAGTTATTTTGCCATGGCCTTGATTGCAACAGCTGCCTCCTCTGTCATGGCAGACAGCACTGTGATCAGGATCTCTTCTCCACAGTCATACTTCTGCTCAATCTCCTTGCCAAGGTCTCCCTCAGGCAGACGAAGGTCCTCCCGTACCTCCCCACTGTCTTGGAGCAGGGATAGGTACCCATCCTGGATGCCAATCAGCTGGAAGTCATTCCTTTTGATGTTGGGGACATCCATATTATGAGTTGACTGGCAGATATCTTCATATTTCTTCCCAGTAAAAATGTCAATGCCAACCAGATGGACCTTGGCATGGCCATGCTTGCCAGTCTTCGAAGTAGACATCTCTACGATCTTACATGGCCGGCCTTTGAGCACCACAAAACCATTCTTACGTAATGCTGAGCACTGCATTGGGAAGGTGGCTGAGGCCCCTGCATCTCCTGTCTCGAAGTCCAAATCATCTGCCATTTTAAGAGGCTTCGATTCCAACTCGCGCGCGAACGAACGCACTGACTCGACCTGGTCCGCTCGCCGCGAGCCCAACTGCTGCCTCCGAACGCGCTACTGTGCTGCCGCCGCCGCCGCCGCCACCGCCGCCGCCGCCGCCGCCGCCGCCGCCGCCGCCGCCGCCGCCGCCGCCGCCACCACCACCACCACCACCTCTAGCGCCTACTCTTATTTATTTATTTTGGATTTGGATTGTTGTTTTGAGAGAAGGCCACGCTCTGTAGCCCAAGCTGTTCTAGAACATAGTATGTAGCTCAGACTGTCCTCAAAGGAGAAGTGATTCTCTTGCCTCAGCCCCAGCCTAACTCATTTTAAAACTAATTTAAGAGATACTGTGATATTAACTTAAAGGCATAATTTGAGAGTTGGAGAGATGGACCAATGGGTAAAATGCTAGCACCCATGTAAATAAATGCCAGGTGGGTATGATAGCCCACCTATAATCCCAGCAGTAGGGAGACAGAGACAAGGGATCCCCATGGTAAGCTAGATAAATCAGACTGGTGAGCTCCGGAGTCAAGTGAGAGACCCTGCCTCAGTGTATAGGGTAGAGTGACTGAGGAAGACATCCAGTGTCAACCCCTGGCCTCTGCATACATGCATGCAAGTACACATGTCTACACACACGCACACACACACACACATTCATTCCCTCTCCATAATGTAGGACAAACCATCCTCACTATATATGGTCATCTCGAAAATAATGCTTCACAAATGTCCTTGTCCTTGTACAAGTCAGCAAGGGCGAGCATTTTTAGTCCTGTCACAGACGTGTAGGTCCCAGAGGCTACAAATTCAGTTCTCGGCAATTACAGGCAAATGACTCAGCTAAGCTGCCAAGAGGTTCTATGCAGATAAATGCACAGTGTGACTTCCCCAGCGGAGACAGCAGCAAATGGTTCTTCCACATTCCATTTTCCGTTCATTCCCAAGGGGTTTCCTAAAACCAGCCTGGCTTCGAGAAGCCAGAGTTCCGAGCTCCTCGTTAATATATGTGTGACTGATGGAGAATGGCTTGGACTACAGAGAGAGCTGAGGTCAGTACCAGCTTCCTTCCCTTCCCTGCTCCAGAGGCTCTCTCTCCCAGAGTGCTATGGGAAAGGGCAGCTGGACTGATAAGACTGGCCTTGTCACTTAACACCAGATGCCTGGCCCCAGGACTGTAGCATGATGAGTCTCTCTCAAAATGAAAGGTGCACAGAAAGTTTCCTCCAAGTTGAAGCCACGATCAGGTGGAAGCAGCCAGTGGTGCTATGGTTTTGTTTGTCCATGTCCTCCTACCCACTCCTTGTATTATTATGGTTTTACTTTTTTAAATCCAAATTTAACTTTTTTAGTAGTGTGTGTGTGTGTGTGTGTGTGTGAGCGCGCGTGCGCGCACACACACACATGCCATTATTAGCATGTGGAGGTCAAAGGACAGCTTGAGGTCAGAGGACAGCTTTCAGAGTCCATTCTCTCCCTCAATGTGATTTTAGGGCATTGAACTCAGGTCACTAAGCTGGTTCTGGGCCATCTCACCAGCCTGCCCTCATTTCTCCCCCTAAGAATACACAAACCTAAGCTGGGAGGCGTGGCTCAATGGTAGAACAGTTGCCTAGCCTGGCACATGCAAAACCATGGGTTCTATTCCCAGTAGGGAAAGAACAAAAATGAATGAATGAATGAATGAATGAATGAATGAATGAATGAGACTCCACAAACTCAATCATTAAAAACAAACTCTATGGTGACCTGCACCTATATTCTTTGTACTTGGAAGATGAGGCAGGACAACCATGGATTTGAGCCTGGCCTAAGCTCTACAGTGAGTTCCAGGCTTCCCAGGCCTACAGTATAGGACCTGGTCTAAAACAGAAAGAGAGAAAAAAACTGTAGTTGGGAGCAGACACTGGCACACCCTCCCTGGGAGCCAAATTGCTATTGTCTCTCAATCCTTAACAGTGTTACTGTCCTCTGATGGTTAATTGTCTTCCTGGGAATTCATCCAAATGAAGTAAAGGCGAAGGCATAAATGCATTCTGTGGCACTTTACGTCAAAAACCAAATATGAAATAAATGTCTACAGTAAAGAGGAGGTGAGCTCCATACCACAAGAATTTCCCTTCAGTCATAGAGAACACTTGTGGACAGTAAGAGAGTGTCGACATCCTAAGTAAAATCTGTAGTGACTTCAAAAGCATGAAGCTGTTGTGTTCAACATCTCCTAAGGGCTTCTCTAAGGATGAGTGGGTTCTGCTTTCTTCTCCCTCCTTCCAATCGGCCTCCCATCCTGCTGACCACAGTGACCTCCAGTCCTTTATCCATCTTTGATGTGATATAAAGATGAGTGAAAGAGTCTCAGACCTTGCAGAGTTCTAGTTAAGTCTAGCTGGATGTGGCACAAGAAAAACCATCATACCCACAGGGAACCCTGTGCTGGCTGAGACAGGGGTTTCCAACTCAGCCACTTCCCCAGGCAGGGAGAGAGGGTGGGGGGAGGGAGGGGAAATCAGCATGGGCAAACCACAGAAACGCATTGGACAGTGGGTTGGCTTTGAGCCACACACGGCTCAGTGCATTTGAGTCCGGCAGAAGCTAGGGTGAGGGGCCTCTCACTCCCTGGGCACATGCTCTCTATGTCTGTCCAAAGGGCAGGGGAGCAGGAAGACTGAAGAGGAGGCTAGTGACTGATAATGTAAAACAGGAGACCTCCGCTTCCCAGCAGAGTGACTGACACAAAGTAGAGTAGGTATGCTGTGACTATGAACGGCTGGATGATGGATTGCTGGGGTGAGGGGAAGAGGTCAGAGAAACAGTTTATAGCCAAGACTGGAGGGAGACGGGGAGGTGAGGAAATGAGAAAAGGTCCCATCACACTTGCTGTGCTCTCCTAAGACTCATAAATACTCCAGTGAAAAGAAGGAATAGTTCCTGTAAAACCACTAGCGGCCAAGCCCTGGATTAACGGGTAAGGAAAGACAGCGTATCCCACCTTTACACAGCACTAGCTACATGAAAGATGAGCCTGCTCTGGCTAAGAGGAAGGAACACAGAGGAACATCTTCCTGTTGTCTGGAGCCAAGAACACAAAGAACACAGCCTTTGGCCAAACACAACTGGATTTTCTAGTTTCCTTTGGGATCACAGACCTTCACAGTGTTGGACTTTAATAGTACCTACCCTGTCCCCCATACACACAGAGAGCTGATCTTTTGCACCAGCAAGCTCCTCCCCCAAATCAGAATTTCCCTCATTTCATCAGTACACACCCACCCATCCCTGTGGGACACTCCATCCTTCCTGGAAGCAGTTGTCTCACACTTGGGGGGCTCTATAAAGGAGTTCATTGGGAAGAGCAAATGGCCCTTCACTAGTGTGTGCGTGTGCCTGTGTGTATGTGGTGTGTGTGTGTGGTGTATGTGGTCTGTGTGCATGTGTGTGTGTGTGGTATGTATGTGTGTGGTGTTTGGTGCATGTGGTCTCTCTCTCTCTCACTCTGTGTCTGTGTGTGCATGTGTGTGTGAGAGAGAGAGAGAAAGGGAGAGAGAGAGAAAGGGAGAGAGAGGGGGGAGAGAGAGAGAGAGAGGAGAGAGAGAGAGAGAGAGAGAGAGAGGTGAAAGGCATAATTCTTCAGCCCACTCTCTTCCTCCTCAAAATCTTTAGTCATGAGGAACCAGGCTGCTAGGAGTACGTGACCAGAGTCCAGTGTTTCTTAGGACATATGCTGTCATTTCTCCTGCATAAGCACTTATGTGTAGAATTGCTACAACAGGTGATAAGTATATATTTATGCCCATTCAAGAACTATCCGGCTATTATTTAGAGTAGCTCAGCTCTTTTCCCTCCCTTTCCTGTTTATGGCTTTTAAATTGCTCCATATAGAGTGTTGGACATTTTCTGGCTTGACTCTGCAGGATCTTGTATCCGGGCACATCCTCTTAAACTCTGCACTGTGTCCAAACTGTATCTCAACTGCCTCCTAAATCCCTTTACAGCCCAGATCAAGCCCCACCTCTCCCATGAGACCATTCTACCACCTCAGGTTAAGAACAAAGACTGCGGGCTGGAGAGATAGCTCAGTGGCTAAGAGCACTGACTGCTCTTCCAAAGGACCTTAGTTCAAATCCCAGCAACCACATGGTGGCTCACAACCATCCATAATGAGATCTGATGCCCTCTTCTGGGATGTCTGACGACAGCTACAGTGTACTTTACATATAATGAATACATCTTAAAAAAAAAAAAAAAAAGAACAAAGACTGCTTTCCCCAAACATAAACTCAAACACACCAGAGTAAAGATAATCAAGTTTTTAGCCCTTTGCTTAAAAAGGCATAATCCTGAGGGAATGGAGGGATGGCTCAGTGGTTAAGAACGCTCCTGAGCGTCCACGTCCATGGCTCACAATCACTGGTAACCCCAGTTCCAGGGGATAAGACGCCGTCTTCTGGCCTCTGTGGCACCTGCACACATGTGCACATGTACAAATACAGGGACAGACACATATAACTAACTAAAATAAATTTTAAAATACTTATTTAATTTTATACACATGAGTATTTGCCTGCCTGGTACTCACAAAAAGCCAAAAGAGGGTGTCAGATTCCTGAAACTGAAGTTTACAGGTATGAGCTATCAAGCGGGTGGTGAGCCATCTCTCCAACACTTAAAATAAATGTTTAAAAAATGTCTGATAATAAAAAAAATCTGCAGAGTCTTGTGGTGCTCACCTCTAATCCCGGCACTCAGGAAATGGAGGTAGAAGAAAAAGGTGTTAAAAGCCAGCCTGGGCTGTACAGTAAATTCAAGGCTAGCCTGGGCTATAAGAGACCCTATTTCAGAAAAACTAAGTTTATCCATGTCTTTGCCCAGTCTTTACTAGCCTGCTCAAAAATGTCAACTAAATGTGGTCTATGTGAGACAATTACTCTAATCTTTTCAAATTAAAAAAAAAAGGATACTTTTTTTTCCCTCTGCAGTATTATTGATCTACAAATTGGTGGCTGGGATGGTTTCATAATGCACCTCAAAGAATGCTAAGAACAACATGTGTCTTCTCACATGTTCATTGGGGGTTAGAAAGACATGGAGGTTAGGACAGACAGGCACATGGTGAGATTCTGGCTGGCCTTTTGTGCTGCTGGAGAGGGGGGATTATCTCTCCCTGTTGGGAAGGCATGTACGAGACAAACTTGTTTATCTGCTTATAAAACCTAGTATAAAGAGAAGCCCCAAAGCACAAAGGTGCAGACAGTGCCACCAGCAACTTAGAAGTCTAACACACTCTATTTAAATCTTACATTTCCTCCATGTTCTTTTCGGTCAGTTTATGCTCAGGGGTTCAGCATGTTCTTAATGAAATCGTGCTCAACTTACCAGAATGACCACAGGCAAACAAGAATGACACTTATAAAGCATGCGGAATATGACATTCTTAATAGATGATTGAAGTGTATGATTTTACAAATTAACATTACAACGAGAGAACAGTAGGAGGATTTTTCTAAAATACCACTGGAGTGTGGCATAGAAACAGTAGTGACATTCCAATTAATGAATTCATTTTTCACATTTTATTAATCTTTTAAATTTAACATACAAAGTAATGGCTTTCCTTGTGGCATTTTAATAAATAACTACATACATATGAATATGTAAATATTCATAGTTACATATAATTATACCTCATTCTCATTTGCTTCCCATATTTCCCTGACTTGCCCCTATAGTCCCTCCCTCTTCATGTCACCTGTATTCCATTACCACTCTTTTCTTCTCTCCAACCTTTAGACCTCTGGCTCCCCTTTCGTAGTCCTGCTTTCCGTTCTGTGGCACACACACACACACACACACACACACACACACACACACACACACTTTAATCTAGATTCCATATATGAGAGAAAGTGTGGATGATTTGTTGTTCTGAGTCTGGATAATTTCCTTTAACACAGTGGTCCTCAGTTCCATCCTTTGTTCTTTTTTTGTTTTTGTCTTTTTTGGTTTTTCGAGACAGGGTTTCTCTGTGTAGCCCTGGCTGTCCTGGAACTCACTCTGTAGACCAGGCTGGCCTCGAACTCAGAAATCCTCCTGAGTGCTGGAATTAAAGGCATTCACCACCACTGCCCAGCTCATCCTTTGTTTTTGTTTTTTTGTTTTTTTTTCCGAGACAGGGTTTCTCTGTGTAGCCCTGGCTGTCCTGGAACTCACTTTGTAGACTCAGGAATCTGCCTGCCTCTGCCTCCCAAGTGCTGGGATTAAAGGCATGCGCCACCACGCCTTTGTTTTTTAAATGTCCTATTCATTTGTCTTACAGCTCAGTAAGTTCCTTCATGTATAGGCTCCACATTTTTCCTTGCTTTGTCTTCTGTTGATGGACATCAAAGCTGGTTCTATAGTGTAGCACTAATGAACTCGCTTTAAAAATACACATCTTGAAGCTAGAAGGATGGCTCAGTGATTAAGAGTTCTTGCTGCCCTTCCAGAGGAGCACAGTTCAGTCCCTAGCATCCATGTCAGAAGCCTCACAACAACCTATAACTCCAGTTCCCAGAGATCCAACATCCTCTTCTGGCCTCTGAGAGTGCCTATACACATGTGGCATTAAATCTCATGAACACATACATATCCCACACACGTAAGTACCAATAAAATATGTATTTAAAATTTTATATTTATTTCATGTGTATGAGTGGTTTTATAAAAATTTTATGTGAATGGTGTCTGCTTTACATGTACGCATGTGCACAGTGTGTGTGCCCAGTGCCTTCAGCAGTCAGAAGAGTGCATCTGATCCCTTGGAACTTGAGCTACAGACTGTTGTGAGCCATCCTGTGCATGGTGGGGATTGAACCCAGGTCCTCTAGAAGAGCAGCAAAGGCTCTTAAGCACTGAGTCTTCTCTCCAGTCTCCATGTGTATGCATGTCTTGCCTACGTGTGTGTGTGTGTGTGTGTGTGTGTGTGTGTGTGTGTGTGTGTGTGTGCATGTGCATTATGTGTATATTTGGTGCCCATATGATGTTCAGAAGCAGGTGTCAGGTCCCCTGGAACTGGAGTTATGAATGGTTGTAAGCTATCATGAAGGTTCTGGGAACCAAACCTGTGTCTTCTGCAAGAGCAACAAGTGATCTTAACTGCTGAGTCCCCTCTCCAGTCCCCCAAATAGATATCTAAAGCCAAGCATGGTGGCACATGTCTGACTTGGAAGGCAGAGGCAGTAGGATCACGAGTTCGAGACTAGCCTGGGACACACTGTGAGACTCTGACTTAGCAAACCAGTGGCTAGAGGTGTAGCTCAGTGCTAGAAGAAATTTGCTTATTGTATGCAGGCCTTGGGTTTAGCTCCCACCATGGTTAAAGGGTGTGTGTGTGTGTGTGTGTGTGTGTGTGTGTGTGTGTGTGTATGTATGAGTGTGTCCATGAGTGCAAGTATCTTTGAATAAGAGAACCAAATAGGGTTTGGTGTCAGGACAAATGCAAAAGACACACAAAGGAATGGGAAGGTCTTGGTGATGGTTCAGGAACACAGCTTAGATGCAAGATCCAAAAGCATCAATGTGAGGGCTTTTCTCTCTGTCTGACAGCATTATGCAGAACAGGGGGAAAACATATTTGATGCTGCAAAGGTACTATTGGGTATGACAGAACATAGATTATGTCTTGCTATGAAGCTCTGACTGGCTGGACCTTGCTATATAGACCAGGCTGACCTCAAACTAATAGATCTCCTGCCTACTTAGTGCTGGGATAAGGTTGTGCACCACCATGCCAACTGGGTTTTGCTTTGTTTTTGTTTTTGTTTTTGTGTTTTCAGAGAGTCTCATAGAGCCCAGGCTGGCCTTAAACTCATCATACAGCCATGGCTCTCCTGGAATTCTTGATCCTCTTGTCTCCACCCCCCAATGCTGGAATTACAGGTGGATGCCATCATTTCTGGCATCCATGCTGGTAGTAATGGAATAAAGTGCTCTCCTGGTGGCTTCAGGTGGCTTCAGCCTCCTGAGTCTGAGGGTGGGAAGAGCAGAGAATGTGTGTGGAAAGCCGCGAGCAGCTAAGGAGCCACGGCTCGCTGACATGTCCAGTACCAGATACCTGGTTTCTCTGTGTTGGCTTTCCTCCCTCACATAAAAGGATTGTGATAGTGGGTCTTTTTGGCTCAAGAACTAATGAGGGTACGTGGGGAGGGTGCTAGGGTGATGCACAAACCCACAACGGCCTGGACTTGTAGGCATCAAGAACCAGGGACAGAAGTGTCCTGGAGAAACCAGGATTCCTCCCACGTAGAGGCTCTCTGGCTGCCTCTTTTCTTTTTCTCTTTGCTATCCTCCACATCATCACAAATGTGTTTGACACAGTTGCTGTCTCAGCACCCATCTTCGGATTTAACCCAGCTGTATTCCACTGTCTGTGGCCTAATTAAAGCCCCCCATCCCCGACTCTGTGGTAGTCTCTGAGCTTTCTCCTCAGCCCATTGACCCTCAGACCTAACAAATCCCATAGTTGCTAACCACAACAAAACACACAAAAGAATGGAGCCAAGGACACAAGCTCATTCTCACCATGTATTTTCTTAGCCACCGGCCCAGATCCATCATTCCCACCTGAAAGTACAGTGGAGGACCCCTTAATAAAAATGTAGTCCCACAGTTCACTGCTTCTAAGGCTGGACTCCCCGAATGCCCAGGATTCCCATTGGCTTCACACTGGCACCCTAATCTCTTTGGGATCTGTAATTCATTCATTATGGTTCCTGTACTTTAGTTTCTCTTTCCCTTTGTGTCTCTCCTGACATATCAGGGTTCCTATATACCAACCATCTTGGCTTATGGCCATTCTTGTAGGTATGTCTAAACTTTTGATACTGATACATGACATTGTCATCTGCAAAGTTCATTCTCAAAAACCACACAATTGAATTGTTTTTTTTTAAGAGCTAAAAGAAAAGAATCCCACAGTTTTGTGTTGTAATGAATGCATAGATATCCTAAGGTGCATGATGTGCATGGCCATGGCTTGTACACATCTACCAGAGACCTCGAGACTAAATAAGAGAGGAAAGTTCAATGGACAGAAGAGATGACTCAACAGTTAAGAGCACTTGCTGTACAGTATAAGGCTGGAATCCAAATCCCAGCACCCATGAAATAAGCCAGGTGTCTAGAAACTACATATACATGTGCTTATACTCACATAGACATATATACACACATAACATATAATAAATAATAAAAAGTTTTTAAACAAACAAAAATCAAATGCATAAGCTTTTCATGGGAACTTCCACCCACAAGGCAAGCACAGCCTCTACACCTGCCTCTCACCCCAGCCCCCTTTTGACACAGGGATCCATGTATCCAAGGCTTCTCTTGAACTTATAATATAGTGCAGGATGACTATGACCTTCTGATCCTCCTGCCTCCACATTGTAAGAGCTGGATGTAGCACCTCTTCTGGTTTATGTGTTGTTTGTAATCAAAGCTAGGGTTTTATTTGTGCTAGACAAACACTGCCTACTGAGTCACTTTTCCCCTGACCCCCTGCCACTTCTTACTCTTTACCGTTCATACTTACTGTATATATACCACTGCTTTAGCCAGGCCCAGCTGCCGTGGCTTGATACTGTATACTTGGCAGCTTAACCAACAGAATTTCACTTCCCTATGGGTCTGGACACTGGAAGTACTGGGTCATTGGCACTACTGGGTTCTGATGACTGTTTTGCTTTCCAGATGGTGGAAAGGAAGAGGTGGTGGGGAAGTGAGCCTCTTCCTATGCAGACACCAATCTCATCAAGGGTCCCACCTACATGATTGTATTTATGCCTATATATCTCCCAAGGACTCACCCCCAAATACCACACCACATTGCAGTCAAAGCTTCAGAATCGGAATTATGGTAGTTCGGTTCATGGCAGCTGGCTACTCCTGAACCACTCATCTGTTTCCAGGAGAGATGAAGTACAGTTGGCTTAGCTTCAATTAGTTGCAGCTAAGTGGAGAATTCAGGCCATGAAAAACAAACAGGGCTTCCAGGAGCACAGCCTGATTGGCATGCCTGCCTGTACTGTGTCACATTAATCAAAAGCTATAGGAAATCAACTAATTCCAAACACTCACTAGTTCTGTGTCAGTATTTCCTGGAAAAACTACACACACATTAAGGAAAAGAGTCTTATTTTACATGGCTGCCATTAGTTCATTACAGAGTGGTCTCACAAGAGATTACTCAATTACCCCTTCTGATTTCTGCTTAAACAAGGCTGGGATTGCTAGAAGGATAAGAATTTGAATGATAGTGATATATGCAGAATATGCAATTTATATTGTGATAATTAATTTAAACTGTTAAGAACACAAACTAGAATAATCTGGGAAGAACGTCAACTATCAAGATCAAGTTGGCCTGTGGACATGTCTGTAGGGGACTGTCTTAATAGTTAATTGTTGGAGGAAGGCCAAGTCTACCATGGGCAGTACTATTCCCTAGGCTGGGCCCTAGACTGTTTAAGGGTAAAGAAAGTCAACAAGAGAGCAAACAGGCAAGGTTTCATGAGATTACTCTAAGCTTTTGACTGTGTGATGCTTTAAGCTCCTGCCTTGACTTCCTCCAAATCATGGACTAGAACCTAGAATTAGAAGTCAGATAAATCCCTGCTTCTCTAAGTTGCTTTTAGCCAGGGTATCTTATCAAAGCAACAAAGATCAAGGTTTAACTTTGAGTCAACAGTTCTTCTTTATCCTTCTCAAGCCAGGAAAACTACTATCATTGTTTAGAAACTTCTTTCTTATCTATACCTATTCATGTTCAGTAATTATGCACAAGGAATATATAAAAGAAAAAGAGACAGAAGTTTCCACTAGCTGCCTTTAAAGAGCTGAGATGGAGCCCAAGAGGCAGCACCTCAACACTGGTCAGGCTTATAAAAAACGAACGAAGGAGGTAAATATGAAAGCAGATACACTACTTCAGGACAGCTATGTAGGGTGTTGTTCAGTAACCAATGCTGGCACCGTGTGTTCTGAGGTTGCAGAGCAAAGCATCTACATTAGACTACAAATGTTCAGGGTAGGAAAAGTCAGCATTTGGGATAGACAGGATATAGCCAGTGAAGGAGACGGGGAGGTGGTATTCCAGGGGACATAGCGATGACCCAATATGGCACAGAAAGCTTGAGTTATATAAAGATGTGATGGTCAGCATTGGTTGTCAGCTTGACAGGCTCTACAATTATCTAGAAGACAAGCTACTGAGCATGAGTGTGAGGGAGTGTCAAGAATAATTTAACTGTTGTGGGAAGATTCCCAAAATGTGGGTGGCATAATTCCAGGGGCTGGTGTCTTGGACTATCTAAAAAGGAGAAAGCCAGCCGAGTGCAAGCATCCTTCACTCTGTTTTCTGACTGTGGCTGAAATGTGACCTGCTGCCTCAAATGCACACCACCATTGACTTCCCTGTCATGATGCACTGTGCCCTCAAACCATGAAGCAAAGTAAACCTTCCTCCTTTAAGGAGCTCTTGTCAGAGAAAAGGAACTAACACAGATGTTCATGGCAAGAGTGAAAAAAGGTCATCTGGGATTCGATTCTGGAGGATTCTGAACACCATGCAAAAATCCTAGATCACATGACCATTCCTGGTCTGCATGACTCCACAAGGACATATTCTGTTGAGCTATTCTTTGTCCCTTTTGTGACGGGGGCTAAGAGGGAGCCACATCTGCTTCAAACTAATGGATGGTACATGGTTCCTTAGAATGGTCAAGCTTGGGGCCTTGGATTCTCCCTTTCCTCACCCTCTGTTCACCATCATTGTGTAAAGAAAGATCACACTCCTCAGTCTCAGCTGTCTCATGGTGTCCCCATGTCTTGAATCTGTCCGAATGTCCTTCTTCTCATACCCACACCAGGCCTTGGATTGTGACCAATCTTAGTCCAGTCAGAACTCACCCCCAACTTGACATACACTTGTAAGACCCCTATTCCAAATAAGGTCACATTCTGAAGCTCTGGAGAGACATGGAGAGGGAGGGGCAGCAAACTTGACATGGATCCACTGTCTGGCCTCATTCCTGTCAAAGCTCTACCTGGCTGGCCCCTGCCTAAAAGTCTGGACCCTTCTCTCAAAGATCCCAATGGTTTCCCTCAAATAGCATCACACCAGTTCCCTACCAGAGACAGACAAATGCAACGGGGCACATTCTCCCTGCTCTCCCTAACTCCAAACAGCCCAAAGCAAACATGCCTCCCTCCCTGCAAGAGGGAATCCCAAAGGCAGTTGGAAGATGACCTCTTCCATGAGGCTGGAGTGGCTTGAGCACTACACAGTATATTTGCATGTCATAGTGCAGGCGGGGAGAGTACTTTTACTTTACCATCTCCCTGCATTATGAATGATCCTTTTGTGGAGACTAGGGATGTAGAAACATCCAGGCAAGGACCATATGAAGACTGTGATATTATGTAGACTCATACTAGGTTCCAGTCTGGGACATTTATGAGCTAGGCACATTCCTCAACTTTTGTGAGTCTCCAGTTGCTCCTCTAGAGCATGTAAATACTGCTTTTCCCATGTGGCGTTAAGTAAGATAATATAAGCAAACTGCCAACGCAACTGCTGTGTTAATGGTAGTACTCATTTTCATTATAGTAAACTATATCTAAGTCTACCTCTAAGCTGAGGGGGAAAGGCACCAGTCCTGTGTCCTTCCTGACCTAGCTGCACACTACCCATGACCACATAGACTGACAAGTGTCCATGTAGGTAGGAACCGCAGTGAGCATTTCGCTACCCCAGGTTCTTTTACCCTTGTAGAGTGAACGGCCAACTTTATGGAAAGATCTAGAAAATTGAGTCAATGTAACAGGAAAGCAAATGGACTAAGGCAGAATGAGATGGAACCCACACCCAGTGTTGCTTGGGTGGCAAAGAACCTAAGACTAGATAGGCCAAGGACCTAGGGGAAAACCAAATACTATTGTTCTGCTAAACTAAAGGAATGTAGCAATAAAATGACTCCTAACAACATTCTGATAGTCTCATAGATCAGTCAGTGCCTTGCTCAGCCATTATAAAAGTGACCAAATGGTTAAGCGGCAGAGCCACGACTGAATCAGGCTATGAGTATTTTTCTATATAACATGTTTAAACCAGTTTGAGCCATTGTGACCTCATTGGTGAAACACAGTTGTTTTGCTGCTCTCTGTTTCCCCTCCCCCCAACTGCTCTTGCTCTTCAAATGCAGACCCAAGGGCCAGGCTAGTGATGGAAAAGTGAGGTAGGAGCTGGGGCTCTCAGCCTGCAGTCACTGCCCTTGGGGAGCTTGTGCCCCAGAGGCAGCCACGCAGAGCTCAACCAGTGCTCCCCTACTGGAATCATTCAGAACTTGACTGGTTTTGAGACAGGGTCTCCTGTATCTCAGGCCGGCTCAGTCTTACTATGTAGCAGAGGGAGACCTTGAACCTCTGATCCTCCCTCCTCCACCTCCTCAGTGCTGGCCTGCAGGTGTGTGTCACCATGTCTAGTATAGGATATCCAAACAATCAGAAGCAGGGCTTTTGCACATTCTAAATAAGTACTCAACTTTCTGAGCTACATCCCCGGCCCAGAGCTGCTTATTGTTCCAATTTGTATTCCTGGAGTTGTACCCCTCCGTCTTAAGAGTTGCTGATTCCAGCCTAAAACCCTGCAAGCCCATGAAGCAGCTATAAGCTATTTTTCTCTCCAACCAGCGTATCCATGACCCTGAATCCCACAACACAGGAAAAGCAAGTTTAGAAACTAAGTCACACATTAATAAAAGACAAACCCACAGCAACTGGTTCTGACTATCTACCCAGGAAACTTTTCCAAAATTTCCTCCTGGGAGTCAAGCTTCAGCCCTAAGCAACTTCACCCAGCCTGGTGGTGAGCATGCGACAGACAGTCGCTGCTGACCTTATGCTCCCGCCAGTGTAGAGTCAGCAGCTCGGATGCCTTAGGCATCCGTGGCAGCTGGGGAATTGCCAGGCCCTGCAAGGAAACCACCTCTCTACCCAGAGCCTCATTAAGGTGGATGAGTTGGCCTCCAGGGAGTTGCTGAGCCTGCTGTGCCTCTGAGGATACTGCAGGGGATGGGCTGGTCCAGGATGACCTCAGACTTTGGATCCCAGCCTCTCTGAGATGGGGCTGGTTCAGGTAGGCTGAGCAGGCTGGCTAGAGCTGAGCCATTCAGAATAGAAAATCCAGCAAAAGGGCTAGCCTGTCACAAAGGAATATGGTCAAGGCCTTGCCAGAAGTCCCTAAGTGTGTCCTCCTGGCCTGTGTGGGTAAATGCCACAGTAACCACTTGCCTGCTAAGCCTGATTTTCTTGCCTGTTTCTATTCCCCAGAGCGAGCAAGGGGAGACAGTTCCTGAGGATTCTCCCCTGGGCTCTTGCCTTCAACAGCTCCTCACTATAAACATCAAAGGCCCCGAGGTTCCCTGAGATGCTAGAGAGAGCCTGCGAGGGTTTGCTTAGCTCTGAGCAATGGTCACTCCTGGAGATTTGGTGTTGGCACGAGTGAGCAGTTAGAGATCTTGCCCAGCAGGAGGTACAGTCCCATGGTGCCCTGTGGGGCTCTGAGAAGCTCAGTTATTTGCCCAGGGTGTCACAGCTGAGCAGGGACCTGAATCTAAACAAGAGTCCTACTCAGTCTGACCTCATCGTGACTTGGCTGCATTTGACTGGAAGGATGGCCCAGGGAAGGTTATGAAACTCCCATCATTTGGGAAAGATGCTGTCATGCTGACCTTGTATGAAATTATAGGGCTTTACATAGGAAATGGCTTGACACCAGTGACTGCAGATGGCTTCCTGTCACCTATACTCTCCCACAGTGGTGGCTTACGAAGCCATGTGCTGTTGCTGCATTGTGAAAAGCAGTGTGGTGCAGTATCTGCTGCACTACAGGGATGCAGTAAAGCTGTGGTAGAGTGGGTACCTGAGTGTCACAGCACATGTGACAGTCAGAGGATGGCTTGTGGAAGTCAGCTCTCTCCTTCCACCACACTGAGTCCCTGGGATCAAACTCAGGTCACCAAGCTTGGCAGCGAGTGCCTTTGTTGAATGAGCCATCTTGCTAGCCCAGTGAAGTGTTTTATAGTATTGTGGATACGGACGGATTCCTTTTGTAGGTGCTTGCAGTTTCCGTAGCCCACCATTCAGCTGGTTTTTACTTTGGAAAGGGACCCACAAATATTCTCTCCTCCTCTGCCCCCGCCCCCCAACTCCTGTAGCTCCTGTGCTTAGAGAAGCTGACTATCCTCAGATGTTTGGTGGGTCCTGGCTGTTTTAAGTCACTTGGCATATCCCATTTCTCTGCCACAGGAATGGTAGAAGGACAGACTGGTGACCAAACTAGAAGATGCTTTCTGGGGGACTTCTGTAGAAGAAGCATCTTACCTTCTTCTATAAGGAGACTTTCAGGTCTCTCCTAGCTATAGATGAATCCAAAGCCCATTGGTTGCCATGAGTCACGCCATATTGATATGGGAACCACCAAGGGCTGAAGAGGAGAGAACAGAATTTGGTACCATGGCTGAGCTGTTGGACCAAGACTCCCTAGAAGCTGGTGTTGTTCCAGACATCTTTGAGTCAGTATTTCATACTTTACAATAAAAATGGTATCTTCAAACCTCAAACACAAAAGATAAAAAAGGGACAATGGTTTCTAGCAGCATCTGACAGGATATCCTGACTTACTCCAGCACATAAAAGAACTGTGGCAAATATTTCAGCAACTGTATAGGTTTGGAGCTGGAGATGTAGTTTATGAAGAGTGCCCATCCAGTTACATACAGCTAAAAGGGCTATTTTAATTTATTTGTGTTTGTGTGTGTATGTGTGTGCATGCATGTGCACTGTGTGTAGGCCAATGACACCTTTGAAGAGTAGCTCACCAGGTGGGTTCCAGGGACTGAACTCAGATGACTACTCTCTTTACCTGATAAGACATCTCGCCAGCCCCTCCACCTTATTTCCTAAGACAAATTGGAGCTCATTAATTCAGTCAGATTGGCCAGCTAGCAAGCCTCAAGGATACTACCATCTCTGCCTCCTCAGTACTGAGGTAAGAGGCAACAAGGACACTGGGAAGAGAACACAGGTCCTCACGCTTGCTCAGTAAATACTTACTGCCGAGCCATCTCTACAGCCCATAGGGACTTTTCTGATGAGATTAAAGGTGAAGCTGGGCGTGGTGGCACACGCCTTTAATCCCAGCACTCGGGAGGCAGAGGCAGGTGGATCTCTGAGTTCGAGGCCAGCCTGGTCTACAAAGTGAGTTCCAGGACAGCCAGGGCTATACAGAGAAACCCTGTCTCAAAAAAAAAAAAAAAAAAAAAAAAAAAAGAGATTAAAGGTGATATTTATGAACTTCATTCTTTATGCTGAATAATAAAACATATCATAGTTTCCAAGTGACCAAAGCATGATGTTATTATGTGTGGATAGAAGATCCATTTAAAGTAAAACAGAAATCAACCCTCATTAACAAGGTTTCAGATCTCACACGGCAACCAACCTCACTATGAAAGAGACTTGAAGAGAGGAAAAATGGCCTCCTTAACACATTCTGTGCTCTGGTAAATGTGATTTTCTTTTCAAAATCAGAGTGTATTTATTCTCTCTCTCTCCCCCTCTCTCTCCATCGGAGTGTGTGTTAGCATGTTACTTGTGTGAGGCCAGGGGACAGCTATGGGGAACTGTTTTTTCTTCCTTCATCATGTGGGTCCCTGGGCTCAAACTTAGGTAGCCAGCCTTGGCAACAACTGCCTCTGCCTGTCTAATTGACAATTGTTGGTAACCCCCAAGACAAAAGAGCCACTATTGCACCACCATGGCTCTCTTGCCAGAGAAGTCATTGACCTGAGTCACTCGTTACTGTTGGACTACTCAGGGCTCCTCTCCCTCAGCAGCTCGCGTAGCACATTCTCATACTCTGAGAGCCAGTCCTCAGGGAGAAGACTCCCAGTCAGTTCCAGCTCCCTTCCGCCCCATTCCGTGTCTACAATGTGTGGCACCTTTAGCAGTAAGGTCTTACTTTCAAGTCCAGGAGCGGGCAACCAAGGGCAATGACAACTCCATTGTTTGGGGAGTCTCTTAGACTCCCCTGAGCAACAACTTGAACTGACATTTCCCATGGTGACACTGAGGTGTTTTAGATAGTCTGTGGCTCTTTCGGGGAACCTGAAATTTACTTTCTCATTGTGCAGTACTATAAGAGTCCCTGGACACACAGCCCAAGTTCTGGCAGAGTTCACCTCTAACCCGGGCCTCCAAGAAGTTCTACGATAAAGTCCCACGCCATAGAAACTCAGTGAATCAAACACACACACATGAGCACACAATGTACTTTGATTAAGAGACATCGGGAGAAGAGGAAGTTAAAATGGTCAAAAATGGCATGGGGGAGCAGTGGGAGGGTGACCCCAGTTTGATGCTCAGAGCCACACGCTGGTAGGAAAGAACTGACTCCTAAAAGTTGTCTTCTACCCTCTGCGTGTGTGCCATGGCTCCCCCCAGGTTCCCCCAAAGATAAATTAACTTAAAATTTAAAAATAGCATTGGAGCCAAGCATGATGGTGCACACCTATAATCCTAGTACTAAGGAGGCTGAGGCAGGAGCGTTGACATGAGTTTGATGTCAGCCTGGTCTACAGAGTGAGTTCAGCCTTGGCTAAAGTGAATTCTTGTTTCAAAAAAAAAAAAAGTTTTAGATGATAGAACTATCAAAATCAGAGTATAAAATAAGTATGCCAAACATACTTGAAGGAAGAGCTATCACATCAACAAGTTTTATTGCCAGACCAAAATAGGATTTCTATTATATAATAAAAATGTAAAAGTTACACTTAAAAACTAAGCATTTAGGAGGTGGTGCAAGAGAATGGCAAACTCTAGGCCAGCCTGGGCTCCACGGTGAGTCCCACAGCAGCCTGGGCTATGTGGTGGGACTTTATCAAAGGAAGAGAGGAAGGAAGGAAGGAAGGAAGGAAGGAAGGAAGGAAGGAAGGAAGGAAGGAGAAGGGAAAAGGGAAAAGGGAAAATGGAAAAGGGAAAAGGAAAGGAAAGGAGGGAGGAAGGAAGAAGAAAGGAAAGAAGGGAGGGAGGAAGGAGAAAGGAAGGGAAGGGAGACAGACAGACAGACAAAACAATGTGGGCCGCTGCGATAGGTCAGCAGATAACCTGCTTGCTTCCATGCCTGATGACCTGTCCTCCGTTCCTGGTGGGAGAGAAGAGCCAACTCCCAGAGATGTCCTCTAACCTCCACATGCATGTACACACAAATAAATAGATGCAATTTTAAATATTAGATGATAGTTTGCTAAAAATAGACAACATGAATGAGTATATTATATTTTATTTAGTGCCTCTAGTGACACTGTCCCTAGATTACCAAGTGGCAAAGGGTACAGATTAATTTTACCATTGAGCCTTCATTGACTTTCTGCAAGATTGATTTCTTTTTGGATTAGTGAGCAGAACCTGCCAGTAAGGCTACTGGGGCCACATGCTTTTTTTAAATGGAAATATTTTAAATGACTGATTAATTCCTTCTCTCCTTCTTTGCTTTTTTATTCTCTCCTTTGTTTCTTTGTTGTGTGTGTGTGTGTGTGTGTGTGTGTGTGTGTGTGTGTATTTTTGGCTTGTTTCTTTCTTAAAATAAGGTCTCACTCCTTTTTATTTTTATTTTGAAGTTTTTTGTTTTGTTTTTCATTACTTGATTTATTTATTTACCTTACCTTCCAATTGCAGCCCCCTCTGACCTCTCCTCAAAGTATCACCCTCCTGCTTCCATCCCTCCTCTACCCCGGGTTCCAGTCTGCCCCGTCTGTGTGGCCTGGACCTAGGCTCCCTACACAGATGTAGCAGATGAGCAGCTTGGTCTTCATGTGGAGCCCCTAATAATTAGAGCAATTGGTGCTGTCTTTGACTTAGACTCTGTTGCCTGCAGTTGGGTCCCCTTCCCCTAGCTGGGCTGCCTTATCTGGCCTCAGTGGAAGAGGACGCGGTTAGTTCTGATGGGACTTAGGATCTCACTCTTCAGTTCAGGCTGTCTTGGAACGTACTTTGTAGCCAAGGTTAGCCTTGAACTCATGCTTCGCTTCCCTGAGTGCTGGAATTACAGATGTGAGCACTCTGGCTTTAAAGGAATTTCCATACTCTCTTCTTAGGTCAATACTCTTTTAGAAGTCCTTATTCATTTTAGGACTCCTCAATATTTTTAGGAAAATTTGTGCTTGTGTGTTACATCAGCCATATATATCTATTGAGCGGCTGAACACATCTGCTATTTTTTTGCTTGGCACCCAACTATTTTAAAGTGGTCATTAAAAGCATGCAGCAAGAACTCTGACCTATAATTGTTCCTGTCTGAAAGAACTGCAGTGGTGGAAATGGAAAGGGCCTGAAGAAAAGAAGGTCCAGTAACAGGTCCAAAGTAGGATCCAGCTCAAGGGGAGGCCCCACAGCCTGACACTATTACTGAGGCTATGGAGCGCTCACAAAATGGGACCTATCCTGACTGCCCTCCAAAAGACTCAACAAGCAGCTGAAAGAGTCAGATGCAGATATTTACAACCAACCAATGGATAGATGCTGCTGATCCCTGTTGTTGAATTAGGGATAAGCTGGAAGAAGCCGAGGAGAAGGTGGACCTTGTAGGAGGACCAGCAGTCTCAATTAACCTAGACCCCCAAGACCTCTCAGACACTGGATCACAAACCAGGCAGCATACACTAGCTGATATAAGGCCCCCAACACACATACAGTAGAGGACTGTTGAGTCTGGGTTCAGTCAGAGAAGATGCATCTAACCCTCAAGAGACTGGAGGCCCAGGGAGTTTAGAGGTAGGGTGGGGTAGGGGTGGGATATCCTTGTGGAGTCAGGGGGCGGGGAGGAGGTATGGGATGTGGAACGGTCCGAGCATAGACTGGGAGAGGAATAAAATCTGGAGTGAAAAAAAAAAGAAAAGAAAAAAGGAAAGGAAAAAAAGGAAAGGAAAGGAAAGGAAAGGAAAGGAAAGGAAAGGAAAGGAAAGGAAAGGAAAGGAAAGGAAAGGAAAGGAAAGGAAAGGAAAAAAACAACAAAAAACAAATGTGAAATTTGTGTTTGAAATTTTTGCAATTTTAGCATGTGAAAATCCAGAAACATTCCTTTTTAAGTCAGGAACAAAGCAAGCATGTCCACATTCCCCAGTTTTAGTCTCAGGCACTGAGGGACCTACCCATGCTGTGAGGGAGGGAAAGGAGTCATGACTGGAAAGACAAGCATTGCACTATCCTCAGAAGACAGAAGTTCTCGCTAGGCGAGAACCTTCAAGAACCTAGCATTTATCAAGGCTGTATTGCCTAATAATCATGTTGGAAAATAACAAGTTCTCTAAGACACTAAATTCTGGCCGTGACAAACAGCAAACACCAGAGAGCAAAGCCAACAAGCGGCTTGCATGGCATCCACAGCACAAAGGGTGAAATTAGCCCTGCATGGCGAGTCACACCTGTGAGTCAGGAAGGACGCTGAAGCAGGAGTATAATTCCAGGCCGTGAGTTCAAGGATATCTTTGTGATTATGTGGTGAGTTCCCGGTCAGCTTGGACTACTGTGTGAGAATTTGTTTCAAAACTAAAGTAAAATGTATTGAAAGTCATTAAAGATGACCTAAATGGGGACTAAAGAGGACTATGAGTTTGTGCCCAAGACCAGAGTGTGGTCTCCAGCATCCTTGTCAGATGGCTCGCCTGTAACTCTAGCTCCTGGGGATCCAGTGCTCTCTTCTGGACTCCATGGGCACTCATACTCTGTATAATACACTGTGCTACAGTATACCACACTATACCATGTTTACTACACTACAGTACTGAACAGTAAACTACAGTAAACCACAGTATACTACACTACACTACACTACAGAATAATACACTACAGTACCCTACAGTACACTATACTACATTGTAGCACACTACAGAACAGTACACTATGCTACACTACACTATAGTACAGTGCACTATGCTACAGTACACTATACTATACTACAGTACAATACGCTATACTACAGCACACTACACTATAGTACCCTACAGTCTACTATACTATGCTACAGTATACTATACTACACTACACTACACTATAGTACAGTACACTATGCTACAGTACACTATACTATACTACAGTACACTATACTATACTACAGTACAATATGCTATACTACAGCACACTACACTATAGTACCCTACAGTCTACTATACTATGCTACAGTATACTATACTACACTACACTACACTATAGTACAGTACACTATGCTACAGTACACTATACTATACTACAGTACACTATACTATACTACAGTACAATACGCTATACTACAACACACTACACTATAGTACCCTACAGTCTACTATACTATGCTACAGTATACTATACTACACTATACTACACTACACTACAATATGCTACAGTACACTATACTACAGTGTTCTATACTACAATACACTGTAGCACACTACAGTCAGTATACTACAGTACAGTATACTACACTATAGTACACTACACTCTACTACAGTACACTATAGTACCTAATAGTATACTATGGTACAGTATACTGCACTACACTACAGTATACTAAACTACAGTACACCTTCTCTTTTAAAACAACGAATAATTCTGAGGTAAAAGAGAATCTAAATATCTTCTTTTCATCATTTTATACTCTCTCTTTCTCTCTCTCTCTCTCTCTCTCTCTCACACACACACACACACACACACACACACACGAAGGAGCAAACACTAAGACATTCCTGAAGAAGAACAAGGTGAAAAACTGTCAAGCCAGATCTCAGGCTTTCCATAAGATTTGGTAATTAAAAGCATGGTGCTGGTATAAATCCAGACAAAGCGCTCGCTGATAGAGCAGAGTCCAAAAACACCCACACACTTGGGAAACCAGTTTATGGTAGGCTGGACACTGCAGACGTGCAGAGAAAGGACTACCCTCTAGTACATGCTACTAGGCTGGCTGGTGTTCTATATGGGGAAGAAACAGGCACCTGCTTGCTGTGATACATAAACCCAGCTCAGGATGGATCAGAAGTCAACATGTGAATAGGGAGATTGTAGAACTGCCAGGAACAACACTGCACTACACTACAGCCTTGTGAGTTCAGGGAGAGAAGGCTTCGTAGGCAATAGCAATACTGCAAGTAGGGGGCTGGATACGTGGCTGGCAGGTGGAGGTGAAGAGCATGTGCTGCTCTTGCAAAGGATTGGGCATCAGTTCCCAGCATCCTCACTGGAGGGCTCACCATCCCAGGGAAATCACCATCCCAGGGAATCATATCATCTGGCTTCCAAGGGCACCTCTGAGCCCATGGTTTCTCTAAGCACTCAGATACATGCACATGCACATGGAATAAATAAGTATTTAACAATGCTATGAATCAAAAGAGTTGATAAATCTATGACATGAATACTAAGAAATTCTGCACATCAAAATATATCACAAAGAAAATGGGAGAGGCAACATTTGTAACATGTAGATGCCAACAGAATAACATGCAGCACATTTAAAGAACTCCTTCTACAGGAAAGGAGAAAGTGCTGGAACATTAGCCAAATTTGAACAGGCACTTCCCAGGGGAGAGAACATAAACAGGCAATAAACACACAGCCTTAATAACTTAGTCTCATTAAGGGTTCAGGGAAATGGGAAACAACGCCATAACAAGAGCTGGGGGCATAGCTTGGTTGATAAGTGCTCACTTTGCAATAATGAAAATCAGAGTTCCGTGCCCAGAACCCAGGTTTTTAAAAAGTTAGGCATGGTGGCACATGCTTGTAAACCCAGTGCTAGAGCTCACGGGACAGCCTGCCTAGCCTGCTTGGCAAACTCTGCCAGTGAGAACTCCTGTCTCAAGAAACGGGGGAGTCAGGGCTGAGGAGTGATTAAGCAGTTAAGAGTACTTGCTGGTCTTGCAGAAGGATCCAGGTTAATTCTCTCAGCACCAAAGGACCTGGCACGCTCTTTTGACCTCCTCAGGCACTAAACACAAACATGGCTCTCAACACATGGGCCTTTGGGGACATTAAAGAACCAAGCTCCCATCCTTCCTCAAGACGATTCATTCATTCATCACGTGGCTGAATTATTAATCAATTTGGTGCCCATTATTGATCACTTCCTTGGTGTTGGGCCCTATGCTGGGTACCACGGACATAAAGATGAATGATTTTTAATTCCAACTTTGAAAAATTGATGGGGTCACTTTGCCAGTGAATGAAAACTGGGGCTTGAATTCAAGTGTCTCAACTGACTGACTTGAGGTCTTTTCCTTTGTTACTTAAAAACTCAGCTATAGGGCTGAGGAGACGGCTCAGCGGTGAAGAGCACCCGCTGCTCATCTAGAGGTCCCCAGGTCAATTCCCAGCAACCACATGGTGGCTCACAACCATCTGAAATGGGATCTGATGCCCTCTTCTGGTATACATGTAAACAGAGCACTTGAATTCATAAAAATAGATAAATCTTTAAAAAAAAAAAAAAAAACCTCAGCTAAACCTCAGCTATAAGAGGTATGCTGTTATATTTTATCTCATACTTTTAGAAGCTTTGTTTGTTATTTTTGGGTTTTGAAATATGGTCTCACTCTGAGTCCAGACTACCTTGGAATTTACTCTGTAACTCAAGCTGGCTTCAAACAAGTGGGAATCCTGCTGCCTCAGCCTCTGAGTGCTGAGATTACAGTTGTGAATGGCCCTGCCTGGCTTAGAATTTCTTTTCATTTTCTAATTCACTTTTATTAAGGAAAAGTTTTCAGGTTTTCCCCCTCCCCTCCCCGCCCCCCACCACCAGTATTTCCAGAAACAGAAATCATATATTCCATTTTAGGTCAATTCTCACTATTTAGGTTGGCCTGGAACTTGACCTGTAGGCCAGGCTGGCCTTAAATTCACAGAGGTCAACCAGCCTCTGCCTCCCAGGTCCTGGTATTAAAGGTCTGTGCCACTGTGCCTGGCTACATTCTTGACCACTTTAAATAAATCATTAGAGGACCAGGGACTGAAGTGGGAAAGCTTTGGAGAGCTTTTCCTGAATTGTTTCTGTTTGTTTGTTTTGCGTGGTAGTGCTGGAGAGCAAACCCAGGGCATTGCCTGCTGCCAGCAAGCCGCATCCAATACTTCAAGCGAACATTAAGAAGTAGGGTGTTAAATAGAAGTTGGAGTCCTGGTTGGGTGGGGGGAGGGTTTTGAAGGTAGAGCTAAGGGGATACACAGCACTGGGGGCTTAGCCTTGGGTACACTCAGATGATGCTGGGCTTTGCAACCTCCTCAGGGAGACACATGGACTAGTGGTTCTGTTTCAAACACTCACAAGAACAAGTCCTAGTGTAGTCTGTCTTCATTCCTCTTCTCTCTTCTTCTTCTTCTTCTTCTTCTTCTTCTTCTTCTTCTTCTTCTTCTTCTTCTTCTTCTTCTTCTTCTTCCTCTTCCTCTTCCTCTTCCTCTTTTGTTTCTGGTTTTTGGTTTTTTTTTTTTTTTTTAAAGATTTACTTATTATCTGTAAGTACACTGTAGCTGTTTTCAGACACACCAGAAGAGGGCATCAGAACTCATTACAGATGGTTATGAGCCACCATGTGGTTGCTAGGATTTGAACTCACGACCTTCAAGAGAGCAGTTGGCATTCTCAAACAGTGATCCATCTCTCCAGCCCTGGTTTTGTTGTTGTTGTTGTTGTTGTTGTTGTTTGATAGTGTTTCTCTGTGTGTCCTTGGCTGTCCTGGAACTTGTTCTGTAGACCAGGCTGGCCTACTTCTGCATCTCAAGTTCTGGGACTAAAGGCATGTGGCACCACTGCCACCACCCAGCTTAGTGAGTTCTTAGAAACCTACTCCAGGATCAATAACTCCTGTCGTACCAGCTTCTGTTTCCAGTCAGGTCCCATCCATTCTCCTCTGAGTGGTATGTATAACCTGCCCAGCCTGATGTTCTGTACATCAGGCATGTGTCCCTTCTCAGCACACAAGCAGGGTTAGGGAACCAAGAGGGGCAGCTCAGCAGGAGTGGCACCTAAGCTGCTATTTTCACTCCCTTGAGGACTGTAGGGCCTCCCAGGTGATGCTGGCCATCATCTCTCAGGTGACCTCTCAGGTGACCTCTCAGATA
Organism: Mus minutoides; assembly: GCA_902729485.2. NCBI lineage: Eukaryota > Metazoa > Chordata > Mammalia > Rodentia > Muridae > Mus > Mus minutoides. Next base: position 343,253 of record LR750006.1, read on the forward strand.
GGAAGTGGGGCCCCCCACCTCTGGACTCTAGCACTGGGAAGGATAATTGTGGAGTCTAGAACCCACAGGCTGTCTTCCAAGTCAGCACCTTTCCTCTCCCAATGTGACTAAAACACTCATCCAGTTTCTACAATGCCCCACACAGCTGCACCAGGAAATATATCCCAATGAACCTGAACCCACTATTAGCTGAGTTATTTTTCTGCATTCCAGATTTTAAGAGCAAAGAAAGGCGGGCTTCTGTTTGAGGATTCACAGTCTCTTTCCATTTGTTTTGCACCAGTAAGGGGAACAGCTGAGGACAGCCCACAGGCATTTCTTCCAGTCTCCTCTCTCTCATCCCTAACCCAGAATGAATGCTGCCGTACTCCAAACCCTCCTCCTGGGACCCAGCCAGACTTCAGCTTCACTTTGTACTTTGCTAAAGCTAACGTTTGGGTTTGCTTTAATTTGTAAAGGGTCTACCACATCTTATGCATGTGTGTGCCACACTAAGGTAAGAGAACAACTTCTTTTTTCTACCATGGGTTCCAGGGATTGAACTCAGGTTGCAAGGCCCAGCAGAAAGTCCTCTGACCTGCTGAGCCATCTTACCAGCCCCCATTTTTTAATTTAGATTTTGTTTTGTGGGACTATACACACTCATGCAATGGCTCCTGTGTGGAACTCAGAGGACAACTTTTGGGAGTTGGCTCTCTCCTTCTACCACCATGTGGGACCTGGAAATCAAATTCAAGATATCAGTCTTAGGGGCGAGCCCCATTTTACTAAGTGAGTCATCTTACTGGCCCCTTGTTTTGTTTTGAGATAGGGTCTCCTGTGTTCTAGGCTGGGCTTCGACTTGACAAGGATATTCTTCAACTCCTGACTCCTGTCTTCATCTTCTCGGTATAGGGATTATCGAGATGTCATACCACGTTCATGAGATGCACAGTTTAGTGTATGCTAGGCAAGGACTCTAAAAATAAATGACCTATGTCCAAAGCCTCAGAAACTAACATTAAAAAAAATATGCAGGTGCAGAGACAAAGTTTGGAGCTAAGATGAAAGGATGGACCATCCAGAGAATGCCCTACCTGGGTGGTCTATCACATAATAAGCCACCACATGCAGACACTACTGCATATGCCAGCAGGATATTGCTGAAAGGACCCTGATATAGCTGTCTCCTGACAGGCTTTGACAGTCCCTGACAAATACAGAAGTGGATGCTCACAGTCAGCTATTAGATGGAACACAAGGTCCCCAATGTAGGAGCTAGAGAGAGTACCCAAGAGCTGTAGGGGTCTGCAACCCTATAGATGGAACAACATTATGAACTAATCAGAACCCCCAGAGCTCATGTCTCTAGCTGCAATTGTATTAGAAGATGGCCTAGTTGGCCATTATTGGGAAGAAAGGCCCTTGGTCTAGCAATCTTTAAATGCCCCAGTACAGGGGAACACCAGGGCCAAGAAGTGAGAGTGGGTGGGTAGGGGAGCAGGGCAGGGGGAGGATATAGGGGACTTATGGGATAGCACTTGAAATGTAAATGAAGGAAATATCTAATAAAAAATGTGAAAAAAATGTAGAGGCTGAAAAAAAATCTGCAAAGGGGCTTGTGATAGTTTGAATATGCTTGGCCCCAGGGAGTGGCACTATTTGGAGGTGTGGCCTTATTGGGGGAAGTGCATCACTCTCAGAGTGGGCTTCAAGTCCCTCCTCCTAAGCATGTGGGAGTCAGTATTCTGCTTGCAGCCTTCAGATGAAGATATAGAACTCTCAGCTCCTCCTACACCATGCCTGCCTGGATGCTGCCATGTTCCCACCTTCATGATAACGGACTGAACCTCTGAACCTATAAGCCAGCCCCAATTGAATGCCCTCTATAAGACTTGCCTTGGTCACGGTGTCTGTTCACAGCAGTAAAACCCTAACTAAGGCAGGGCTGTAGGTGTAGCCAGTGGTAGGGCATTTGCCTAGCCCTTCCTTGCCTAGACTTTGCCTAGTCCCGTTGTGGTCCTTGCCTAGCCCTTGTCTAGCCCTTGCCCACCATATACAACACCAGGAGTTCCATCCTCAGCACAGCAAAGAAAAGAAGTGATCCTAGAAACAGTGCAAGAAAGAAATAACTTTTTTTTCCCCAGTGTACCCATTAGATATTCACCAATTTTCACTGAATGAAGATTCTCCTTTTCTCCTGTAGTGAGGAGTGACTTTCGTCTTGTAACCACACACTGCGTGTGAGGCTCTGGGTCCATTCGGCCAACATTTGGACCTTGGCCAAAATTCTGCCAGAGACAACGAATACTTGCTTCTTGGGATACTTCAAAGGGGCACATTCTCCCCAGTCACAGAGCAACCTCTGTGTTCCCCTCCATGAGTTTATCCATGAGCATCGTCTCCCAGTGTGAACTTCATTCATGTTTAGGCCTTGAGATATTTGTAAAGAGAACTACACGTTTGAAAAGAGGCGAGAGCTGTGGATTGGCTCAGGTAGTACAGTGCTTGCCTAGCGTGAACAGAGTTTGAGTCCAGCCTCGGCACACAAGGCTCTGTTTAAGAGCAAATAAAGAGGCAAGCAGGCAAATTCTAAGTTATCTCCATGCCATGAAGACACTAAGCAGGTTCAGTCCAACAGGGTCCACCTTGCTGCTACACTGACTATGGTAAGTTCTCCCTAAGTGAGCCCAGGAAGTCAGGAGGAACATGGGCGACCAGAAGAAAGTTTGTCAAACCAATGCTCACTCATCATGCCCACTGGACACAAGCTGCCCTGATGCCCAGAGACTCCCATTGTCACAGGACAGCACTGACCAGGCTCCTTCCTTGTACCCAGTGCCTCTGGGTTCCTTCAACAAAAACAATGTTTGTTAAGTGGGCTTAGAAGCCAGGTACTTAATTTAAAGTAGGAGGTGGGGGATGGAAACGGGGGCAGGGGGGAGGCAGAAGCCACTGCCTTTGGAGAGGGCAAGGAGCTGTGGAGGAAATCAGCCCTCACAACACTCATGGCCAGCGGCAGAAAGGACAGCAGCAGCAGCAGCTTGCCCCACTTGGATGACTGGGACCATAAAGACAGGAAGACACTCCCTCTCCATCCTCAAACACAGTGATAGGTCTTCCTTAAATATTCTTTGATGTAGTTACAAAACCTTGAAAAGACTGCTCACAGGAAGGAAACGGGATTTATGAACAAAATTGTAGCACAAGTTCAGACCAGAGGGCTAAGGGAGCCTTAAAGGGATAGCCTCAGCATAACCATCAGGGCCCTTCGCTATGGATCCACCAGTCTGAACATCCTGAACTCATTTTCCTCTGGTCTTTTGACCTTGGTCAAGGTGCATTCCCTCTGCAGTTCTATAGATGAGAGTGGAGGACTGGATTAGTGATTTTTTTTTATTAGCAGTAAACCTATATGTTGTGCAAATTTTGTTTCATGTAGAACCCCAATGTATAAAATGAGAGGAAGCTGTTCATCCTCTTGCAGTGCTTACATCTTTTGCAGTGTACCCTGAGGATCGGTGTGGAATCACCATTGATTTAGTGTTCTCCACGGTGCTCGGGAATCCACATGTCACGTGTGATTGAAACCTCTGCAACAGTAATGTGCAGTGAATTAGCTTGGGAACTGAGATCTGTTGTAATCAGGGCTATAAACTAGGATCTGCTGGCAAGAGGCAGATTTGGATTTTGAGCCATTTATTTTCTTGATTCCAAACACACTATCCCAGCCCCAAGCCTTGGCGCTGCACCATAAAATGTCCCTTTACCTATGTAGAATATTGAGCGGAATCAAAACACACATATAAGAATAAGTAATATTCTTAAAGGCTATATAACTCCCCTATGTTACCATGAGATTTCCTTCTGCAGCAGAGATGTTGCTGGATTTTGGTTTATTTACACCAGCTGATACTATATAACGGGTATTGTTAATTTGAAATAGAAATGTGATTAAAACTGGTGTTAATAATTCATGTTGGGTTTAGGTTGTGAATTAGGGAGAGGGTAGGAAGAATCCTTGACCCACCAGCCTTTGGTGCCAGAGGGTAGCTGTAGACCAGGAGTAATTCTCTTGGTCATTTACGTCATCCGAAGTCTTAGTTCTTCAAGGTGTGGTTGCTTCAGAAGGTACCAGCACACTGTTGCAACCCCTCCCAACATCCCACATCTTTCTTACTCCCCCCTTCGATTAACCCCTATGTGGGAGATGACAAGAAAATCAGAATGGTTGCATGATCCTGGTTGAGGACCTATAGAGAAAGCCCACCAGGCAAGCAAGTGCTCCATTGCCCCACCCTGAGGTCCTCCAGGGGTCACTAGCAAATCCAAAGACCTCAGGGCCCTTTTAGGAAAGAAACTGACACCGCAGAGAAGACAAACGTTAGTCAGGCATGAGGCGTGGCAAGGCAAGCCGGTGGCTTCCCTGTTATTGATGCCAGCCATGCCACAGAAATCGAAATACTTCACATGCCACCTGAAGGTACAGAACAAACCCCCGGCAGCTGACAACAGCTGTTGGAGAGACCCATGTGGAGTAACTTGATGGGCTTTGGGAGCAACGGGCAGAATGATGCCTGAGAGACAATGGCCAGGACTTTAAAGACGGCTCTCCTGGACGGCTTTGCAAATCGGTCCAGAAGAGGAGAAAAGATATGTGTGCGCCCTGCACTGTCAAAGGGAGTTAATAGCCCCTCTTTCTTAGACAAAGAAAATGCTGGGCACGTGTTCCTCACCCAAGGCCCCCCCCCCGCCCCCAGACCCATTTCAGTCCCAGGTCTCCTGAGCAGGTGCTAAATCAATCTTCCAGATCCAGGTAAGAAAGGTGAGAGGTAAGAACCTTGAAAATAAAACAAATGTCCCCATCACACATCCCCCAAGGACTTCATACAGGCCTCACCCCAGATGACTCTGCTCTCCTGCACCGCCTGGGAGGTGTCACTGCCACCGCCCTTGGGGTGGGGGTGGGGGAGGAAGGGGGTACTGTCTGTCACTTGGAAATGTCCCCGTGCATTCCTAGAGATGCCTGCCCCTGTCTCTCAAACCCCTGCAAGGGAGAGCAGGCAAGAAGAACGAAGACATCTACTCCAAGATGCATACTAATGTATTTGCCACCTGCCTTTGCCTCTGTCTATTTGAAAAACCTAAAAAGGAGTATTTTCCCTACTTCATTGAGTGCCCCACCTCCATCTGGCTACTCATCTCAGCTATGACCCCTTCAGGCAGCGCCCCTCGCTTGTCTGAACTGTATGTCATTTTCACCCGACAAAGCGCGGCGGCAGGCGAGCCCAAGGCATTTTCTTCCAAAGGAGAGAGACGCGTGGAGCACCCACTCGGGGCCTCTGCAAATCCGCCCCACCCGGAATGGAACAAAGCAACAGAGAGAAGGCGAGACCCATCGCCCAGCCCCGGCAACTACACCGTCGTGCGGGGACCCACGCCCCGGTCTCCCTGCAAGGCACCGCCTGCGCCCGCGGCTACCCATGGGTCAGTAGCGTCGCGCGTCCTACGCCGCCTCGCGCTGCCCGCGTCCCCAGGCAGCTACTGTACCTGCTAAATTTAGCGACCGCCGGGTATTAATAGCTAGCGACCCGGGGCTGTTGGTTCGCAGGGGCGCGCGGCCCTAAGGGGACGTGGGGATCGGGAGGGAAGAGAAGAAGGGACACAGGAGAAGAGGCCACTTACACCACCAGCCTGGAGATGATCCACGACACCATGGCGGGCGGGCGGGCGCGGCCCGGATTGCTGGGCTGCGGGCGGTGCTGCACTCCCGACACGTCTGTCTGTCCGTGCACCGCCGCCGCCGCCAGACTGAGCGCACCCGCCCGGCCCGGCCCCGCGCTCGCGCGTCGGCGCAGCCGCGGCACGTTCCGCCCGCTGCCCCAGCCCCCCGGGGCTCCGCGGGCCCACGGCGATTGGGCGGCTAGCGGTGAGGGCACCCGCGCGACCCGCCCCAGAGCTGCAGCCAGGGCGGGTCCTCCTCCGCCCTCCTTGTGAAACCTTGTGGTGCGGTGGCTCAGTGGGCTGGGCCTCCGAACCCCCAGGGAGGGCTGCCTCACCTTCACTATGTGAAGTGGGGAAACTGAGGTCTGAATCTAGACTTTGAAAACCTGCCTACACCTGTCTAGACGAGGTTCTGTCATTCTTCACTTGGATAATACACTAGCCTCTGGAGAAACTGACACCCCATAAGTCTTCAGCATCTCAGCAAGTGTCTGCCCACTGACAGCTCTAGTGTCCCTACATGATCTCTTCTCTGACTGCAACCCCATCACCAGTCACCACATATCCCTTCAGTTGTTTTTAACTGCAGATCTCTCTCTCTCTCTCTCTCTCTCTCTCTCTCTCTCTCTCTCTCTCTCTCTCTCTCTCATGCACACACACACACACACACACACACACACACACACACACACACACACACGTCAGAGGTCAACATGCAGGAGTCAGTTCAGCCATGGCGGCAAGCACTAGGGGAGCGGTCTTACAGACCCGCACCTTGGACATTCCCTGTCCATACATTCACTTCTGTCTTTGATTTGTCCTCAAGCCTCAGCTCATGGGCTATGAGAGCTGAACAGGCCTGTAGTTCCAGCTATTGAAGAGGCTAAGAAAGGAGGCTTGCAAGGGTGAGGCCGGCTTGGGCTACTGAGAGAGTTCAAGGCCAGCCTGGTCTACTTAGTGAGACCCTTAGTAAAACAACAACAAACTTAGGAGGAAAGGCTGGGATAGCTCAGTAGCAGGCTTGCCTAGTATGTGCAAGACCTGGAGTTCAATCCTCAGTGTTGGGAGGAAAAGTTTAAATTCTTAAAAACCATGGTTTGAGGGGGTATCCTGAGCGGGGAGAGAGTGGAGTGCTGCCCCATGCTGTGTCCTTCTTGGGCATGCGTGATGGGTAACCTTTGCAGGTAAATGGAAAACACGGGTTTGATCATTGTGCCTCACTGGACATTTCCATTACTAAAATGAAACTCTTGAGTCTGGAAGAATGGGCTAAAAACTAAGTGAGACCACCCAGGCTTTCTTCAACAGTCAGGAGATCTTGTTCCATAGAGCAAGGCTGAGTGATAAGCAGGAGAGAGAACCGAGACAGGAAGAAAGATACTTTTTGTTGCATTCCATTTCTCTGAGCAGAAATGCTGCACATACCGCATCTCTCCATCCTGGAGATGTCCTTGGCTATAGCCCTGGAAAACGCTGAGACCAGGCAAGAGTTCATCTTCTAGACAATGGGACTCTCATGCCACTATCAGTTGGCTCGCTTTAAATTTCTTTTCTCACAAAGGGCTGTGTAGTGCGTGATTTCTGCTGCTTCCTCTATCTTCTGACAGCCGCTGCTTTGTATTTGAGAACAAACCTCTCATATCCTAACCCGAGAAATTGCAATTCCTCTTATGTCTTTACTACCTTAATTGGTTTGTGGGTGATTACCAGACATAAGCTGGGGCCAAAATGTCTCCCTACTATGTTTTTTAATTGAAAACAGAAAGAATATACTTCTACATTTACCTGTGAACTAGTTCCCAGAATAAAAAGTCACATATCTATTAAAGAGTCTACAAGACTGGCTGACTTTATAGAACTTTGTGATTGTAAAGAATTAGAATATTCCAGATCCATAAACAAATAATCTTCTGTTATTTATTAATTTTAATACCCATTCCTTACCGTGGTGACTATATTGGTTGTCAACTTGATTACATCTGGAATTAACTAAGACCCAAATGACTGTGAGGGGATTATTTTTTTTTCTTAAATCATCTGAAGTGGGAAGATCCACTTTTAATCTAGATCTTTTGAGGTGGAAAGATCCACCTTTAATCTGGGTCACACCATTGGCTGGCAGCCTATATAAAAGACACAGAAGGAGGAAGCTGGCTCTCTGCCTGCTTTCTCTCACCTACCTACCAAGACCATCCCTTCACTGGCAGTATAGCATCTTGTGCTTTTGGCATTTCCTAAAAACCAGCTAAGACATCCAGCTTCATGGACTGAAGAACTACTGAATTCTTAATTCTTGGATCCTCTCTCTCTCTCTCTCTCTCTCTCTCTCTCTCTCTCTCTCTCTCCCCTCACCACACCTGTTTTGAGCTGCACGTCACAGAACTTGTTACAGTGAAGGCTCTGGTCACTTCCTGGGGGCCCTGCTGATTGGTGATGAGTGCCTTCGCAGTGCCACAACAATTCTGTTCTAGCTTTTCTACCTTCTTCACACCTTGAGGGTAAAAGTGACCTCTGACCTTCATGCCTTTGGCTCCAATCCACTGGTTTCAGATCCATTCACAAATAACAAGATAGTGACCTTGGGGAAACTAGTTCTTTCCTCAAAGTCTTCATCAGACTCTGAAACAGTTAAGTACCCCACATCCCTTTCTATGGTTACTGAGGTTTCTTTCAGAGTAAATGTTGGCTTCATGGCACACTATTCATCTCTCCATGTATCGCTTTTATAGACGTGGCATCTAGAGGATGCCATCCGTGTCCGAAGGTAATCTGAGGCACAGGCCACAGCGCAGTCCATTATCTGTGATGCTCTTCTGGGCTGTCCACTCTGCAGTTGATGACATCATGCCCACTACTGTAAGCTGCATCTTGACGCCACCCTTACACTTCCATTTCCATAAATGGAGTCTCAGTTTGAACAGTTTTTTCCATTTTTTTCCTGTGGCTCCTTGTATAATTCTTCCTGGGTAGAGATCAATGAAACAGGCGGCTTATGAGAGCCAAATTTCCCAGGACCAATTGAATAACCTCCATCTATGTGAACCCCAAGCCTTTCCCTCCTGATTTTCAGTGAACTAAGGGGCTGTGTTTCAGATCTAACACAGCCAGGAGCATCCTGACATATGAACTAAACTAGCTATTGCTTAGACAGCTTTGGAGGTTTTTCATCTATACTAGTCTGACTTTTGTTTAAAATCATGCTGCCCCAAGGGAAGGCACAGTAAATGGGGCCTGGTCCAGGGATACAGTGGGAGGAAGGAAAGGAGGAATTAGCTTAACCTTGAACCCTGGCCCCAGCCAGGGTATCTCAGAAACACAGCTGGCCTGTATGGTATACACTCGTTTCCAGGATCCTGACCTTCGTCAGCCTCCTCCTGAGGGTGACCTCTGACTCTTCAAAGCCAATACTCAGCCATTTCTGAGCTCAGAAGGTGCCATTTTTGACTCCATCTTTCAGAAGGCATGCCCAGTTCCAAGCCGGGAGAAGGAGATGGCCAGATCAAGCAAGCAGCTGTTCACAGGTCACTGGCATGGACTGCTTCTCTTCATTGGCATCAAGTGCATCTTGGTTCTTAAGACGAGATGAAGCAAGCATTTTGGAGTCTCTACCAAGTATATTGGAGAGTTAGAGTACCTATTCCAAAGCACCCAGAAGATAACGCAATCTATACATCTCAAATACTGTTAACTGTCTGCATAATGGTTCATGTAAGATCCTGCATGGACAATGACCACTAGACTGCTACCTCTTTGTGTTGTTCAGAGGCTGTGTCTGAATAGGAAGATGACAATATGGACTGAGAATTGGTCAACATTATTTAATATTCAGCCTGGTGTTATGAACCATGGTTGGTGGTTCCTGTTTCAGAACACGTGTGGATTTGGGTCTTGTCACAATGAAGTCTATACTGCACAGGGTAGCTGCTGGAATCACAAGCAACACATTGGAAACTTGATGCTGCTGTAGGGTTTTGTGTTTTCCTTGGTTGGTCTCTGTCCCCTTATAGAAGCAGCACATGTGTTCATTTATAGTTATACTGCACCTGTTTTTAGACAGGATTCAACACAGCAGGATAGTCTTTCCACACACTCCAGATTCTTGCAACAGTGCCTGAATCAGGTGGGGCCCTACTTAGGGCACTGGCAGGATTCAATCAGCAGAAGGAGTGGGTCAGAGATGACCTTGCACTGCTGGCAGAGGCAGAGCTGCCATGGTCCCTTGGTAGGAATCAGCAGGAAAAGACAGAGGTTGGTACCAGAGAACGTTGACCTCACCCTCCTGGCCCATCCCCTATTATGGACTGTAGACAATAGCTTCTTCAGCCTATCTTTAAGCAACTCATCACTGCAGCATCTCTTCTCAGATGACCAGATGCCATCTCCAGGCTTCTTACAAAAGAGTTGGAACCTGACATAGTCACTGTTCCATTGAGATAAAAAGAGACCTCAAAAGAAAGCATTTAACTGGGGGCTTGCTTATAGTTTCAGAGGGTAGATTGAGAACATTATTACATGCTTCAGAAAGTAGTTATGAGAAGTAAGTAATAAAAGTACTCACTTAGCTTAGTGCTTAGGCAATGCAATGCACTTCAAAACCACAGTGAAATATCCCATCTACTCACAAGAGTGGCTTAAAAGAGACTGGCAGTAATAAAAAGTGTACATGCAAGGAGTGCCTGGAACCATCATACTCTGTTAATGGCAGTGTGATCATTTGCAAAACAGAGTGGCAGTTTCTTGTAACTTAAAATATGTGCATCAAATGCAGAAATCAGAAGATACACAAACATGTATAAAAAAGAAATGTGTATTTATTTCACTGCTTAACAGCACTCCTCTTGGGCATTTACCTAAGAGAGAGACAACCATATGATCATATAAAAACTTATACATGGGGGGCTGGTGAGATGGCTCAGCGGGTAAGAGCACCCGACTGCTCTTCCGAAGGTGATAAGTTCAAATCCCAGTAACCACATGGTGGCTCACAACCATCTGTAAGGAGATCTGGCTCCCTCTTCTGGAGTGTCTGAGGACAGCTACAGTGTACTTACATAAAATAAAATAAATCTTAAAAAAAAAGACTTATACATGAATGCTCATGGGCTATAACAGGTATGGTGGTTTGTTTTAATTGTCAACTTGTCACAATTAGGTCACCTTGGAAGACAGTCTCAGTAAGGAACTGTCTAGACCAGATTGTCCTATGGAAATATCTACAGAAGGTTTTCTTGATTATGCTAAGTGACATAGGAAAATTCATCCTAAAAGTGGGCAGCACCATTCCCTAGGCTTTACCTGTGAGCTGCCTGCGGCCACACAAACTGGGTTCTCCTGAAAGGCGGGCTGGGGCTGAAAGAGATTAGACAGCGAGAGAAATAATGAGGCCAAGACAAACTGCTCTGTTCAAGGCCCCTTAAGTTTACTGAGAGTCTGTGCTTATAAAGAGGGTAGGCCCATACCATGCCAGTCCATTCTTGGTGCCTGGATCAAGCCTGAAGACGATGTGCAACATGCAGGATGTGTCTCCAGAATGTCTCAAGGGTATCTCAGCAGGCAGCAGGATTTTGGAGAAGTATAGCAGCAGTTGACATAACAATAGTGCCAACTAAGTGGGAAGGCTACAACGAAGGTGATCTCATATTCAGTAGCAGCAAAGTCTGAATCAGCCTGCTTCAAGGCTAAGGGAGGCTACAGGCTTTGATTCTAAATAGTATTTTAAAAAGGAGAAAGTGAACTGAATGCAATCACTGACCCAAACATTCTCTCCCTGCTTGAATGAGACTGGTCCTCAGAGGCTAATCTCTTGGAATATTTGGTCCCCAGTTGATGCAACTATTTGGGAAGGATAAGGAGGTGTGGCCTTGTTGGAGGAGGTATGTTATTGTAGACAGGCTTTGGAGTTTCAAAAGACTTGCACCATTTGAATCCCTTTCGGTCTCATGACTGTGCCTCGAGATGTGAGCTCTTCACTACTGATCCATCACTTTGTCAACCTGCCTGCTGACATACTCCCCACCATGATAGTCATAAATTCACCCCCTGAAACTGCAACCCCCAAATAAACTCTTCTGAGAGTTGCCTTGGTCATATGATCTTATCCCAGCAATAGAAAAGTAACTAAGACATTGCTTGTGTGGGTGGATAGGACTACCTGCTTCAAGTTCCTGCCACCTTGACCTTCCCACAATGATAGACTGCAACCTGGAATTGTGAGCTTAAAAAATAAACAAATGAACAAGCAAGACCCCATAATCTCTCCCCTCTCTTGCTTCTTTCAGTGTAGTTGATCACAGTAACAGAAATGAAACAAGAGCAGCAAAGAATGGAATAAGAAACTATGGAATGCCCTTATTGTTGAATAGAACCCAGCAACAAAGAGAGCGCATTGTATCAACTCATGCAAAGATGTGCAACTTATTGTTGAATAGAACCCAGCAACAAAGAGAGCGCATCGTATCAACTCATGCAAAGATGTGCAACTTATTGTTGAATAGAACCCAGCAACAAAGAGACCACATCGTATCAACTCATGCAAAGATGTGCAAAAGCCTCAAGAAGTTTAGAATGAGGGAAAAAAATGACAAAAGAATACACAGTGTTTGATTCCATTTCCCTGAACAAATCTAATTAGAAAGATGACCCTGCTTTGAGTCAAGTTATTTTTCTGTGTAAATGACTTTCAGGAATATTACAGCAACAATATGAAATACCTAGCTGGTATGGAGCAAAATGGCCACAGCTATGCGGGGCAGGCAGACTTCCACAGAGTTCCCTGCTTAAGTAAAGGTTGAATCTTGGTGAAACCAGAGGAAAAGCTTGACTCTCAGGAAGAGGTTGACACAGTTCTGACAACCACACAGACCACCTTTCAGGACAGACCCGAACAAAGACAACCATAGTCCGTGATGGGCAGGACCACCCTGACCAGGACTGCTTACCTCTGATTTAAACCGGAACCTCAATATGAGTATTCCAACAACAGACTTGGGGGGAGGTGTCAGAGGGCCTTTTCATCTGGGCCTTTTCTTCCCAATGTAGCCACATTGGATACATTTACTACCTTTCTCTCTTATTTACCTTTCTTTATTGCATATTGGGGATGCTTTCTGTGATGGCTAGAGCACACAGGCTTTGGTCTTAAAAAGCTCCAGTGAAACACACACACTCGCGCGCGCGCACACACACACACACACACACACACACACGCACACACATACACAGCACGCATGTTCGCATGCACATGCGTTAAAGAAATAAATATATAGATAAAAACAAGGAATCCTTCTAGAAGCGTATTAGATGAATGAATAAACTAATGATCATATGAAGAAAATGTAAGCAGAAGCTCACAGGAACTGAACTCCATGTTTCTTCCCCCTGGGAGCAAAGGCTCAGTCTTCCTTGATTCTAGTTTGTTAATGACTCCATGGCATGATGGGCTGGGAATAGGAGCACGGACTGTACTTTGTTCATTTACTGTGTCTGCTCTCTGTCTCTCCCACTACAGTGGGAGATTATAAAGACTGACTTTCACTCTGTTTCTCTTCCTCCAATTGTTCCTGAGTCCCTGCTACTTAAAATGGTGCCTTCACAGAACAGAGCTTCTAAGTAAGTGTGGGGCAAGCAAGGGAAGAGTGGAGCTTGAGAATTGGGCCATAATACCAGCACTTGGGAGGTGTAGGCAGGAGAACTTCAATTCAAGGTTAGCCTGAGCTATATAGTAAGTTCAAGGCAAGCCTGGGTTACATAATAAGGTCTTCTCTAAATAAGATGGGGTTCTGATTGACACCAGGTACCTTCTAGTAAGTAGATTTAATGCTACTTCCCCAAGGTATGCAAAAAAGGACATCTCACCTAGTACTTTTCATGCCTGTACTTAGGGTCCAGAAGAGCCTCTTATCTTCTTGGCTTCATATAAATCTTACACAACCACCTTATATAGAGCCAACACCCTATTTTTCTTCTCTAGCGATTTCATTCATTAACAGGTGCTTTGCAGCAGCTTGTATTTAGTTACACCTCTTTCAGTTGCTGCAGGCTAGGGAATCCTTTTCCAGCCTCACTTATTGACCTCTGGCCCTAGAGTTGGCATATGGCAGGAGTTCCATACAAGCTTGCAGAATGAGTGAATAAATTAATGAAAAGAACCAGATGGCGATCTCTCATATCATGCCCTCTTTGCTAACACTGGGATGCCCTACACTTATCAACCCTTTTAACTTTTTTCTTTCTGACATTTGTATCTATATGCAAGATGCCTCAGAAGGCCAGACTGGCATCCCCTAAGGTTAGCAATTCCAGAAGAAGGTAACCTCTCTGTGACTCCAGGTAAGTGTATCAAATGCAAACTACGCTGGGTGTGGTGGCACACGCCTTTAATCCCAGCACTCAGGAGGCAGAGGCAGGCGGATTTCTGAGTTCGAGGCCAGCCTGGTCTACAAAGTGAGTTCCAGGACAGCCAGGGCTATACAGAGAAACCCTGTCTGGAAAAAACAAAACAAAACAAAAAACCCAAAACAAACAAACAAGCGCCCCCCCCCCCCCCGCAAACTACAGGTCTCCTCACACCCAGCCCCACCCACAGCCATGTGTGTGCGAACAGGTGTATTTAGAGGTTAAATATCTTAGGAGCAGTCTATCATGTGTCACCCTCTAGCCTGAAAGTCAGCAAGTAAGCTAGACTGCCCAACCAGCAAACCCCAGGGACTCATCTGTCTCTGCCTCCTCTGCCCTGATATTTCAAGCATGTTCACAGTTCTGTGACTAAGCTAGCTCAGGTTCCAAAATCCACAGTTTATTACTAATTATTTTTTCTGAGACTTTCCTTGGATAATATAAGTTTTTTTAAAAAAAAAAGGTTTTTAATTACCTTTATTTATTGTCACAGGGAGGGCAGAGGACATGTGCACATGGAGATAGAGGAAGAGTAATGTAAACTCTTTCTTAACATATGTAAGAAATAAATGTAATAAACCAAATACATGGACAAAAAAATACAAGAATCATATGATCATTTCAATGGAAGCAATAGGAAAGAAAGAAAGAAAGAAAGAAAGAAAGAAAGAAAGAAAGAAAGAAAGAGTCTTTGATAAGATTCAACATGCCCTCTTAATAAAAGCCCTAGAACAAGTAGAACTGTAGGAAACATATTCCAACATAATAAAGGTTATGTATGACAAACCCATGGATAATATCATCTTAAATGAATAAAACCATTAATAAGCCCCATTAAAATCAGGAATGGGAGAGGACTGCCCACTATCCCTACTGCTCATCCATAATGTGATTGAAGCATTATCTGGAGCAATTTTCCAAGCAAATGGTCCCAAGAAACAAGCTGGAGTAGCCATTCTAATATCGACTTAATAGAAGGGATACAAATGGGAAAATATTAAGTCCAATTATTTTCAATTGAAGATTATATTATCTTATACCCAATGCTCCCAAAATTTGACTGGAAAAATTGTAGAAATTATCAATAATTTCAGTAAATTGTTATGATACATAATTGACTTACAAAATTTCCCAGTCTTACTACACATGAGTAAAAAGCATGCTGAGAAAGAGATCATGGACACGCCCCTCTTCCCAGGTTCTCAAATCAAATAAAGTGTTTAGGATATACATAACAAAAGAGGTTAAGAAAAACCTTCTACAATGAAAAGCTTAAATGTGTGAAGAAAGAGATTAAGAAACATACTAGAATTTGAAGCCCTCCCAAGCATATGCTTAGTAGAATTAACATTTTGAAAAGGACCTTCCTACCAAAACAGTTTACTGATTCAATGAAATCACAATCAACATCCTCATCTCATTCTTCACATAAATAGAAAGAAAATCCTCCATTTGATATGGAGCAACAAAAGACCCAGAATAGCCAATTAGTGCTAGGATAAGTGTTTGTTTCTATGCATTCTGCTCATTTTAAGTGCTAAGTGCTTCTGTCTATGACCCCAACTTTTATACATCTGTTTCTATTAAGTCAATTTTGTTCAATATTAGAATGGCTACTCGAGCCTGTTTCTTGGGACCATTTGCATGGAAAATTGTTTTCCAACCTTTTACTCTGAGGTGGTATCTGTCTTTGTCACTGAGGTACATTTCCTGTATGTAGCAAAATGCTGGGTCCTGTTTAGGTGTCCAGTCTGTTAGTCTATGACTTTTTATGGAGAGTTGAGCCCATTGAAGTTAAGAGATATTAAGGAATAGTGATTTTTGTTTCTTGTTATTTTTGTTGTTAGAAATAGAATTATGTTTGTGTGGCTATCTTCTTTTGGGTTTGTTGAAAGTTTACTTTCTTGCTTTTTTCTACTGTGTAGTTTCCCTCCTTGTGTTGGTGTTTTCCAGCTATTATCCTTTGAAGAGCTGGATTTATGGAAAGATACTGTGTAAATTTGGTTTTGTCATGGAATATCTTGTTTTCTCCGTCTATGGTAATTGAGAGTTTTGCTGGGTATAGTAGTCTGGGCTGGCATTTGTGTTCTCTTAGGGTCTGTATGACACCTGCCCAGGATCTTCTAGCTTTCATAGTCTCTAGTGAGAAATCTGGTGTAATTCTGATAGATCTGCCTTTATATGTTACTTGACCTTTCCCCCTTACTGCTTTTAATATTCTTTCTCTGTTTAGTGCATTTGGTGTTTTGATTATTATGTGACAGGAGAAATTTCTTTTCTGGTCCAATCTATTTGGAGTTCTGTAGGCATCTTGTATGTTCATGGGCATCTCTTTCTTTAGTTTAGGGAAGTTTTCATCTACAATTTTGCTGAAGATATTTATTGACCCTTTAAGTTGGGAATCTTTGCTCTCTTCTATACCTATTATCCTTAGGTTTGGTCTTCTCATTGTGTCCTGGATTTCCTGGATGTTTTGGGTTAGGAGCTTTTTGCATTTTGCATATTCTTTAACTTTTGTGTCAATGTTTTCTATGGTATCTTCTGCCCCTGAGATTCTCTCTTCAATCTCTTATATTCTGTTGGTGATACTTGCATCTATGACTCCTGATCTCTTTCTTAGGTTTTCTAACTCTAGGATTGTCTCCTTTTGTGATTTCTTTATTGTTTCTATTTCCAGTTTTTGATCTTGTGTGGTTTTGTTCATTTACTTTGCATTTATGTTCTTAAAGGCCTCTATCACCATCATGAGAATTGATTTTATATCCGAATCTTGCTTTTCTGGTGTGATGGTGTATCCAGTACTTGTTATGGTGGGAGAATTGGGTTCTGATGATGCCAAGTAACATTGGTTTCTGTTGCTTATGTTCTTATGCTTGCCTCCCACCATCTGATTATCTCTACTGGTACCTGCCCTGGCTATATCTGACTGGAGCCTGTCCTTCCTGTAATCCTGGTTGTGTCAGAACTCCTCAGAGTTCAGCTGTCTCTGTGATCCTGGATTCTGGGATCCTGGGATCCTGAGAACCTGGGAGTGTCAGAGCTCCTGGGAATAAAGCTGCCTCTAGGACTCTGAGATCCTGGTATGACCAAGCTCCTGTGATCCTGTGATCCTGGGCATGTTAGAGCTCCTGGAAGTGGAGCTTCCTCTGGGTGTTGTGGGACTGGCTGCAGAGTTCAGGTGCAAGGTCTGTTCAGGGATCTAGCCCAGACCTGAAGTAAGGGGACCACAACTCTTTTTATAGGGATCCTGGGGATCAAATTCAGGTCCAAGTGTTCACAAGGTAAACACTTTACCAAGTGGCCAATCTCCTCAGCCTTCTCTTCAGCTTTCTGATCTCTTTCAAGAGTGTCTGTGGTCTTGATAATGAACATCTAATTCATTTTTTTAATCCCACCAAACCACTGCTGTCCAGAGTGCCCCTTCTTCCCCAAGAATCCAGGACATTGGTTAGATTTCATGGGCAGGGCCCCACTGAGAAATGGGAAGGAGTTTACTTCGATTCAATGCCGCTGTTCAGTGTACTTGACTGAAGTAGTCCCACCAATTGTGAATACTGCATTGAGTGTTCAAGCCAAGAGTTCCCAGACCAGAGGAAACCTGCTTCATGCCCCTGATTTCAAGAGACAAAGCCTCAGTCTATGGCCAGTTGAGATGTCTCAGAGTGAAAAAGCAATGGACGCCCTGTGGAAAGGCAACAGACTCCTATGAGTTGTACTCTGACAACATGCATGTGTGTCCTGCCACTCTCCACAACAAACAAATACATGTAACTAAAGAAAACTTTAAACTTTAAACGCTTATGCTACTTCAAGAAAAGTCTCAGAAGGACTAATATTAATGAGTAGATTTTAGAACCCGAGCTAACTTAACCATAAACTTGTGAATGCTCACAAGTTTGTTCGTAAGATAAAAGAAAACTAGTCCAGGTAAAATCAGGTGTATCAGCTATGAGGCAGAGTAGACATGAAGGAAATGCCCTTGGAATTTCAGTCCTTTCCCTGTTACTGCCACGTAAAAACAGAAAATTACTTTGTTAAAAACAACTGCACATGGGCTGGTGAGATGGCTCAGCGGGTAAGAGCACCCGACTGCTCTTCCGAAGGTGATAAGTTCAAATCCCAGCATCCACATGGTGGCTCACAACCATCCGTAACGAGATCTGGCGCCCTCTTCTGGATTGTCTGAAGACAGCTACAGTGTACTTACATATAATAAATAAAATAAATCTTAACAAAACAAAAACAAACAAACAAACAAAAAAAACAACTGCACTGCGGCTGGGGATGCCGCTAAGTGGTTGAACGCTTAGGCACCATGGAGAGGCCCTGGGTAGTGATGGCCATGGTAGAGTGGAGAGTGAGGTCTAGAATGCCTGAGCTAAGCCTTACAAAGTTAGCATATGGGAAAGCAAGTTGGCAAAGCTCTCTCACTGCCCCTCCCCAGGGCAGATACAGAGCCCTCCAGATGTCTGAAGGTGATACAAGGTTCTTTATCTTACTGAAGGGCTAACACCTAGGAGGAGATTTGAGATCCCAACAAGTAATGCCATGCATGAAGTTGTATATGGAACTACATGGGAGAGCATGTGCAGAAAGCCCACATTATGCAAATGAAGCTAAAACAAAAACAAAAACAAAAACACCATGATAAGGTAACATCAAAGTCTCAACTCTGCACATCAGGACCACGGGGCTGGTAGCTTTCTCTCTGTCCCACCTTGCCTCTTCTCTTGGAAGTGTAGCCTTTCTTAATACATTCTTTTTCCTTGCTTGTTACTGTCTACATGAGCCTGTCTAAATCTTTGTTGCAGGCACACAAGAAAATGGGACCTCTCCTGAAGTATCTCCTGAACCCTAATATTATCTGGCATCACCAGTAACATCCAAAAATATTTAAGCATCTGATTATTGACTCTAAAGAATATGCTGTTCAGGGCTGAGAATGTTGCTGGTACAGTGTGTTCCTGGCATGCATGGAGTCCTGGATTTGACCCCCAGAGCCATATAAAACCACATAAAAAGTGGGTGCAGAAGTCTATGATCCCAGCACTTGAGAGATGGAAACAAGATGATCAGAAATTCAAGTTCATCCTTGTCTACATTTTAAGTCTGACAAAAAAAACCCTCAGAATACATATACTTTATAAGATAAGCATATAACATTTTTATATAACATAAATTAAATCTATAGAGTACATTCCCACAGTATGTAAATATGTTATATAAACATAAATATCCTATGAAAATATATATTGCATATATATATATATATATATATATATATATATATATATATATGTACACACACATATATTTCTATACTGCCTATTTATGTACTTTTATTTCAATAACCAGGTGCTATTATTTCAGCAATGCAACCTTTAGTTTTTACTCTAGACATCTTTTTAGCTTTTTAAGTTTTGCTTCATCTTGCTTTGAGAGAGGGATTCCCACTGTAGCTGAGGCTGGCCTGGAATTCACTAGGCAACCCTGACTGGCCACAGACTCAGGGCAATCACCACACATCAACCTTTTAGGTCTGAGCCACCCAACCCGGCTTAGATTTTCTACTTTAATTGGTTTAGTTTAAATGATCACTTCAAAGCCAAGATCACCATTTACACTTAAAAATCCCCACTTAATCACTTTTAGTTGTGAGTATGTGCATGTGAGGTGGCCACAGAGGTCAGAGGTGTCAGAGCTCTCTGGAGCTGGAGTTAAAGGCAGTTGGGAGCTGCCAGACATGGCTGCTGGAAACCAAACTCAAGTTCAGCATGCCCTTCATTGCTGAACTTCTCTCCATCCCTACCATGCAGACTTTCGAGACAAAAGAGAAAGAAAGGAAAAACTAAGTGGACATGGAAAGAGAAAGAAGCCCTTCACTCTGAAATCTGTCTGGGAAGCAGAAACTCAACACAAGGGATAAAACCAAGATCGCCGAAAGATTGTTGTCTCCCTAAAGACAAACAAGGGTGCGTGCCTTGCTCAGGGCCGGATGGTTTGTGGTCTTGTATGTAACTGTTAACTGTATCGACACTCCATTTTCATTTCCAAGTAATGACTAAACATCTGATAATGTCATACACAAAAGGAAATATTTTAGGATAAGGAAAATAAATACACAGCCGCTCATTTTTTTCTCCCAATCTTAAAGCTTTGCTTAGTCTTTCAATCTTGTCATAAAATATATCCTTTCAGCCATGCAACGCAGAAAGCAACAGAACCACACATGGCCGTGTGAAGACATGCAGACATGACTCTCTCTTAAGAAGCCCACACTCATGTCTGTGGTGAGCACTCTCTTGGTCTTGAAGATTGTTCTTCTTCCAAGCCCATGCTTAAATATGAAGTGTATATTATATCTTGCTCATCTCTACTTAATAAATTCATTAAGTTTACTTCACTCTGACTCTCCTGAAATTCTTTTCTATGACATAGTCAAGAATCTGACTTCACCTCAGTGGGAATCTGGAGGACTCCCCTGGCTATTGGTAGCAGTGCCTGCCCACCTCTGCTGACGTTAGGGCAGCTGGTTGTGTGAAATTTGAAATTCAGTCTTCCATGGTTAGCTTAAGTTTCAGTTTGTTTTTTTCTGAATTACATACAGATCTAGTAGCAGCATTAGTTTTTTAAGTAGTTATTTTAATTCAGAATGACCTATCCCATTCTATCGTTTTCTCTGGGTCCAATGATATGAAAGTTGGCAAGTGAGATTCATAAGCTTAACTAATATTTCTGGAGTCTCTGTGTGACCTCTAACCTCAGCACCGTGGGAGACAGAAACAGGATTTCTAGGGCTTACTGGTCATCCAGCATAGTCAAAAATCTCGAACTCCTAAGGTGTCCTCCTCTGCCTTCTGAACCTAGACACCCTCGCCCCCGAACACCCCCAAATGCACATATATGAGATGAGCTCTGGGGAATCTGATCTCAGATCCTCGTGCTTGAGCAGCACCAACTTAGTGGAAGAAGTGTGTTGGCGGGCCCGTTAGCACACCTTGTGTTTCCTTTCTGGAATGCTGTCCTTTCTTTTAGAGAGCCTCTCTTGATCACAGCCTCCTGTGGCTCTCCTATCCATCCTCTCCTAACATCTTAGTTCCTGTTCCCCTAGACTAGGATGATCTGAGACATCAATGGACTCCTTGGGGTAGGAATAATACGTGTACCACACAGATCATTAAAGCACTGGGTACTTCATTTGTTCAATGAAGCAGTATGTACTGCTGAGGTAGGCAGATTGCCTGGCATTAGAGGCCAGCTTGGATGACATGGTGAATTCCAGGCCAGTCTGGGATAAAGAGTGAGACTCTTTCAAAAAACCAAAAACCAACCAAACAAACAAACAAACAAACAAATTAAACAAAACAATATTATGTACAAAGGAGAGATAATTAATTTGTTTTGTTGTCCTGTGTCCTGGGTGGGCTAGGTCAGGAACTTGGCAGATGTAAGTATGCTGCTTTGGATAATGGGCAGAACACTACGGTGAGCTGGGGGGAAATACTTGCAAGAAGCAGTGAGGTCTCCATTATAAACCTCAAACTTCACGGCATCCTGAACACCTGCTGCTTAAAAATCCCCCAACCAAGACCAACCTCCTTATAACTCAACCAAATGATGTGTGGCATGGTCTGAATATCTGTGTCTCTAAGGTTCATGTACTGAAGTCTAACTTTCAAAGTGATGACCACCGCCCTCCCCAACCCTGACACATGGTTTGAGGGGGGTGGTCCATGCCCTTTAAAGGAAAGTCTAGAGAGATCAGATGCCACTCCCTTCACTAGGGTGGGACACAGTGACAAGGTTTAAGCCCTCAGACAAAGGATCTGATGGCACTTAGATCTTGGACTTCAAAGCCATTCAAACTGTGAGTAAATCCCTGTTGTTGATAGTGTTTTGTTACAGCAGCTGAAGCTGACTAAGGCACACATCTTATGAAACTTAAGCAGGTTGCCTCTACATCTGGCTTTGGTGAACTTTTAAAATATTACTTTTAAAGTAGTATTCACCGTTTTCCCAAACATCATGAGCAGGCATTGAGTCAAGGCCACGCTAATCAGCTGCACAAGGAGGGAGGACTACTTCCTTATCAGCTGCACTGTGGAAGGAGGACTACTTCCTTATCAGCTGCACTATGGAAGGAGGACTACTTCCTTATCAGCTGCACTGTGGAAGGAGGACTACTTCCTTATCAGGTGCACTATGGAAGGAGGACTACTTCCTTATCAGGTGCACTATGGAAGGAGGACTACTTCCTTATCAGGTGCACTATGGAAGGAGGACTACTTCCTTATCAGGTGCACTATGGAAGGAGGACTACTTCCTTATCAGTTGCACTATGGAAGGAGGACTACTTCCTTATCAGGTGCACTATGGAAGGAGGACTACTTCCTTATCAGCTGCACTGTGGAGGACTACTTCCTTATCAGGTGCACTGTGGAGGACTACTTCCTTATCAACTGCACTATGGAAGGAGGATACTTTCTTTACCCCACGCAATGCAATTAGATCAGCTAGGACATAGGGTTTTAGTCTAACAAAGAAGCTCCAATTTAGAAAGAAAGTGTGTGTTTTCTTTAATATCTAAGTCTAGCCTCAGTCTTGTTATGGGTGTTATCTCTCTCCCCTCTGAGAGGCTTAAAAAGTAGCAAGCACGGACACATGGGCCGAAAGGGAGAGATGGATTGAAAATCGTCCAAGCAAATCCTATCTACTGGGAACCTCAGATGTAACCTTATTTGGAAATAATTTTGTTGAACTAAAATAGGGTTGTTACTGGGTTAGACTGGGCCCTTCTCCTCCTGAGAGGATAGCTGGAGATATGCTGCCACGGGGCAGCTCTTGCCCAGCAGATGTTAGGTGCCAGGTTCTGTCCCTCAGCAACGGAAAGAAGGAGAAGGAGGGAGAAATGTGGGAAGAAAAAGGAAAGGAAAGAAAAAAGGGAATACACAAAGCAAACACAGAAAGAAAGCCCTGGCATAGTCAGGGGACAGAGTGAAACTGGGCAGCTCAGAGCCAAAGCAATTGCTAGAAGCAGGGGAGGGGTAAGAGATGGTTCAGCAACTAAGAGTACTGGCTGCTCTCGTATAAGATGTGTATTCATGTGCCAGAACTCAAATCACATGCTTCAACTGCCTGTAATCCCTGCTCCAAGAGGGGCTTCAGCTTCCAGAACTTTTTTTTTTAAAGACAGGGCTTCTCTGTGTAGACCTGGCTGTCCTAAAACTCGCTCTGTTAGACCAGGCCTGCCATCTGCTCTTCCTCCTGAGTGCTGGGATTAAAAGAGTGTGCCACCACTGCCTGGCAAAACTTCTGTTCTTTTTTTTTTTTTATTATTAAAAAGAGGGCAACAGACAAAGGCTTGTTTTATTTTAATGACTGATCCAAGCGAGGCCACAGCCAGGCCACTATGTACAGACACGAGGGAAGCTTTATTTCTTGGTTTCTTCCTCTTTGGACAGAGTCTTGATGATCTATCTCTTCCTTCTTGGCCTGGAGGAGCTCCTCCTTCTACCCGCACTTCGTGCTTCGTTGGTCTTAGACCTGCGGAGCCTCAGCCTGGTCAGCCAGGAGCTTCTTGCGGGCCTTGTCTGCCTTCAGTTTGTGGATGTGCTCCATGAAAATCTGCTTGTTTTTGAATATATTCCCTTTGACCTTCAGGTACAGGCTGTGATTCATATGGCGGTCAATCTTCTTGGATTCCCGGTGTCTCCTGAGAAGCCGGCGCAGGAACCTCATTCTTCTCATCCAGGTCACCTTCTTGGGCATCCGAGCATTGGCAGTACCCTTCCTCTTCCCTATGCCCATATGCCTGCCCTTCCATCGGGCTAAGATGTTTTTTCGGCATGGACAGTCACAGGCTTCCGGATGATCAGCCCATCTTTGATCAGCTTCCTGATCTGCTGTTGGGAGTTGGCATTGGTGATCTCATTGATCTCATTTGGAACCAACCAAACCTTCTTTTTTCCCACAGCAGAGGACACTAGAGGCAAGCCTCTTCTGTAGTCTGAGCATACTCATGGCTGCAGATGCAGCAGCCCAAGGAAAGACCAAACTTCTGTTCTCTAAGCTGCTCTGATTTTGCTTGTTATGGGAGAACGTGTTAGTCTTAAGGTAGAGCGACCACCTGCAGCTCCCTCCAGGTTTAGCCTTGGTTCTTCCATACTGTCTGTGGTCCTGACTTACGCATCATCTACAAGGCTCAGGAGCAAAGCATGAAAGCTGTGGTTCTGTAACCGGCAGCCATAGGAAGGCTTCAGACAATGAGCCATGCAATGATGGCTCTGATGCAGTTCATCTTTTGGTTTCTATTGGTTTGTTTTGTATATGTGTACACATGTACATACATGTACACATGTGTATCTCCTGTAGCCCAGGATGGCCACAAACTCCTAAGTCACTGAGGATGATCTTAAACTTCTAATTCTCCAGCCTCCACCTCCCCAGTGTTGGGGTTACACGAGTGTGCCACCACACTTAGCTTTTATGTGGATTGAAGCTAGGGCCTAGTGTGTGACAGGTAAGCATCCTCTGACTGAGCACTTTGCCTCTGTTTTTGAGACAGGATTTCATTATGTAGCCAGGCTGGCCTCAAATTTACTATGTAGACAAAGCTAGCCTCAAATTTTCAGAATATATTGAATGTGTGCAATAAATATGTAACATACAAATTAAGTGTATATAGTATATTTAAATAATACATAACTATAACATTTAATATAAACATTATTCATGAATATCCAATGCAAGTGTATATGTTTTCACATATATAGCATACATATTTCTGTGGTTTATACTTTTCACCTAATAACCAGGTACTATTATTTCAACAATGCAATCTTTACTTCATACAGTTTTTTAGGGTTTTTTTTTGTTTGTTTGTTTGTTTGTTTGTTTTGAGAGAGAGACTCACGCTGTAATTGAAATTTTCCTCTGCAGTAGATGGAAACAAATACAGAGACCCATAGCCAGAGAATATGGGTGAGGGAATCTTGGAACGCTCTCTAAAAGGGATGTCTCTATCAAAGCCTTCCCCTCAGGGCTCAGGAAACTCTGCACAAGAGGAGGCAGAAAGAGCCTGAAGGGATGAGGTCACAAGGGAAATCAGACCTTCTAGAGACCAGAGGACCGGTGCACATACACACTCACAGAGACAGACTGAGGCAGCACGCACAGGCCCTGCACAGGTCTAATCAGGTGGGGACCTAGTGTGAAAGGAGAAGTGGACACACACTCCATCCCTAGCCCAGAAGCCATTTTCAAATGACAGCCACTGCGAGTGAAAAATCAGTTTTCTCTCAAGTGGTCTTCCTGGGGAAACCAACCACGCCCAGAGTGGCCCCAAATTCACAGGGTAGATGAGGATGACCTTAGCTGATCATCCTATCCTGCCTCTATGTCTTGACTGCTGGAACCACACCTGTGGGGTTCTAGAAACTGAAACACAGCTTTGTACTCTACCAAGGGGGTCATATCACCATCCCAATCTCTCCGTTAGAGATCCACATTGCCAATGGGAGTACAGAACTCAGCAGCCCAGAGAAATGGACAAGTAGGGGCTATGGCTTAGGATGGGCGTGTCCTCTTTCGAGAGCTGGTGTGTAAGGTCCCTGGAAACAACTGCATTTGGAAGAGGAGGCTGTGGGAAAGAGAAAAAAAAAGATGCAGTTCAAAGGACCTGTACTTTAATTCCTAAATCATAAGCCAATAAGGCTCTGAAATCTGAAATTTCAAGTTAAACTTTCAATTATTTATAACAGCAACATAGTGGGGATGGATAGGTGACTCAATTGTTAACAGCATGTATTTACAGAGGCTCTGAGTTAAGTCCTAGCACCCACACTGGATGGCTCACAACTAGCTGTACCTCCAGCTTCATGGAATCCAATTTTTTTTTTTTTTTTTTTTTGTTTTTCGAGACAGGGTTTCTCTGTCTAGCCCTGGCTGTCCTGGAACTCACTCTGTAGACCAGGCTGGCCTCGAACTCAGAAATCCTCCTGCCTCTGCCTCCTGAGTGCTGGGATTAAAGGCCCGGCAAATCCAATGTTTTTGAACTCTGAAGATACCTGTGCTTTTGTGTTCTCCCTCCCACCCTCCCTCCCTCCCCCTCTCTCCCTCCCTCTCTCCCCCTCCTCCTCTCCCTCTCCCATCTCTCACACAACCATGCTTAAAAGTAATAAAAGTAAATCTTTAAAGGGGCTGGGCCAGACTGCCTTGAGAAGTCAGGTGACATCATCCACTAGCTAGCTCCTCTCTTAACTCAGGGATCAGTCGGGGTCCAAGCAGAAGAGAGACTTCAATAAAGAGATTAATAGAAACATTAACCATAATAGGACTGGGGCTATACCATGGTGGTAGAGTGCCTGCTTATGAGGCTCTGGGTCTGTCTTTCAGCAAATAAATAGAAAGTACTTAAATAAAAATAAATGAATAGATACATTGTGATTGGAGTGACAAGGAATTTGTATGTAAGAAGCAAAGAGAGTGCTAAAGAGTGTAGGAGTGGCAGATATCCCTGGGCAGCCATGGCCAATAAAATGGAAGAGTTGTTGAGTTCCGTGTTCTTGGGACTTGCTAGAAATCTGAGCCTTAGACTGCCAGGGTAAGCTGCTTAGGGGAGGTGTCACTGACGTTATTTCACTATAAACTGTCACCGTGGGATGCCAAGGGAAGCTGCCGAGCTCTGGATGCAATGAGAGTCTGGATGGGAGAAGCAGGAACCTACTGATAAAAGAAATAGTCTGGAACCAAAAGCAGTGTGTTGACTCTCTAGTGCCCCTGCCGACAATACCTTAGTACTACAGGGAAGAGGAACCACTCAAAAGTCTCGGGCCAGTTTTCACAGAGTATGCAAAGAAGGGGCAAGTTTGGAGCTGAGAAATAATGGATAAATAAATGGCAAACCATGAAATTAGAATGTCCAGAACAAGCCGGGCGATGGTGGCGCACACCTTTAATCCCAGCACTTGGGAGGCAGAGGCAGGCGGATTTCTGAGTTTGAGGCCAGCCTGGTCTACAGAGTGAGTTCCAGGACAGCCAGTGCTACACAGAAAAACCCTGTCTTGAAAAACCAAAAAAAAAAAAAAAAAAAAAAAGTCCAGAACACACACACACACACACACACACACACACACACACACACACACGCACATGGACACACAGACACAGATATGGACACAGTATCCTTTGTTTTAGTTACTTTTCTGTTACTGTTACATGTCCAAAAGCAACCTAGGGAAAGGATTTCTTCTGGCTTATGATTCAGGAGGGAGAGTCCATTGTGATGGGAGCAGGCAGCAGCCAGGGAAAGCCCTGGGACAAGAGCAGGAAGCTGAATGATTGCATTCTTAGCCTCATGGTAAGGAAGAGGGAAGGATGGAGGGAGGAAGGTAGGGAGAAAGGGGGGGGGGCGGGAAGAACAGGATGTGGGGTAAAACTATAAATCCCCAAAGTCCGCCTCCAATGATGTACTTCCTCCAGCAAGGCTGCACCTCCAAAAGTTTCATAACCTTCTCGAACAGTCCCATCAACTGGGGACCAGGTGTTAAAGTACATGCTCCTGTGAGGGCCATTTCTCATTCAAAGCACAACAGTGTGAGACACACATTACCTGTAAAGATTAATTCAAACTCATTGCTTTAGTATAGTTTTGACAGGCAGGGACTTGCCTGGTGGGTACTCAGATTTGCATGCATTAGAGACTTCCTAGAAATTCATAGTATTTGGCCTAGGATTTCCACTGTTAGGAAGCTAAGATAAATGGATGTGAACCAATTAATTGTTCATTGCCTTTATTTGTAAGCCAATGGGAGAAATTTAAAAGTCTGACACCAGAAGGCTAGTTAAATAAATTATAGTATGTTTACAAGATGGATCCAATGTGTGTGTGTGTGTGTGTGTGTGTGTGTGTGTGAGAGAGAGAGAGAGAGAGAGAGAGAGAGAGAGAGAGAGAGAATGTGTGCATGATGCCTGTGCATATGTAGAAGCTAGATGAAGACATCAAGTGTCTTATTACTATGAGACACTGAACCTGGAACTAGGCTGGTAGCCAGTGGGCACAATGATGGACTTGTCTGTGTCCCATAGCCTTGGGATAATAGATGGATGTGAGGCTGGGTTTTTACATGTATGCTGGGACCCAAACTTGAGCTTTTATGTTGTGCAGCAAACACTCTTAACTACTGAGCCATCTCTTCAGCTAGTAGAAGATAGAAGAACATTACATGGTTATTCAAGTGACATCCTTAAGTAATGTTTAATGGAATGGGAATATAGTCAAGATATAATGTAAAAGGTTAAAAAACGACAAAACAGTCTATTTGTGGCATGTTCCTGTTTTAAAATTTAAAAAGAATCTGCCAGGCATTGGTGGCATATGCCTTTAATCCCAGCACTGAGAGGCAGAGGAAGGTGGATGTCTGTGAGTTCAAGACCAAGTTGGTCTACAAAGTGAGTTCCAGGATAGCCAAGGTCTACACAGAGAAACTCTGCCTCTAAAAGGGGGGCAAGGAATTGGTGGTGGCTCACAACCATAATCCTAACACTGAGGAGGTGGTGGCTAGAGGATCAGGGTTCAAGACTAGCCTTGGCTACATAGTGAATTTGAAGCTAAACTGAGCTTCATGATACCTGTCTCAAATATAGATAAATACCCTTTATAGAAAATTTAAAGAGGAGGCTGGAAGATGGCCAGGCAGGTAAGTGCATCTGTGCATGGTAAGAATTCTGTGCATCTGTGGCATGGTTCCTTCTGGAAGATGTAATTCATGACCTGGCTTCTCTATCGGAACATGGACCTCTAACTGGTTACGAGCAGCTCCACTAGTGTCGGGTCTTCTGTCCCTTCATTTCCTCCTCCCATATCTCGAAAATCTTCCCTTTGTGTCTGCCAGAGAACAAAACATACAGCTGGTGAGAACACCACCTTCGTTAAAGCCCACTCCTCAGGGCAGACAACAGACCTTGTGTAGTTATTTATGGTTTCTCTTCCTCTGAATCGCCCTCCCTCCCTGCTAGACATCCAAGGTTCATTCTTACCACATGCCCCCTTGGAATGGCTGCTGAGACAATGGTCCTGTTTGCTCAGATTTTCACTAGCCAGATCAGCTTTCCAGCACCTTGGCTTTTGTTTTTTTTTTTTAAACAGGATTCATTTATGATACACACACACACACACACACACACACACACACACACACACACACATATATATATATATATATATATATATATATATATATATATATACCATGACAATGCAATGTGACATTCTTATTAAATAATAAGATGTGTGTACATCTAAATCTATTCCAACAGTATTCTATGAAGTTAAAAAGAATTGAATTTTCATAGAAGATTCTTAGTAAGTCACCATGTGACCAAGATCTTCCTCTTTCTGGGAGACTGATGGAAGGCCAGAAACTTAGGGCAGATATTTAAGGAAATAGTAGAAGAGAAATAATAATGGAGAGGTATTTTAAATTGTTAACCAGTAGCCGGGCGTGGTGGTGCACGCCTTTAATCCCAGCACTCGGGAGGCAGAGGCAGGCGGATTTCTGAGTTCGAGGCCAGCCTGGTCTACCAAGTGAGTTCCAGGACAGCCAGGGCTATACAGAGAAACCCTGTCTCAAAAAAAACCAAAAAAAAAAAAATGTTAACCAGTGTATGACACTTTGTGTGCACGCACGCGCACACACACACACACACACACACACACACTGATGTGAAATCCTTCCAAGCCTACAAAACAGGAAACAGATAGAGAAGAAGCAAAAGCTTAAGTATAAACATCCAGATATAGTACTGTTGGTAGAGTGCTTGCCTTGCATACGTGAAGCCCTAGGTTTGATTCCTAGCACTGTATAACCCAGATGTGGTAGTGTTTGCCAGTAATCATAGCCCTCAAGAGATGGAGGATGGAAAATCAGAAGTTCAAGGTCTTGATCAACTAGATAGCAAGTTTGAGGTCAGCCTGGGCTACAAGAGACCCCATGTCACTAAAAGTAAGTAAGTAAATAAATAAATAAATAAAAGAATCACACTTGGCTCTGGGTACCGTTGGACAACATAGAAAGATATAGTAATTTGGGAACCTGAGAGCTAGATGCCTTTGTTTGTGCTTTTCTTCAAGAACTCTGGTACCTACAAGGAGTCTCATGTCCATACACCATGCAGTGGCAGCAGCTGAGTGTGATACCAGAGACACAAAGGTCTGAGTGAGATGGATGAAGGGACCCACCTCCTCTTAAACACTGGGAAGGTGTTGCATCCTTAAAACATTGCTACAATTGACAAGTCTCTTACAGAGATGCAGCAGTCTGCCTGTGACTTAGTAACTTTACTATTCCTGTAATAAAACACCGGGAGAAAGGCAACTTATAAAAGGAAGTGTTTAATTGGGCTTATGACTCCAGATGGTTACACACCATTAAGAGCAAAGGCATGGCGTCAGGCACAGCAGAGAGCTCACATCTGGAAGCAGGATACAGGGAGCACACTGTGAATGGCACAGGTCTTTTGAAACCTCAAAGCCTGCTCCCACTACCCCCATGTCATACCTCTTCCAACAAAGTCACGCCTCCTAATCCTTCTCAAACAGCTCTACCAACTGAGGACCAAGGGTTTAAACACACAAGCCTACGAAGGACATTTTTATAAAAACCACCAATGCATGTTTTTATTGGATTATTTAGAAGAGTATAACTTTCCCCTTTCTTCTTCCTCTCTTTTTAATAAGCACTTTCTTAACACATTAGGTTTCCCTAACTTTGGACTTCTTTCCCCTGTCTTACACTCTGCTCTTTCCCTATCATGTACCTCACTGCCTATTACCCTGTGGCTGACTTCCATGTTGTCTTAACTCAAACAGCATGGCCCTTTTCCTTCTCTTCTCCATTCTCCATTCTGAAGGCTTCCCACAAAGATGGTAGGGGCATGACAACCTGACTCTGGAAGCTGCCAGAATCTTGCTTGCTGCTCCAGTGGTCTTAGACAACAGGACTACCTGTTATACAACTCGTAAACCACCTTTATAACAGTTTGTTCTTTATGGGTGGCTGTGTTTAGAGAAAACTATACAATGATCACAGCAGCTGGCTCTGGTCCTGAGGGTGGAGCCATGGTCACGACTATTTCAAATGAATGCCCTGATTTGTAGCTAATCAAGCTTTGATGGCCCTGAAACCATTTCTGTCCAGTCTAGAGGGAGACCATGCCTCTGGAGGACTGCAGGGACTAGGACAAAGGGGTGGTGGTGGGGATCAGCTTGGTGTAAGTGTAGATCTTCATATGCCTGGAAGGTTTTCTCTGGCTGATGTGAATACCATTTTCCTGGGTGTGTAAGCAGGCTCTTGGTTTGCTTTCTTTCTTTTTTTTTTAATTTAATTTAATTTTATTTTATTAGAGAAATTCTTCATTTACATTTCAAGTGTTATCCCAAAAGTCCCCTGTACCCACCCCCCACCCTGCTCCCCTACCCACCAAATCCCACTATTTGGCCCTGGCATTCCCCTGTACTGGGGCATATAAACATTGCTAGACCAAGGGCCTTTCTTCCCGAGTAATGGCCAACTAGGCCNTGATTAGTTCATATTGTTGTTCCATCTATAGGGTCGCAGACCCCTACAGCTCTTGGGTACTCTCTAGCTCCTACATTGGGGACCCTGTGTTCTGCCCTATAGATGGTTGTGAGCATCCACTTCTGTATTTGTCAGGGACTGTCAAAGCCTGTCAGGAGACAGCTATATCAGGGTCCTTTCAGCAATATCCTGCTGGTGTGTGCAGTAGTGACTGCATTTGTTGCTGTCATAAATACCATAACCAAAAGCAACTTGGGGAGAAAAAAGACTTGTTTCGGTTTGTATTTCTAGTCCATTGTGAGACAGAACTTAGGGCAGGACCTCAAGGCAGGAACTGAAGCAGATGACATAGAGAAATGCTGCTTGTGGCTTACCTCTCATGGCTTTCTCAATCTGCTTTCTTATGCAACTCAGGTCAACCAGCACAGTGACCTGGGGCCTCGCACATCAGACTTGCCTCAACTGAAGCTTTGAGAAAAACTTGCCAGATGCTGCTGGCTTGTGTCAAGTTGACAAAAAGATAACTGGACATCAAGGGAGCTGGGAAATGCCTCACCATGCTGCTTCCCCCAATGCTACAGCCTCAGGTCAAATGAGAGCTTCTCTGGAGTGGTCTTTTTCTAGCTGACTCTGTCAGCTGGCTGGTTAAGCAGAGACTGTGGAGCTGAGAGGTGGGCAGAGGCAGGGGGTCCTGGGAACTACTTGACCAGGACAGGAGTAGAGAGGATACCATTAGAACTGTTACAGAGAACAACATAGAGAGGCAGCAGTTATAGCAGCCACAGGGCCACAACGTCAACGTCAGTCCAGGTGAGAAGCAGCAACAGGTGTCTCAGGAGACTCCAAAGGCATTGATTGCAGCAGCTGCTCTGAGGGCTCAGGAGTCCCAGCTTCTTAGGTAGTCAAGAGCAGTGCCAATTGTAGAGCTAAGAGTTGCACTGTCAGGAAGACTGTATGATGGTTGTACTGTTGCAAAACATCACCTATGGCTGCCTGGGCATTTGTGCTGTTGTTATTGTTATTGCTGCTGCAAAACGTTGATGGATACAGAGACTGCCAAAGACCAGAGGGCCTTCTTGCTCACCGTGATTCCTGTTGGTAGGTGTGAGTGGGGATATAAGACAAGGTCTCATGTATAACAGACTGTCTTGAAGCTGCTACGTAGCTGGAATTGTTCGTGAATTCCAGATTTCCCTGCTTGCACTTCCTAAGTGTTAGTTAGCATCACAGGCATGTGCTACCACACCCGCCTTAACCACAATTTCTATGCCATAGAGGAAAAATAATATTGTTCTATTCAAGTCGCTTAAAACTTGCTAAGAGTCCTTGCATGCCCAATACTAGTCTGTACTTTCATTGTCTGTGTCTAGTTACTAGATTAATGCTGACCACATAGTCTGAATTTCAATGGATTTCTCCTGCTTCTGTCTTCTGGAAGCCATAATAGACAATTGATGTAATTTTTTTCCCCCTTAAACATTCGCTAGCTTACTTTTCTGTTGCTGTGATAAATACCATGACCAAAAGCACCTTGAGGGAGCAGGGGGTTTATTTCGACCTACAGGCTTGTTGAGAAATGCCTGGACAAGCATTCTAGGCATTTCTAGGCAGGAACCTGGAGGCAGGAATGGAAGTAGAGATGGAGGATCACTGCTGCCTGCCTTGCTCACTAGCTCATGCTCAGCTACCTTTCTTAGACAGTGGAGTAGGTCAATCAACCCCTACCTCTAGCCCAGCTCTAGGACTCAGTAAGAGCTCCAGCTACCACTCAGCCTGTCACCCTTTTCCTCTACCTTTACCTACTACCACTCTGTGACACCCCACCCCCAGTCCTCAGGCTATCCCTGACACCGTCCTCTGTTCATCCTCACAGGCTTCCCGAAGCTCTCACAAGCAAACCAGCCATGAGGTTACCAAGCATTTTTTTTTTTAATTAAAAAAATTTTTTTAAATTTTTTTTTGCATTCTACTTCTAAGCAGAGGGACCACCTGCCTCCTTAAAGATGATCGGTTTTACCAAAGATCCCAGAAGATGGTCTTGCCTGCTTCCTTCTCTCCGTATCTTTCTTGATTCTAGATATCATGGAGAACGTTCCAAGAAATGGATTGTCTTTGTAGTGACCAGCTTGCCACAGAAGCAGCCAATCGGCCACCAGGAGGCAGCATGGTACAAGGGGCTGGGACTGGGTTTGACTTTGGATTCTGCATCTAAATAACAGGTAATCTTCTTCTTCACCTCTCCAACTCCGTCTTCTGTGGAATTTGGATAATAGTATCTACCTGGTGGGACTGTAACACAAAGTGTAGCCTCCAGATTAAAGGAGAGGAAGCTGTGGCAGCTTCTCTCACGTTGTGTTGTCTGTGTCCCCTAAGAACTTGATTTGGGACAATTTGCCCTTTGAAATTTTTCTACATTCTTGGAAGAAAGTATTTAATTATTGTGTGGACATGATTGGTCAGGCAACTATTCAGACTCTTCCAGCCCGCTAAGGGAAGGATGCCAAAGTAGGTCTGCTTGTGGGTGTGTGATATAATATATGTCTATACACAGCTGCATGGCTAAATCGAAGATTTCAAGGTAATTAATCAGTTAAATTTGATTCAGACAATTATCTTCTATTAGTTTTTAACTCATTCACATTCTTAATTAAACCCCCACTCTTACCAGTGCTTACAGGGATTTATCCACCAAGGCTCTTCAACACAGGTGAAGCTCAGACAGAAATGTACTGAAGTGGTGGGAGGAAGAGACCTAGCCTCAAGTTCAACCGGATGTGGGGTTTATACTCTGCTAGAATAATTCCTAAGTTATCTCTTAAAAGATTGTCCAGTGCAGAATGGTCATCTCTGAAACTGTTTACACAAAAACAACAAAACCCGGCAGCTTGTGTGTGTGTGTGTGTGTGTGTGTATGTGTGTGTAGAATCAAAGTAAAAGAGGCCATCAGCTTGAGAGAGGGGAGACATGGGAGGGACTAAAGGGGGGTAAGGAGGGGAAGTGATGTAGTTCTTTTTTTTTTTTTTTACTTTTTATAAAAATATTTTTATTGGGGGCTGGTGAGATGGCTCAGCGGGTAAGAGCACCCGACTGCTCTTCCGAAGGTGATGAGTTCAAATCCCAGCAACCACATGGTGGCTTACAACCACCCGTAATGAGATCTGACGCCCTCCTCTGGTGCATCTGAAGTCAGCTATAGTGTACTTATGAATAAT
This sequence comes from Mus minutoides, assembly GCA_902729485.2. Lineage (NCBI taxonomy): Eukaryota > Metazoa > Chordata > Mammalia > Rodentia > Muridae > Mus > Mus minutoides. Next base: position 378,138 of record LR750006.1, read on the forward strand.
AATAAATGAATCCTTGGACCAGAGAGAGCAGAGCCTACCAGAGCGAGCAGGGCTGGCTGAAGCGAGGGGGGGCAACCGGAGCAAGCAGGGCTGACTGGAGTGAGCGGGGCTGGCCGGAGCGAGTGGGGCCGGCCAGCCAGAGCGAGCTGGCAGACCAGAGCGAGTAGAGTTGACTGGAATGAGGAAAAAATATTTTTATTGGATATTTCCTTTATTTACATATCAAATGTTTTCCTTTGATCAATGAGTGCATATCATGTGTGTTCTTTTGTGATTGGGTTACCTCACTCAGGATGATATCTTTCAGATCCATCCATTGCCTAAGAATTTCATAAAATCATTGTTTTTAATAGCTGAGTAGTACTCCATTGTGTAAATGTACCACATTTTCTGTATCCATTCCTCTGTTGAAGGACATCTGGGTTCTTTCCCGCTTCTGGCTATTATGAATAAAGCTGCTATGAACATAGTGGAGCACGTGTCCTTATTACAAGTTGGAATATCTACTGGGTATATGCGTAGGAGAGGTATTGCTGGATCTTCCAGTAGTACTATGTCTAATTTTCTGAGAAACTGCCAGACTCATTTCCAGAGTGGTTGAACGAGCTTGCAATCCCACCAGCAATGGAGGAGTGTTCCTCTTTCTCCACATCCTCACCAGCATCTGCTGTCACCTGAATTTTTGATCTTAGCCATTCTGACTGGTGTGAGGTGGAATCTCAGTGTTGTTTTGATTTGCATTTCCCTGATGATTAACGATGTTGAACATTTTTTCAGGTGCTTCCCAGACATTCGATATTCCTCAGTTGAGAATTCTTTGTTTAGCTCTGTACCCCATTTTTAATAGGGTTATTTGATTTTCTAGAGTCCATCTTCTTGAGTTCTTTATATATATTGGATATTAGTCCCCTATCTGATTTAGGATTGGTAAAGATCCTTTCCCCAATATGTTGGTGGCCTTTTTGTCTTATTGACAATGTCTTTTGCCTTACAGAAGCTTTGCAATTTTTTTCCCCTTATTTTGGTTTTTGGAGACAGGGTTTCTCTTTTTAGCCCTGGCTGTCCTGGAACCACTTTGTAGACCAGACTGGCCTCAAACTCAGAAATCTGTCTGCCTCTGCCTCCCAAGTGCTGGGATTAAAGGTGTGTGCCACCATGCCCAGCAAGCTTTGCAATTTTATGAGGTCCCATTTGTCAATTCTCAATCTTACAGCACAAGCCATTGCTGTTCTGTTCAGGAATTTTCCCCTGGTGCCCATATCTTCGAGGCTTTCCCCCACTTTCTCCTCTATAAATTTCAGTGTCTCTGGCTTTATGTGGAGTTCCTTGATCTACTTAGACTTGACCTTGGTACAAGGAGATAAGAATGGATCAATTCACATTCTTCTACATGATAACCATCAGGTAAGCCAGCACCATTTGTTGAAAATGTTGGTTTTGTTTCCCCACTGGATGATTTAGCTCCTTTGTCAAAGATCAAGTGACCAAAGGTGTGTGAGTTCATTTCTGGGTCTTCAATTCTATTCCACTGATCTACCTGCCTGTCTCTGTACCAATACTATGCAGGTTTTTTTTTGTCACAATTGCTCTTGTAGTACAGCTTGAGGTCAGGGATGGTGATTCCCCCAGAAGTTCTTTTATTGTTGAGAATAGTTTTCACTATCCTGGGTTTTTTGTTATTCCAAATGAATTAATCCTACCAATTCACGAGCATGGGAGATCTTTCCATCTTTCTTCAGAGACTTGAAGTTTTTGTCATACAGATCTTTTTGGTTAGAGTCATACCAAAATATTTTATATTGTTTGTGACTATTCTAAAGGGTGTCATTTCCCTAATTTCTTTCTCAGCCCATTTATCCTTTGAGTATAAGAAGGCTTCTGATTTGAGTTAATTTTATATCCAGCCACTTTGCTGAAGGTGTTTATCAGCTGTAGGAGTTCTTTGGTGGAATTTTGGGGGTCACTTAAGTATATGATCATATCATCTGCAAATAGTGATATTTTGACTTCTTCCTTTCCAATTTGTATCTCTTTTACCTCCTTTTGTTGTCTACTTGCTCTAGCTAGAACATCAAGTACCATATTGAATAGATAGGGAGAGAGTGGGCAGCCTTGTCTAGTCGCTGATTTTAGTGGGATTGCTTCAAGTTTCTCTCCATTTAGTTTGATGTTGGCTACTTGTGTGCTGTATATTGCTTTTATTATGTTTAGGTATGGGCCATGAATCTTTCCAAGACTTTTAACATGAAGGGATATTGAATTTTGTCAATGCTCTTTCAGCATCTAATGAAACTATCATGTGGTTTTTTTCCTTTGAGTTTGTTTATGTAGTGGATTACATTGATGGATTTCCGTATATTGAACCATCCCTGCATCCCTGGGATGAAGCCTGGGATCATGATAGATGATCATTTTGATGTGATTTGGGATTCAGTTTGCAAGAATTTTATTGAGTATTTTTGCATTGGTATTCATAAGGGAAATTAGTCTGAAGTTCTCTTTCTTTGTTGGGTCTTTGTGAGATTTGGTATTAGTGTAACTGTGACTTCATAGAATGAATTGGGTAGTGTTCCTTCTTTTTCTATTTTGTGGAATAGTTTGAAGAGTATTGGTATTAGGTTTTCTTTGAAGGTCTGATTGAATTCTGCACTAAACCCATCTGGTCCTGGGATTTTTTTTTTTTTTTTTTTTTTTTTTTTTTTTTTTTTTTTTTTTTTTTTTTTTTTTTTTTTTTTTTTTTTTTTTTTTTTTTTTTTTTTTTTTTTTTTTTTTTTTTTTTTTTTTTTTTTTTTTTTTTTTTTTTTTTTTTTTTTTTTTTTTTTTTTTTTTTGCATTTTGGTTTTTGGTTTTTTGAGAAAGGGTTTCTCTGTGTATCCCTGGCTGACCTGGAACTCACTTTGTAGACCAGGCTGGCCTCGAACTCAGAAATCTGCCTGTGTCTGCCTCCGGAGTGCTGGAATCAAAGGTGTGTGCCACCACACCCAGCTGTTTAGATGTTTTATCTGATCCTGATTTAACTTTAATATTTGGTATCTGTCTAGAAAATTGTCCATATCATCCAGATTTTCCAGTTTTGTTGAGTATAGACTTTTATAGTAGGATCTGATGATTTTTTTGAATTTCCACAGTTTCCATTGTTATGTCTACCTTTTCATTTCTGATTTTGTTAATCTGGATACTGTCTCTGTGCCCTCTGGTTAGTCTGGCTAAGGGTTTATCTATCTTGTTGATTTTCTTAAAGAACCAGCTCCTGGTTTGGTTGATTCTTTGTATAGTTCTTTTTATTTTTACTTGGTTGGTTTCAGCCCTGAGTTTGATTATTTCCTGCCGTCTACTCCTCTTGAGTGTATTTGCTTCTTTTTGTTCTAGAGATTTCAGTTGTGCTGTTAAGCTGCTAGTGTATGATCTCTTCAGTTTCTTTTTGGAGGCATTTAGAGCTATGAGTTTTCCTCTTAGCACTGCTTTCATTGTGTCCCATAAATTTGGGTATATTGTACCTTCATTTTCATTAAATTCTAAAAAGTCTTTAATTTCTTTATTTCCTTCGTGACCAAGTTATCATTGAGTTGTCAATGATAACTTGTTGTTCAATGTCCATGTGTATGTGGGCTGTCTGATGGTTTTGTTGCTATTAAAGACCAGCCTTAATCTGTGGTGATCTGATAGGAATCATGGGATTATTTCAATCTTCTTATATCTGTTGAGGTATGTCTTTTGACCAATTATATGGTCAATTTTGGAGTCGGTAACATGAGGTTCTGAGAAGAAGGTATATTCTTTTGTTTTAGGATGAAATGTTCTATATATATGTGTTAAAAAAATTATTCATTTGGTCCATAACTTCTGTTAGTTTCACTGTATCTCTGTGTTTCCATGATCTGTCCATTGATGAGAATGGGGTGTTGAAGTCTCCCATTATTATTGTGTGAGGTGCAATGTATGCTTTGAGCTTTAGTAAAGTTTCTTTTATGAATATGGATGCCCTTGAATTTGGAGCATAGATGTTCAGAATTGAGAGTTCTTCTTGGTAGATTTTTCCATTTGAAAGTTGATTTTTATCTGATATTAGAATGGGTATTCCAGCTTGTTTCTTGGGAACATTTGCTTAGAAAATTGTTTTCCAGAGTAGTTTTCTACTACTCTGAGTTAGTGTTTGTCATTGACACTGAGCTGTGTTTCCTGTATGTAGCAAAGTGTTGGGTCCTATTTACATATCTAGTCTGTTAGTCTATATCTTTTTATTGGGGAATTGAGTCCATTGATGTTAAGAGATATTAAGGAATAATGATTGTTGTGCCCTGTTATTTTTTATTTTATTTTTAGGTTTGGCTATCTTCTTTTGGTTTTGTTGAAGGAAGATTACTTTCTTGCTTTTTCTAGGGTATAGTTTCCCTCCTTGTGTTGGCGTTTTCCATGTATTGAGATTTTTTTTTGCTGGGTATAGTGGTCTGGACTGGCATATGTGTTCTCTTAGGGTCTGTACGACATATTCCCAGGATCTTCTAGTTTTCATACTCTCTCGTGGGCAGTCTGGTGTAATTCTGATATATCTGTCCTTATATGTTACTTGACCTTTTTCCCTTACTGCTTTTAATATTATTATGTGACAGAGGGAATTTCTTTTCTGGTCCAATCTATTTGGAGTTCTGTAGACTTCTTGTATGTTCATGAGCATCTCTTTCTCTATGTCAGGGAAGTTTTCTTCTGTAATTTTGTTGAAGATATTTACTGGCCCTTTAAGTTGGGAATTTTCCCTCCCTTCTATACCTATTATCCTTAGGTTTGGTCTTCTCATTGTGTCCTGGATTTCTTAGATGTTTTGGGTTAGGGGCTTTTTGCATTTTGCCTTTTCTTTGACTGTTGTGTCAATGTTTTCTATGCTATCTTCTGCACCTGGGATTCTCTCTTCTATCTCTTGTATTCTGTTGGTGATGCTTGCATCTATGACTCCTCATCTCTTTCTTAGGCTTTCTATCTCAAGGGTTGTCTCCCTTTGTGATTACTTTATTGTTTATATTTCCATTTTTAGATCTTGAATGGTTTTTTTCATTTCCTTCACCTGTGTGATTGAGTTTTCCACTAATTCTTTAAAGGACTTTTAAAGGACTTTTGTGTTTCCCCTTTAAGGGCTTCTACCTGTTTAACTCTCTTCTCCTGTATTTCTTTAAGGGATTTATTTATGTCTTTCTTCAAGTCCTCTATTATCATCATGAGATGTGATTTTAAATCAGACTCTTGCTTTTCTGGTGTGTTGAGGTATCTAGGACTCGTTGCGGTGGGACAACTGGGTTCTGATGATGCCAAGTAGCCTTGGTTTCTGTTGCTTATGTTTTTGCCTTTGCCTCTTGCCATCTGGTTATTTCTGGTGTTAGCTGGTCTTGCTGTCTCTGACTGTGACTTGTCCCTCATGCCAGCCTGTGTGTCAGTACTCCTGCGAGACCTGTTCTGTCTGGGAGGAATTTGGGTATGGAGAGCTGTGGCACAGGGTCAGTTCTGGGGTGCAGATGGAAACCAGAAGGATCCTGTCCCAGGCTGCTCCTCGGTTCCTGTGTCCTGAGGGCTCTGGGAGGGTCCTTCAGAGCAGAAGTGGTAGTCTTACCTGTGCTCATAGGCATGTCCACACAGGCTAGCTCTCTTCCAGCGGCATTTGGGTATGGTGCACTGTGGCTCAGGATCAACTCTGGGTGCTGTGGCATAGGATCAACAGGGCATAGATCTCTATTTTCATTTTTTAAGTGAAAATTCATTTTTTTAGCTCTGTGTGTGTGTGTGTGTGTGTGTGTGTGTGTTTGTGTGTACATGAGTGCAGTGTCTTCAGAGGCCATAAAAGAGCCAAGTCCCCTGGAGCTAGAGCTGCAGGGTGCTGGGAACATAACTGTCATCCTCTGCAAGAATAGTATAATCTCTGAAGCATTTAGCCATGTCTCTATCTCATACCTAAACTTTTGCCTTTGCTAGGGTCTACTGTCTATAGCCATACTCAACCACATCTGATCTCATTGCTTCTGGCTAGCTTCATTTTCATAGACTTGCTCCCTCATGGGGTAGGACCTAGCAATGCATGGTTCTAGTTTAATACTGTAGGCAACCAGAGAGACAGCTGCGCTCTTTTCCAAGTTCTCACGAAGAAGATCCCACAGAGAAGTTCGGGCCAGTGTTGTGGAACTCTGTCCTCTGGGTATGGCACAGGAGACTCTCTCAAGAATGTGCCCAGGAGATTAAGGGCTCCTGAAGTAGTACATGATGTCTAACCCTTAACCAAGGATATAGGAGAGAGAAACTCTTCTTTGGTGGTGTGGCTACCTGTAAGCTGCCCACACCCCTGCAAGTCACCTCTCACCCATGTTCCCATAACTAAGCCCAGTTAAACTCATTGGCTCAGAAAGCCAGACTGGGCGATGGTTCTTGGCTCTGCTCTTGTTTCTTCTGTCTGGGTTCATGGCTGTCAGATTGTGGCTCCCCAGGAGAACCAGCGCAGCAGCCGCACTGTGCTCCTGTGCCCGTTCCTGGCTAGATCCATGTGCTCTGGGAACTGATGCTCTACCTGTGTTACTGGCCTATCCTGGTGCCAGGATGCAGGCACCCCAAAAGCAGATGAAGGAGGGTACTGATGGAGGTTGAGGATACGACTAATGACTACATGGAACCACATTAAACTTTATTGTGGAGGAAATATGTAAATCATCAAAAATAATTAGTGAGCAAGTCAATGGTTTTACAAAATTCTGTTTATACGGTATCAATAATATGTTGTCTTTCCCTAATGAAAACAGTCTGCTTGCATTTTTCTTGTTTTCTTTTGGAATGGAACCCTGTCTGGTAATGCCTTTTGATAATGTAAACAAACCCTATCCAGTTATTTTCCAGAAAATTGCTGTGGTTTTACAGTTGAATGCATGTTTGTGACATGAACAATTATCTCATTTTCTTGATGTTAACCTTTAAAAGGGTCATGTTAAACCATGTCACACAGAATTTAGGTCACCTCTATTGTCTGCTCCATAGTACATAGGGATTCTTTCATTATGTGACCACAAGTGCCTATAATTACTGGTATTGATATCTGCTGACCTGGGCATGTGGCTCACTGGTACAGTTTGCATAGCATGCCTTCAATATCCACCACAGGATTGACTAGATTTAGAAATGGTATAACAGTCAGGAAATTCATTAGTGACACTTTCAAAGGGAGAACTTTGATATTCTAAGATCTGTCCTGACTTTTATAATTTCTTGGGGATAGGGTTAGAAAGAACCCAAGACCAAGCAGAAGTCGGGTGGGTACTCAATTCACCGAAGTAGAGGTATGATGGGAAAAGAAGTGTTAATGTTTTCAAAACTGTGGAGACAAGAGCTTTGAAAGAGAGGACACAATATACTGAGGTTCCTGAGACAGGTAGAGGAACAATTCACAGAGATGAGAAACAATGAAATGAAAAAATATTAGGGCAAGGAGTTTTAATCCAGGCACAGTAAGGATAATATACTGAGATTTATTGCACTATTGAGATAAGCAAGCATAGGGAATAGTTTAGCTATTTGGGACTCCACTTGGTTTGGGCTATAAGGGCATTTCATCTTCTAGAAATAATTTACTTAGTAGCCTGAGACCCAACCCTTGTCTGTATGTGTCCTACACACACACACACACACACACACACACACACACACACCACTCTGATAGTGTTCCTAAGAACCTGTTTGCTATGCAGTACCCACATATACATCAAAGTGAACATAAATACTTCTTTGAACAATTGGAATGGTTTCTCCTATTCCTTAATGGCCATTAAATTTTGACAGATTCTCCTCAGTCATATTCTGCTTATGTTCAGGTAGAGTGATCTGGCCTCAACTGTTTTGGGGTACATTCTCAGTAAGGCAAACTGTGTCTTTAAAGTTAACATTTAGAAAGAATCTCTTATTCATAATCTTGGCCCTATGCATAATTTCACATATATATGATGAATTCATATGGATTGTAGGAAGAGACACACATAGTAGAGAGATGATTTTATAACTAAATTAAAAAAGAATACTCTAAACTACGCCCATGGTTACAATCCCCTAATTCCTCCTGCTTCCACCTTATTGTGGGATTACAAGCATATGCCACCATGCCCAGGCCTAGTTCCCTTTATGAAAGGAACACTTGATAATGACCAACACTGACTATAGATATAAGGGAGGAGGAAAGTCCACAAGTTCTAAAAATTGCCTCAAGACAAAGACACTCATGGTCAGTTGGTAATCTGAGTCCTGATTGTATCTGCCTCATGACGATGGCCTGCTCATGCTCTTTGCCTTGTAGAGGGTTGCCAGAATAAACAGCTTGAGCAGAGGTGCTGCCTAGAACCCATCAGGAGCACAAATAAGACTAAAGGGGAGAAGTTGCCTTTAGGGAGGCTTGTAACTAGGACAACCCAAACCCCTAAAGGGCAGCAGGTAAGCCAGGTATGATTTCCGCCCAATGCCAGGAAAGGGTTAATCCTGTACTCTGGAATTCTCCAGAGTGAAAGACAATAGTGTATGTGTGTGTGAATAGTGAGTATTTATATATGTACAGTGTATATTACTCTCATCATGTATAGTTGAACATATATTCTAAATACATACTTACATACATTTACACATACACATATACATATGATTCATTTGATATTTTATAAATCCAAGAAGTGATACCTCTGCTGTCTACAAGCTGGAGAACCAGGAAAACTGTGGTATAACTCAGTACAAGACCAAAAGCATGAACATCTCGTAACTCACAGTGTAAGTCCAACAGCCTGAGAACTAAGAGTGGAGAAGAGAAGTGAAGCTTAATGTGGATCCTGTGGTCCAAAGGCCTGGACCCAGGCACAGATAAACATCCCAGTTTAAGAACAAGTCACTCATTCTGTCTTTCCATCTGGGCATACAATAGATTTCCCACCCAGGTTGGTGACACAGATCTGTTTGACTTAGTCTACTGATTAAGATGCTAAACTTCTTCGGAAACCCCAGATATATCTCAAAATTATATTTTATTTGCAACCCAGGAATACTTGAATCCATCCACTTAATACATAAACCTAGGCAGCCTGAAGAATCAAGGATGAGCTAAAGGCCTTGAGGAGTGGGGACACATGTGGCCACTCTCCCAGTCACTCCAGGCCATCCCACCTCTCCTCCCAATGCAAGCTGACATACAGGCCCGCCATCTGCACAATCACAGCCAAGCTGAACATGTTTAAGAGGCTGCTCTCTGGCAGCATCCCTCTTAGAGTAAGACATGCAGGACTACAAGTGGCGTGTTCTCAACAGTTTGCGATGTTGAGTCACTAGGCTAGAGGTTTTTTTTTTTTCTTCTTCTTCTTCTTCTTCTTCTTCTTCTTCTTCTTTTAATCCTTTCCTTCTTTATTTTTTCTCTGAAATATTTTCAAAAATGTTTATCACATTTTTATTTATTATTTTGGGTGTGGCTATGTTTATGTCATGGCATTCATAGGAAGGTCATAAAACAACTTGTGGGAGTTGGTTCCCTCCTTCCACCATCAGTATTGAACTTGGGTCACCAGGCTTGTTGGGAGCTGGCACCTTTACACAGAGAACTATTATACTGATCCAATAATAGTGTATTTTAAATTAATTTTTAGTGTATAAGACAACAGGATTTATTATAACATTTTCATACTCGGGTATCATTGTACTTTGTTCATGTTTGCTTCCCCCACTACTGTTCCTCGTCGCACCCCTTCCCCACAAGTTCTTTTTGGAAAGTGGACTGTGTGACTTGCCTTGAGACCTGGCAGGAAGACCCCGAGTCTAGGCCCCAGAGAAACATTTTCTGACCAAGTGACCAAGAGGCCTCTTTGGAGACCTCTCCCACCCCCCACTTGTTATGACTTTTACCTTACAACTTTACAGGCTAGGTTGTCTTGGGCCTCTTTTTTTTGAAAGTCCTATCCAGATTTGCAGGCTTTTATTTTCTTACTTGGTATGACTTGTGCCTGATCAAGTAGCCCTGGGAGCACACAAGAGGTAATATGTGACATGCTTTTTTTCTAGATAGGACCTCTCTCAGATAATCCAGGCTGGCCTCAAACTTGCTATGTATATGAGGATGAACTTGAACTTCCAATCTAACTGCCTTCACCTGCCAAGTGCTAGGATGACAAGTGTGTGTTCCACCATGCCCAGTTTATGAGGTATGGGGATCAAGCTCAGAGGGTTTTTGTATGCTGGGCTGGCACTTTGTCAACTAAGCTATTCCCCCAGGCTTCTGTGATAATCTTATGGTCAGCAGCTGGAGCCATGTGGTTATCAGCAGCAGCCAGCCTTTATTTTGCAAGCAAGCAGTAAAGACAACAGGCGATCAGCAATTCTGGGTTTCAGGCCTGGTGACATTACAGCAGCACATAGCTGCAGTCTAGAGCTAGGCGTGGTGACAAGAGATAAGAACACCTACTTACTCTGCTGCTAAAGCAATGTAATCAATAGACAGCTACAGCCAACACTGGAAGAGCAACACAAAATAGTCTAACTTCTCCTCCTGTCTCCTCAAGTGTCCAGCTGGGCTGCAGCAGGCTTTTATGTCCTACGGGACAAATGAGGTTTGGAGCCACTGTGAAAGAAAACTGCCATGCACTAAGAACAATAATTAATAAATGGGACCTCATGAAACTGAAAAGCTTCTGTATGGCAAAGGACACCGTAGTTTGAACAAAGAAATAGACTACAGAATGAAGAAAGATTTTTTTCTTTTTTCTTTTTTTTCTTTTTTCTTTTTTTTTCCAACTACACATCTGATGAAGGGCTAATATCTAAAATATATAAAGAATTTTAAAAACAGCCATCAGGAAAACAAATAACCCAATTTAAAAATGGGGTACTGGGACTGGAGAGATGGCTCAGTGGTTAAGAAAACCAACTGCTCTTCCAAAGGTCCTGAGTTCAATTCTCAGCACCCACATAGTGGCTCACAACCATCTCTAATGGGATCAATGCCCTTTCCTGATGTGTCCAAAGACAGCTACAGTGTACTCATATACATAAAATAAACAAATAATTCTTTTTTAAAAATTGCCGGGCAGTGGTGGTGCACGCTTTTAATCCCAGCACTTGGGAGGCAGAGGCAGTTGGAGGCCAGCCTGGTCTACAAAGTGGATTCAGGACAGCCAGGGCTATCCAGAGAAATCCTGTCTCTCTAAAACTCAAATCCCTCTGTTCAGGGCTCCGGGAACTCTGTGGGAGAGGAGACAGAAAAAGTATAAGAGCCAGAAGGGTGGAGAACACAAAGGAATCAAGGCCTTCTAGACACAAGAGGGCCGGTGTACACATGAACTCACAGAGGCAGACTGAGGCAGCATGCACAGGGCCTGCCCAGGTCTGCACCAGATGGAGACCTAGCACTGAAAGAAGAAGTGGACACACTCTTTCTCCCTAACCCAGAAGCTATCTTCAAATGATAGCCATTTGTAGATAAAAAATTATCTACAGGGGAGTCTCACTGGGAAAACAAACCACTGCGAGGGTCGGTCCCAAACCCTCTGGAGTTTCTTGTTGTTGTTGTTGTTGTTGTTGTTTTTTTATTTTTCCACACAGGGTTTCTCTGTCTAGCCCTGGCTGTCCTGGAACGCACTCTGTAGACCAGACTGGCCTTGAACTCAGAAATCCGCCTTCCTCTGCCTCCCGAGTGCTGGGATTAAAGGCGTGCGCCACCACGCCCAGCCCTTTGGAGTTTCTTTAGACCACGATGCTAAATTAGAGCATTAAAAAAAAAAAAAAAAAACATGCCGGGCGTGGTGGCGCACGCCTTTAATCCCAGCACTCGGGAGGCAGAGGCAGGCGGATTTCTGAGTTCGAGGCCAGCCTGGTCTACAAAGTGAGTTCCAGGACAGCCAGGGCTACACAGAGAAACCCTGTCTCGAAAAACCAAAAAAAAAAAAAAACCAACCAAACAAAAAAAAAAAAAACAACCTTATAGATACTTTGCATATATGCTGCAGTTTCTGGTTTTGTGTTTTTATAGGACTCTGGTGGGGATTCAGGGGTGTGCATCTATCTGTGTTCCTTGTGCTTTTTCTTTGGCCCCTTTTCTTGTTTGTTGTTTTGTCCTATTCTGATTTGTTTTTGTTTTATTTTATTTTAGTCTTATTCCTTAGATGTGTATTTGTTTTCTCAAAAGAGACATAAAGGGCGTGATCTGGATGGAAGGAAAG
>LR750006.1:391725-454424 GCA_902729485.2 Mus minutoides
TCACTAAACTCAGACACTATTGCATAGGACAGCAAGTGTTTACTGAAGGGACCCTAATATAGCTGTCTCATACAGAAGTGGATGCTCACAGTCATCTATAAGATGGAGCACGGGGCCATGGAGAAGCTGGAGAGAGAACCCCAGGAGCTGAAGGGGTCTGCAACCCTAGAAGAGGAACAACAATATGAACTAACCAGAACCCCCAGAACTCGTGTCTCTAGCTGCATATGTAGCAGAAGATGGCCTAGTCAGCCATCATTGGGAGGAGAGGCCCCTTGGTATTGCAATCTTTATATGCCCCAATACAGGAGAACGCCAGGGCCAAGAAGTGGGAGTGGATGGGCAGGGGAACAGGGCAGTGGGATGGGGGAGGGAACTTTTGGGATAGCATTTGAAATGTAAATTAAGAAAATATCTAATTTAAAAAAATGGAATCTGTTTTTAGTTCCCTACTTCAGTCTCAAAAATAAAAGCTATGCTTAGTTTATGACCGACCTAAGACTTCTTGTGTGTATACATAACACACACACACACACACACACACACACACACACACACACGATTTTTGTTGTTTTTAAAAACAAAATCTCAAATGTTCATTTTTACCAAATGGTGACTCAGGAGCCAGCACTGTGGTGAAAGCCTGCTAGCTCAGAGAGACAGAGAAAGAACATAGTTGACCTTTGTACTTGACCAATATCCCAGAAGGAAAAAGTTTCTTCTCCTCCACACTGTCTAAAATACCCTCAACTCAGTGCCCCTACTTTCTACTTCCTTAGGTTTCCTAACTCTCAACTGGTTACTTACTCCATCTTTTGACCTATCGTTGACTTTATTTAATTTTGTTTACAGAAAGTTCTTGGGTTAAAGGTGTGTGCTAATGCACATCACTATAAGAAATCAGCTCATAATCTTGAGGTTTACAATGTGATCAAATATCCTGCAACTCCCCCCTCCCATTGTCTAAATAAAGGACTCTTTTCTCTAACACCAATAAACTATATACTATCTGGTAAGAATTCCATTCACAATGCCCATTTGTATTTGGCAATCATGGAGAAAGTGTTCTACTATCAGTCCTATCTTGGTGAGTCCAAAGTTCTGTACCTAAATCACCTACTATCATAACTTGAATTTATCAACCTAAAAACATCTTTTTAGACCTTAAAACATTTTCTCAAACCCTAAACAACTTAAGCTTTTTGTTTTGTTTTTTCGAGACAGGGTTTCTCTGTGTAGTCCTAGCTGTCTTGGAACTCACTCTGTAGACTAGGCTGGCCTTGAACTCAGAAATCTGCCTGCCTCTGCCTCCCAAGTGCTGGGATTAAAGGCGTGTGCCACCACTGCCCAGCCCAACAATTTAAGATTAACTGTGAGATTATAACTATCTAGTCTTCACTCCTGTCAGAGACCTGAAAAAGATAAATATTACCTGAATAAACAGGAAATGCAGAGCAAGCACCTTCCAAAACTATAGAAATGGCAGAGACTGCTGACTAGCTGACAGTCACCCAGGATTCCTCTGTAGTGTTGGAGCATCCATCTTTTTGGCCTACTAGCCCAGATTATCTGACAGATACTTTTGTAAAACAGAAATTATGAAGGGCTTCTCTACCTTGCCATGGCAGAGTTCAGCAGTCAGTCGACTTTCTTTGTGTCCTGCTTGTCCACAGTTTGGACAGCATACTGTCTGCAGTTGTGACAAGGACAGTCTCTTGCCCATTGGCAACTTGCCACATTTAAAACAAATGCCATAAGGAAGTCCTTCAATATTCATCTTCTTTGAAGTAGAATGGAGGTGTTGCCAGGAGCTGACATATCTCATTGTAAAAAAAGTCTTCAATGAATAATACATCTTTAAATGTTATATCCTACAGATCTTTGATGTTTCTGAAGACCATCTAACTATGTCAGTATATTTGAATAGGCAAATGATGCTTGTGTCTAGTTACTTAATATTTGATTAACTTAGAAAATACCTGTGATTAATTAAATGGTACCTAACAAAACCACAAGTTTGATTGAGTATTAACTTGCATTTTAAAATTACCCTAAACAATTTGCAATACTAGCTTTCAAAAGTACTAGAACTTCACATTGCATTTTTAAGAATAACATTGGTACAATACCTTATAAAGTGTTCATAAAAATTATGTTAAAAAACAAAATATAAGCTTAATTTTGTATTAATATCCAAAGATGTATACCAATGTAACCAAATAAGTCCTTAGTTTTGCATCAATATACAAAGATCTATAAGAGTAGATTCAATAATCTACTTTTTCCTATTATTTCATATTATTTCTATATTATTCCTATATTCATTTTTTGTCTAAGTAAAAAGAACAGATTTTAATAAAGTAAAACTAATTATAGTAATGAAGGTATTTCTGCCAAGCTTTCTACAATACCCAGCTTGATTGTATTTGGCAGTCTTAGGATTAAGCATTATTGAATTCAAAGTTCTGTTGAATGCTTGTGTCAACCTTGTATGAACTCAGCAATTTGAATGTCCTGAGCAGCTTGTAGGCTGAAGCTGATCTTTGGGTGGTATTTTTCAGCTTAGTGGCAATCCTTGCTAGGATCAACCCAGATCCAATCCTGTTTGCACAGAACACTGGCAGCAGAAGCAGCATGGGACAGTTCTTTTTCAGTGGTAGCATTGCCACAATCCAGGTAGATTCTTCACTGTGGGGCCCTATCATCTTCTTGGGAAACTACAAGGTTACTCTTGGGAATGGTAGAAAATTTAAACCTTTACATGCCATACTCAGCAGATCTCAGAAAGGCTTGAGGACCATTCACCTGTCAAGTACATTCGATGCACACAAACTGTGTTCCTAGTTACGCGCTTCAGCCTCAAATCTGAAAACATGTACAGGAAGCTAAATGAAGCTTGTTTCTAGAATTAGTTCTCTGTATGACTATTAGTACCACCACAGGAAAAAAAAAAAAAAAAAAATATATATATATATATATATATATATATATATATATATAATCATTTTGAGATAATATTTATACCTTTTCAAAGTTTTAGAGAGTTAAATGAAAACCAAAAAGACTATGAGATTAGAGGTGATAGGATAATCCCTTAATTTTGGTTTTCCTCTGTCCCATACCAAATGTCTTTTCTGATGCAAGATAGAGATTTTGGATTTTCCTTTAACAAACATGCATGGGTTTAGAGAAGGAGAGAGCCATACTCCAACCCCAAAGCCCAGCTTTAATTATTAATTGAATTGGAACCAAATAAAGATCATTTTCTATAGAGGGCAGAAGAGACAAGATGGAGGTGGGCAATGCTATTTGACCAACTTACTCTTTTTCTTCGGACATATTCTCTTGATGATCCATGCTTTTTCTTCAGATATTTCACTTGTCTAATTGTCTCTGTATCCCTTAGTTGGATGCTTTTAGTCTTCTGGAGAGATAAAAGCAAAACTTTGCCCCAGGCCTAACTCTGGGGGGAAAGGGTTCCTTTTGGGGCAGGTTATATCTTTTCTAGTGAGAAGTGTTTTTTGGCAACAGAAAAAGCATCATCTTTCAATTAAAAAATTTAAAACTCTTTTGAAATTTGAAACAAAATATACTTTAGTGAATAAATATACTATTTTCCATATATATATATATATATATATATACATATATATATATATATATATATAGCATTCACTTTGAATTTCAACCTGCCTTTGGCAAGTGCCTTTTAAATTTAAGCCACTGTAATTCTTATACATCTGCCGCTGACTCCCAAGTGTTGGGATGAAAGGCATGTGCCTCCCAAGGGCTGGGATTAAAGGTGTGAATCACTACCACCTTGCTCATGATAACTCAAGAATTTAGAAACCAATTAAGTTATAGAAATCCACCTGTCTCTGCTGGGATTCAAGGCATAGACTAACACCTTCCTTCTCAAATATTTTATCTTAGCTTCAAATCATTCTAAGTCTTAGAGATTTAGAAAACAAGTTTGAACTGTAGTAACCCTTTGAATTTACTTAAAACATTTTAAGTTTCTTACCTGTGCTTCTAATACTAAATAACAAAATATCCTTTTTATTTAAGAAGAAAACCCAAAAAGCTAATGTTCAACAAGTTTGTCAGTTTTAAAGGTAGTTTAACTGTTTTAAAGGTAGGGCAATTGTTACATTTGAAAGATCAACAACTGTCATGTCCTGCTCATGGACAACCTGGACTGTGTGTGACTTTTTTTGATAATACTGTTGAGATCTGCCACCTCCCCCAGCATAGCTGTAGCCACTTTGTTCCGTGCCTGCTAGCTATTTCATATTGTTGCTGTAATAAGCCTGCCAGTCACTGACACAGAAAAATCACTTGACTCAGGGCAAGGTCATGCTGATCACATATCCTGTTGTGTTCTGTATGCCCTCTATGAGGTTTTTTTTTTTTGGTTTTTCGAGACAGGGTTTCTCTGTATAGCCCTGGCTGTCCTAGAACTCACTTTGTAGACCAGGCTGGCCTCGAACTCAGAAATCCGCCTGCCTCTGCCTCCCAAGTGCTGGGATTAAAAGGCATGAGCCACCACGCCCGGCGAGGTTGGTTAATCTTAAGAAATTCCACACAGCTTAACATAGGATCCATCAAGCTAAAGGTCAGTATGAACTGTTATGTCTAAAATGGCTTAAGTCAGAGCAGACCACTGGGCAGCATTTCTTGTACCTGAGTATGAACTCACTGTGGGTTTTATGGTTTTTTTTTTCTTTATAAGCTGAAGTGGAAACTTCTGATTTCTTTGGAAAGTCAGTTATGTAAAAGAATGTTTTGCTTAAGTAGACACAGGTGAAAGGATGTTTTGCTAAAGCAAAAAAAATGTGAAAGGACGAATGATGTTAAAGAGGAATATAAAAGCCAGGCGGTGGTGGCACACGCCTTTAATCCCAGCACTTGGGAGACAGAGGCAGGCAGATTTCTGAGTTTGAGGCTAGCCTGGTCTGCAAAGTGAGTTCCAGGACAGCCAGAGCTCCAGGACAGCCAGAGCTATACAGAGAAAGAAGCTTCCTGTCTCGGAAGAAAAAAAAAAGGAGAAATATAAAAATAACCCAACAGACAGTGGATAACCCGGATGGTATTGGTATGCCTTACCAATGTTTAAGGTCATCATTTGCTGTGACTTCATAGAAAGAAACATACATGGTAAACTTCTGGTATTATTCTGGTGGCTTCTTGTCGCTTCCATGGACTTGGTCCATTGGCAGAGTAATGTCAGCTGATACAGACTCAAGTGGAGTTTTGCTAAGACAGACTCACATGGTGAAGCAAGACCCGTTAGGAGGGCATGAGATAGATGTTTGGAGGGAGTATAAATAGTGACGGGGGGGGCGGGGGGGCTTGCATAGCTAGCTTTGCAATACTTCTTGGTCTTGTGTCTTCATCTTTTGATGGTCTTCGCTTTGTTGAGAGACTCAGCAGAGAACCTCTCTTGGCATCTTTGCTGGTTCTGGCCACTCCTACTGACTCACATTGAGGCTGAGGCCTGGCTGGTCCTGCTGGGTCATGCATGCCACTGCTGCTGATTCGTGTTTGCTATCCTGACACTTCTGAACTGCTTGTATATTTGTGAAGTGTTTGCAAGTGGATCAAACCTATGCTGTTGATTCCTGCTGATTACCTGACAATGCAGATTGGATTTTCTCCAAGGAATAATTTCTAAACAGGTCCACTTCTCTCATATCCTAATGACCTTTCTTTCCCACTTTCTGGTGGGTGCTGGGCTAGAAGGGAGGTTAAATCGTTTAAGAACCCTTATTAAAAGTAGGTTTTGAAAAATCTAAGCCAACAATAAGCTGGCAGAGAAAGATGTTCAGTGCCATGGCTCAGCCCTGTCTGAGCTACAGTCCCAATCAATCAATATCAGTGTGTACATTCAATAGACCACCCATGTCTGACTGAGATTCCTGTTTGTATGGTTTGTGGGGCTTCTCTTGAACCCCAACAAATACCTTTCAATTTTTTTTCAGAAGCATTATTTTATGGCTTGTTTCTGGGATTGGAGGAATGTTATTCTGTGTTTTCCATTGCTGCAACAAATCACATTCCCTAAATTCATGGCTATATTAGCTACATATGGCTTTAATTTTCCTAATTGTCCTGGCCCTATACACTTGAACCATTAAGGGTACTGTCTCAAATGAGGTGAATGGCACCTGAGGAGTGACACTTGGGGTTGCTTCTGGCATTAACACACATGTACATACATGAGCACTTGCACACATATGTGCCCCCACATATAAAACAATATGTAAATTCCAAAGCTAAAATAACATGTTCAGGAAGTAAACTAGATGGAAAGACTAACAGTAGAAATCATAAAACAAATATAAAGAATTTAAAATGTAAAGTATTTTTAATAAAAGCGGACAGTACTAGGGTTCTCTAGAGTAACAGAATTTATAGAATGACTCTCTCTCTCTGTATATATATATATATATATATATATATATATATGTATGTATATATGTGTATACATGTATACATATACATATATATGTGTGTGTAAATATATATGTACTCTACATATACATATATAGTCATTCTATAGATATAGATACAAAATATATCACTACATATTGAGAACTCATTTATATATAGAGAAATATATAATATTCACTGTCATAAAGTTTTATATCTACATATAGATATATAGAGAGATAAAGCAAGCATATATATACATATATACATATATGTATGTATATATATATCAAGCAAGCATATATACATATGGGGAAATCTATTAGAACGACTTACAAGCTATGGTCCAGCTAATCTAACAGTGACTGCCCATGAAGGGAACACCAAGAATCTAATACTTTTGCAGTCCATGGGGCTGGATGTCTCAGCTGGTCTTCAGCATAGACTGGAATCCTGAAGAAGCAGGCTCTAATGGCAATAAAGGAATAGACATGCTAGCAAGGCAGAGCAAGCAGGCAAAGAGCAAAAGCTTCCTTCTTCCATGTTCTTACATTGGCTTCCAGCAGAAGGTGTAGCCCAGATTAGAGATGGATTTTTCCCAGATCGAATTATCTGGATTAAAGCTCATAGATTCAAATTAGAAGTATATCTTCCTACTTCAAATTAAGCAAAAATCCCTCGCAGGTGTGCATCTTCCTACTTCAAATTAAGCAAAAATCCCTCCCAGGTGTGCAAAAGTTAACACCCAAGAACAACATCATACTGAGTGAAACAAGTAAAGCCAGGAGATTAAAACTAGTACCTATTGTGGTATGAGGGGGAAAAGGTCAAAGGAAGAAAAAGAGAAAAATGGATTCAAAATCAAATAAAATGTTGGGGAAATGTTTTTGAAATCCCATACAAAATAAACATTCAGAAAGGAACAAGCAAAGGAAACAAACAAAAAAAAATAGAAAACAATAATTTTTCTTTTTGAGACAAAGAGACTCATGTAGCCCAGGTTGGTCTCCCACTTACTCTGCCTTGAGCTTCCGACTCTCCTGTTGTAACTAACCTCTTGAGTGCTAGGATCATGGGCATATACCACCTTTCCAGCTTTATTTAGTCTGGGGACTGGGCATAGGGCTCTGTGTCACTCTGATGACTGAGCTACCTGTCCAGCTCCAGAAAACAGAAGGATTTAAAGATAACAGATTGGTCAGATGGCTAAACAGGTCAGGGCATTCGCTGCCAAGCCTGGTAACCTGAGTGCAATCCTTAGGACCCAGGAGCTGGAGAGAAAGATATGATGCCTGTACTTGTCCTCTGACCTACACACATGCACGCACACACACACACACACACACAGAGAGAGAGAGAGAGAGAGAGAGAGAGAGAGATGCACGCACACACAATAAAAAATTAAAACAGAAGTAAACAAAAATAGAAAAGCGAAGTTTGAAATAATTCAAAGAACAAAACCATAGTGAGTCAGCACTAAAGTAGAAAAAAAAATATTTCAGGTGAGAGGAGACTCAGGTGCACACAGAAAGGAAAGGGAAGGACACGGGTCCCAGCATTTAGCTCCCGCTCTTTGTGGAAGCCCTTTGAAAGCCAATTCCAGAGAGACGGTGCTGAGATTCTCAGCAAAGAGCAGCCAAAATCCAGCAAGCCAAAGGTGCTGTCAAGGAGACCCCTCCCCCCTTGCATGTGCTGTGGAATGTTGGGAGAGACTGGCAGCTTATACCTGCCTACCCAGCCTGGGGCAGTTAGAGGCAGTTAGGGGCAGTTAAGGGCAGTTAGGAGCAGTTAGGGGCAGTTAGGTTTGTGCACTGGCTTTGAAGACAAACTCAATTACTCTCTCTGTTCTTCAAAAGAGTCTTTTCTATTCCTCAAAATTCTCAGCAGAAAAGCAAGAGTGAACACACCACCTTGATATTTTGAAGATTCAATACGTTGTCAATTGTGCAATGAGTAATCACCAGGTGGCCTTCCTATTAACTTGTCCAGAGGAAAAAGTCCATTTTTATTGCATACAACAACAACAGCAGCAGCTCTGTTCTTTCTCTCTCTCCCACTCTCTTCTCTCTCTGTCCTCTCTCTCTGTCCTCTGTGTGTGTCCTCTCTCTCTTTCTCTCTGTCTCTCTCTCTGTCCTATCTCTGTGTCTCTCTATCCTTCTCTCTCTTTCTCTCTCTCTAACCTCATATCTTTTGCATTTGTCCTGCATCTGAAAAAGAACCTTGTAATTTTATCAGCGCAATCTTCTTATGTCAAAAAAACTCCTTAACCAAAGCTCCCTTGTGTAACATGATATAATATGTACACAGGTTTTGTGGCAATCTCTAGGGGATTTTTCTTTCACATCCCCTATATGGATTAGTCTGATACGTATTCTAATGTGTTTAGGTTTAAAATATAACACTTAATAAAGACAAGTTATTTTGATCAGAACTACTTTAAAGGATCATGTAGTAAGTTAGACCTCTGCAGTAAAGCAGGCTTCCTAAGGGCTGTGGATGTAGCTTCGTGGTAGAGTACTTTCCTAGTAAGCTCAAGGCCCTGAATTTGATCCCTATAGCAGGAAGCATTTACAACATGTGATAGAAATAAATCATGCATGCACGTTTTCCCACATGCATATGCACGCATACAAACACATATGCACATACAAACAGGGATGCATTACTCCTCAAGGTACACAATGAATAAGGAAAAATCTCTCTCTCTCTCTCTCTCTCTCTCTCTCTATATATATATATATATATATATATATGTATATATATATATATACATATATATATATATATATATAGTTCAGAAAATACAAAATAGACCCATAGAGAAAATTTTCTTTATGATTACCATGATGTTTCTAATGAGGGCAAATAATAACCTATCTAATACTTTGGAGTCTGGTGATTACTCATTAGAGAAAACAGCAAAATCAGAACTCATGAAAACAAGATCCACATGGAGCAGATCTCCATATTAAAATCAAGTGAAATATCTTCATATTCCCTTTTCTTTTCCTTTTTCTTTCCTGAATATTTTAATCCTGAAGCCATTAGGAGAGACAGAGAAAATGAGGTTTTCCCAAGGAGAATGCTGCCTTTGTGAAATATTGATGCTGAAGGAGCGAGGCGCAGAAGCCCAGGATTGGGGAGGCAGAGCCCAAATGGGATAAGGTTTAACACAAGTCAACCCAGCATGGGTACCTCCACCTGAGTGGGGTGAGGAATAAGGAAAAGATCAGTGTGGTCTGCTAGAAGCACACTGAATAGGGCGAAGAGAATGTTCACTTGTGACAAAGGGAGGCAAAGTGGGAGAACAGGGGATGGTCTGGAATCAACTGTTAGAGACCGCCTCAAACTCCAGGTCCAGGGAATCCGATGCTCTCTTCTAACATCTGTGGGTACCACCCACACATGTGGCATTTACTTATATAGACACAATACCTATACATAAATAAAAATATATCTTTAAAAAGAAATCACATTTAAAACTTAATAATATATCTTTTTTTTTTTTTTTTTGGTTATACAGACAGGGTTTCTCTGTGTAGCCCTAGCTGTCCTGGTACTCACTCTGTAGACCAGGCTGGCCTCGAACTCAGAAATCTGCCTGCCTCTGCCTCCCAAGTGCTGGGATTAAAGGCGTGTGCCACCACAGTCAAGGTTCTCTAGAGTTACAGAATTTACAGAATGAATCTCTCCATTGGAAAGTCTAAGAATTCAGTAGTTATTCAGTCCCATGAGGTATCTCAGCTGGTCTTCTGTATTTCTGGATTCCTGAAAAAGTAGGCTCCAATGCCAGTGAAGGAATGGATGTGCTAGCAAGATGAGGACAATCGGGCAAACGAGTAACAAAAGCTTCCTTCTTTGGTGTCCTCATATAGAGTTCCAAGAGTAAGTGTGACCCAGAATAAAGGTGTGTCTTCCTACCTCAAGATCTGGTTTAAAGCCCAGAGGTGGTGGCACACACCTTTAATCCTAGCACTTGGGAGGCAGAGGCAGGCGGATTTCTGAGTTCGAGGCCAGCCTGGTCTACAGAGTGAGTTCCAGGACAGCCAGGGCAATACAGAGAAACCCTTTCTGGGGGGTGGGGTGGGAATCTAGTTTAAAGGCACATGTCTTCCGAACTCAAGGTCCAGATCAAAGGTTTGAACTAGAAGTGAATTCACCTACTTCAAACCAAGCATAATATCTCCTAACTCTCCCTAAACAGCTACTAACTGGAGACTGAGTATTCAAATTCCAGCGATTTGGGGACATCTCATCCAAACCATTACATCATGTCTTATATTTTCTCATTACTAGCTTTCTTTTTGATTCTTTGTTATACTCTCATGTCTTCAAGGGGAATTCTAAGGTAGAAAGGGTGGAGGTTTTTTTAAAACTATGTCAGACAGTTTATGTTGACGGTAAAGTGAAACTTTTGGATAAGAAACTAAACAGATCTATATTTGGAAAATCTCTGTCCAGCTGTATCATGAGCTCTAAGTTGGAGGAGGTGGTAACAACAGCATAGAGATGGTGGCTTAACCAGATGGATGACAGCAGAGGTGGAAGGCTCTGAAAAGCAAGGCAAGACAATCAAAGGGGTGTGTGGCTATGATCAGGACACATTATTTGGCACAAAACCAACCCAGTCAGCGTTCTAGCATGGCCACGTTAGGCATTCCTACCCCTAGCCAGACAGTTAGTAACAATTGACAACTTCTGTGGAAGAGAAGGTCAGTTCCCTTTAACAGTATAGGTAGGTCAACCACACTCCAATAGATCACCATACATTTATAACAATTTGGGCATCACAAATGGTAGTGCTTGCTTTTAATCCTAAAATGTGGGAGGCAAAAACTGGCAGACCTCTAAGTTCAAAGCTTGCCTCATCAACATAGTGAGTTCCAAGCCAGTCCATTCTACATAGTGAGACCTGTCTCAAAATCAAAATAATAACCATAACCACAACAAAACCCACCCCACACCTTGGCCCCACCAACACATTGATATCATTCTGTTTTCTCTTTTTAGTTACTAGAATTGAGAGCCAAATACATGTCTTTGCTTAAGAAGTTACTCAGCCTCAGACCAGGGATCCTCCTGTCTCTGCTTCCCCAGCAGTCGGCTTAAAGAACCATGTTAAAGGTGCTGGGGGTTGGAACACAGGTCTACAGGTGGCTGTGAACCACTCGCTCTCTATGGGTGCTCGAAACTGAACTCTGGTTCTTTGCAGGAGAAGCAAGTGCTCTTTACCACCAGCCATCTCTCCAGCCCTCTCAAATATATTTTACTTTAAAATATTGCCTTATTGTTAATTCATATAAATATTTCGTTTGCATATGTTTGTGTATCATGTGTAAACCTGGTACCAGGGACATCAGAAAAGAATATTGGAGCCTCTAGAACTATAATTAGAGACCAACATGAGTTGCTAAATCAGTGCTGGTAATTGAACCTGGGTTTTCTGGAAGAGCAGCTTGTGATCTTAACCACTGAGCCATTGCTACAGTCCTTGAATACATCTTAGAACATCTCACTAGAAGTTTCAGATTAATGCTTAAAAAGAGGGGGTTGTTTTTGCTTTGCTTTTACCTTTGATTTTACAAGAAGAAGTTAGTTCCTTATTAATTTCTAGGTAATAAGTCACATCAAGGAGATAATTATCTAGAGAAATGGTAAATAAAATACTTTTTGAAGTATGGTAAGAAATACACTGCTAGAAACAAATCTACAATGTGTTTGTGATGGGTAAGCCCTAGGTCACTGGTCAGAATTTGATTCAAGGTCGATTACAACAGGAATCGCAAAAGCATATGAGTCCAGGATTCCTTTAAGTCACATGAACAGTTTTAATAGAATCAGGTGTTAAAGTTCTCATCTTAATGATCTTTGATTCATTGAAGTTGTCTTAATAAGTGCTCAGTTGTTCTATGGTTCATTCAAAGGCTATTCTGTACCCTGAAGTTCTTTGCCTCTCTTCTTTCTCTGCCTAGAGATTGACCTCTTACTGGGAAGGAGATAGGAGGGTGGCAGAGATAGAGACTGAGGAACTTTTTTTCAGGTTGATTCTCCCTGCTGAGCCTAGGATTAACTAACCATATGTCTCCTCTAGAGATCATGCCAGATGCATTTTACACTCCTGAGATCATAGCTGCTTCTTCAAGGCTTTGGTAGCAACCCTCTGTCTTCTTGTTCTAGGCTGTGGTTTGTAATGGGTCCTGTGGTGTCAAGCCTTGGATATACCTCATTCATTGTTCTGTGGCTCTTCATACCAGCCCTTACTCTGTAAATGTGCCTTTTTTCCACTCAAGTGTCTTACTTCAGCCTACTGTCTTGCCAGAATCTGGACTGATAGAGAAGGAGGGGGCCAGAAGGATAGCTTAGTGGGTAAAGTGTTTGCCTTGAAAAGAATAAGACCTGAGCTTGATGCCAAGAACCAACATAAATATGCAATTTGGCAAGGTGGCCCAGCAAGTAAAGACACTTGCTTCCAGGCCTGAATAGACAAATTAGATCCCTGAAGCCACATGGGGGAAGGAGAGAACTAACACCCACAAGTTATCCTCTGACCTCCACATGAACATATACTAAACAAAGAAACAAACAAACAAACAAACAAATAAATAAATGTAAAATGAAATTTAAAAAACTTAAAATGCCAGGTATGGTGTCACCACTTGTAATGTCCCTATTCCACTTCTGTGCATAAACGTGGGAGATCAGAGGACAGCTTTCAGGAGCCAGTTCTCTCCTTTCTTGTGTGGGTTCTGGGGTTAGAATTCAGGTCCTCCGTCTTGGTGACTAGCACCTTTACCCATTGTGTCATCTAGACTGACCCAATTATATATGTATTTTAACAGATAGCTTATTAAATGTACCTTGTCTTATAGCTAGTAATTTCACTTGTTTTATACTCAAAAAATTAAAAACCCAATACATGTAACCAATAAAAAATGTATATGTGAATATTTATAGCAACACTATTTGTGGCATCAAAAGGGCAGAAACAATTGAAATGCCTATCATCTAATGAATGAATGAACAAAATGTGGCCTACCCACACAGTGGATTATAATTAAGACCATAAGTATTATAAATCTACATGACCAGATCTTTAAAATATTTTGCTAAGTGAGAGTAGCCAGACACACATACTACATTTTATTCATATGAAATTTCCAAATATGACATTCTATAGACACAAAAGCCAAGCTAATGGTTGCTAGGATTTGACAGCTAAGAATAATGACTGTTTACTGTGTACAAAGGTTCCTTTTGGGGGTGATGCAAGTACTCTGGATAGAGACAGTGCTGTTGATTACAGTTGCTAATTTAAAGTGAAAAACTAAAATGTGAAAATAAAAATCACACTGTAAACAATGCTGATTGCCACTGACTATTTCCCTGAGTTCTGATGTAGGCCTTCATATATCAGTAGCCAGTGTTACAAGTTTTAATATATTTATTGGGCCATATAAAATATTTTTATATATGTGTGTGTTAAGTGATGATAATGTCAAATGCAGTACTCATTTCCAAAATGCTTTGGTAATCTTTTGATACATCTAGAATTTTTTAATCTTTTTCAAGTACTCTGAAACTTCAATATATGTCACATTTATTCCTTTTATCTTTTCTTTTCCTTTTTTTGATGTTAGTTTTTCAGACAGAGTCGCAGATAACTCTCACCTGCTTTGAACTCCTATATACCTGAGGCTAGTCCTGAATTCTTGATTCTCCTGCCTCCACTTTCCAAGTGCAGAGATCAGTGGGTAAAGGAGCCATCATGCCTTGTTCTTTTTATTCATTTTATTTATTTATTTTCCAATTGAAGTACATTTAGATTATTTCTATTTTTCTTCCCACATCCACTGGATGTGACTCATACAATGTTGACTATTAAAATGAATGATCTTATCCTTTCTTCTAGTCCATATTTGTTAGTTTTCTCAAGATACACACATGCATATACTCATACACATACTCACACACTGGTTTCTAGGAAGCTCATAAAAGTTTTAAGCTCATGGACATTCAACTTCCTTTTAATGTTTCTGGCAGCTCTGACTATCAGGAATACAATGGAAAATAAGAGAGGGTAATATGGGAAAGAATATTATTATAATGGATTACATATGAAAATGTCCAAATGAAATCCATTATTTTATACATTGATTATAGCTAATAGCAAAAACCATGATTGTTTTCTAATAACCCCACTAAATAAAAGAACTTTCCATCTATGTTTGTAAGTATTTTTCATTGTTATTATATTTTTTTGTTCAGATTTGGTAATAGGACTTTGTTAAGTTCATAAAGTACACTGGATATCTCTCCAACTTTTCTTGGTTCTGGAATCATGAATAAAACAAAAATGTGTGTGTGTGTGTGTGTTTTTTAGTAGAATTTATGTCTAAAACAAAAATGTCTTTTGTTTTAGTAGAATTTACACCTCAGCAGTTATTTTTCAAATTATGTGTTATGTGATCTAAGTTCTCCATATTCTCTCATTTTAAAAATTTAAACTGCTTATTTCTGAGATAAATGGATTTATAACATTTACTGTGATTATAAGCTGTCAAAACTTTCTGTAGTTTAGAGCTAGTAACTTAGTTCATATCTTCAGTTTGAATAGTTCAATAATATATTTTATAGACACAATCCTTTATTAATATATTTTTTCTTTTTATGCTTTTATTCTTAGTCATATACCATATAACAACATTATGGCAAATAACATGTTATATATACAGTGGTGATCCCATAATGTTTTCTCAGTGACTTGGTAGTTTCTGTAAAGACACTACGTTATCAATGTGATGAAATCATCTAACAACCTTTTCTCAGAATATATCTTCGTATTAAATAATGTGTAACTGTACAGAGATGCTAATGTAGTTTTCCTTTGATTAGTCTTATAAAAATTTTACCCTAATAGTTTCAAGCTTCTTATGCTGTACTTTTCTTATGTCAAAAAAATTTTAAATGCTAAGTATCTCTCCATGTTTATTTATAAAATTAACCCATTTATATTTATTGTAAATATATTTATTGTAAATATAAATGGACTTATTCTTGTCATTTTATTTTTAACCATAATTATTTCTTCTTTGTTTTTCTTGTTCCCATTTCTGCCTTTTGTTGAAGTGGATAGGTTCCTTCATCCCATTTCCTACCTCTTAATGGTTCAAATATCATAAATCCAATTCAGTTTTATTCAACTTCAGCATTATTTAATCTTTAACATTCTGATGTCATATATTCAAACCAAATATTCTTCAAAATAAACATCTGGCACTAATTTGCATTGTATATCATTCTCTTATACATTTCGAACTTTTTCTGAATTCTCATTTTCACACTATTAAAACTAACTTTCCATTCATTTTATAATAAATGTTAAGTGTGATGTTAGGTTAAGCACCAGGCTTCATAAAGAAGTCTTCAGTTATTCATTTCATTTTCTGGTTCAACCAAGAATCCTCTGGTCCAAACCACAAAATCATCTTTTCTCTCCTTTGTCTTTCAAAGTCAACTCTTCCATTATTACTTTTATCATCAACTTCATCTACTTTTTCAATTTCTTTGTTGTTTCAGAAATCTTATATCCACTTTAAATTGTCTTTAAAAAAAAACCTACATCACACAAAGTTTTGAGCAGATAACCATCTAGATTGCCTCTAGATTTAATGAACATCGTCTTCCAGCAACTCCATCCCTTTCTTCATTTATCCTTCAAAATGGCGGACCTAGACAGTCATGATCAGTACCACGTGCGCCTGCGCCTCCAGCGGCCATTTCACCCATCAGCCCAAGCTCCAAGTGTCCGCCCCTTCTGGCGCCTGCGCACGAGCCCCCGGAGCCTAGTCGCTCCTCCCCCTCTAGCTGCGTACGCCTGAAACCGCACGTCCCAGAGCTGTCCCTCCCCCACAGGCTGTGCACCGCCCCCGCCCCTTTCCCGTGAGATTCTTCCGCCTGGTGGAAGGTCCGTCTTCGCTCGACAGCCTACGCGCTTCAAGTGCAATCCAATGGGCGCTCATGATCCTGGGTCTCCCCATTCAGTCTTATCTGTTAGCCTGTGCGATTTTCTTTTCTGGCCTCAAAGTCGATAACCGATTCGGCGGGACTTTTTTGCGTAGCGCGAGGCAACAAATGGAAGAATGGAGCTGCGGCGGAGGGATCTGCCAACCGCGTTCTGCGCGCTTTAATGGGGGGTCGGCTTCGAGTCGGTGCTGGGAGCGGGGGAAGGGAGGAGGCAGCCAAGGAATTGTTTTTTTTCCTCACCCCGCCCTCTTCATCATAACCAATAGAAACGAAGAATTTCCTCGGTTGCCCCGCCCATCCCCCGCTACTCAACCAATCATCGGTGGCAGCGGCTCCGAGGGGGCGGGCCAGGGAGGCTGTGCGTGTCTTGTGAGAGCGAGCTCTTGAACCAAGTCACAGCTAGAGTCGGCTGGGCGGCTGGGCTTCTCTTGCCGCCGTCGCGGGTGACTCAGGGAGGCGGGAGGCGGGGTAAGCGCTCCGCGGGCCTCGGCTGCGGGAGACATAGGGAGAAGGGTGAAGGACCCGCGCGGGCGGTCGCCGCGTCTTCTCGGATCACGGCTCAGGACGGGCGGGGGTGCGCCCGAGTCGGCGGCCCGGAAGCGGGGGGCGGGGGCGCGGCAAGTGTCGAGTCGCGAGCGAGTCCACGGCGGCTCCGAGGCCGCTCGGGGCGGGGATCGGCCGCTGAGACGGGCCCTAGGCACTGAGTGAGCCTTTTCTTTAACAGGGTGAGGGGACGAACACTTAGGCAGAAGCACTGGCGCTGCGGCTCAGTCCTCCCTTCTCTTTCTCAGTGTCCAGCTTTGAAAGGTTTGGAAAAAGCGAAAGTTGTTGGGGCGAGAGGGTCACGCGGCACTCGGGCGGGTGTTTGCGGGGGGGAGTGCTGGGGGGTTGGGGAGGCGCGGGTGGCAGCTTGGGGCGCGGAGTCCACCTGCGGGGGTGTCACTCTACCGGTCCCCGTCGGCGCTTCGTCTCTTCGGGCCGCCTCCGACCTCGGCCGCCCCCCATCGCATTTTGTTTTTGTGCCTTCTGCAGGGAGGAGCCCTTCCTGCTGGCGTGGAAACCATGGTGCTCACGCTCGGAGAAAGTTGGCCAGTATTGGTGGGGAAGCGATTCCTCAGTCTGTCCGCAGCCGAAGGCAGCGACGGCGGCCACGACAACTGGGACTTGGAGCGCGTTGCCGAGTGGCCCTGGCTGTCGGGGACCATTCGAGCAGTTTCCCACACCGACGTTACCAAGAAAGACTTGAAGGTAAAAAACAAAAAGACTAAAACAAAATACAAAATCCCTAAACAACCAAACAAAACCATCTTCTGGGGGCTGGGTAGTCAGACGGTTTTCAGTTACCTTGGTAACGGGACAGTCGAGCGCCCCTCCCTCCCTTTTCTGAAATGGGCCACTAGAAAGTTGGCAGGTGATCAGAAGGTGCAAAACTTAAGGTGTGCTTGGCCTAGAGCTCCAGTGGCCTGAGATTAATAATGGGTTTAGGATTGTTCAGACATACTTCATTAATGCAGGAGCTGGGTCCCACTGGGACAGTCTGATTATGCCCCCAACGGGAGGAGTATTGTTTATTAGTAATAGGTTAAAGAAGTGGATGACATTTAGAATCATTGAAGGCTAGCTTGGGAGTGCTTTCAAAAAAGACGATTTCAGATGGCGGTGTTCCTCCTTATTTCTTCATTCAACTTTTTAAGCTTTACAGCTTGAAAGTGAAGTGTGAATGGAAGGGAAGGAGCTTGGTTGTGTCTATCTACTGAGTTGTCTTTGGCTTGTTCTGGTGGTGGAGTTTTGCTGAGGTATGGTTTGTGAGGCAGGAGTAGTTCCCCCGGTTGTTAATGAGGCTGGGTTGGTGTGGATACAGCCATATATGGAAGCCTTGGGTGGAGCTGTCCCGTATAGGGTGTTAGAAAGGAAGGGGAGAAATGGAACTCCTGTGACCAGTGAACACATTCTGGAACCTTTTTCAGTTAGATCTTTTGAAAGGAATGAATCCTGCTCTGTGATACAAGAAAAAATATGAAAAAATAGTAGGGAAATAACTAGTGAGGAAGCCATTGTGCCCACAAAGACTCCTTGTGCAAAAAACAGTTGAAAAAAGATTCCTAACAAAGGCTCCATAGTGATAATAACTTACAGGAAACTTGTCAGGACAGACTATTTCTACCCTTGAGTAATGTACATGCCTTGGAATCTTCTGTGTTTTTGCCCTTTTCTTGAAAACTACTTAGGTTTTAGCCATTGTCAGTTAAATGTTGATTTCTGAAATACTTCATTTGAACTCGGGCTTGACAGTGCATGCCTATACCATCATGAGTCTTGAGAGGATCATTGGAAAAGGTTACTTGGTTGTGTGTTTTCAGAGTTTCCATCATGTGCCTTGTGTGCATGTTGTAAAAGTGACCACTGGGCACTTAACCATAGCAAGCATCATGGTGATCACTAACAAATACACTCTTACTTGGTCCTTAGAGCAGCGCATTGGGCTACTAAGTACTGTTTGTTGTTGATCCCACATGACTGGGGAAGACTTGTGCCTAGGAAGACTGAGTTTAGTAGTCTATGGACCCCACCCTTAGAAATTAACATAGCCCGCACGCTAGTCCTGGAAGTTTTCCTGCAGGGATGTCCCCCTTCGACATCATACTGCTTGGTCAGAGTTGTGTCATGCTGCTGCTGCTGCTTATACCTGAAACATAGCTTTTCTCCTCCATTCCACTTATTTTACCAGATCAATTTTAGAGATAGGTGTATGCAGATGACCAACCTATTTGCTTTAGGCTAATAACCTTTCTACCTAATACAGGCTTTGTGTACCAGATTTCAGTCATGGTTGTGGTTTTTTCCTTGTTGTTTGTTTTTTGTTTTGTTTTTCCTGTCAAGTTAAAAAAGAAATTCTAGTACATTTATTTGATATGATCTAAATGGGAGCAATATTTAAACTTTATAGTCCTTAGTTCTTGGGAAGTTGACAGGAGACTAGGTTTCCTTCTCTTATGATTAAGGGCCTGTTTGATTTCACATGTAAAGTTAAAGGTCTTTAACTTACATTGTTTTCATCTCCATCCCCCTAAACCCCCCCCCCCCAAGCCTTTGAGAAGGAGCTTGACTTTCACACAAGTCTTTGGTCCAGGCTGTTGTAATTAGCTACTAAATAATGACAGGAGGACTTGAATCCATTTTTGGCAGTGTGTCTTCTAGGATTTCAGTTCAAGAAAATTTTTGTTACAGGTTTTGCCTTACTGAGAAACTTTAACAACTCAGTCATTTTGTAAGGTGAAAATTGCTTCCTTTTTTTTCCAAGCATTTATCACTACATTCCCTAGTTGAGTAGCAAAAGTAATTAAGTTTAGAGAACATGTTGTATTTAAAAAAAATGTATCTTAAAACTCTAGAACCAAGTTACATTAAAGCAAGAACCAAGTAATTAAAGCCATGTTTACATCTGGACTTAGTGATCTTGAGGGTTTGGAGGGTGTCTAGGCTAAATGCAAGTGAATTTCAGGTTGAGTGCTTTGGGCTATCCATTTACTGTTAGTGCAAGCCTAGCCTTTCTAAACTTGTATCTGGATGAAGGAAAACAAGGTGAAGGCTGCCTAACATTGTTTCATCTTGTAACAAAAGGATTTTAAAGATTAGAAAAGCAATATATAGCATAGTGGACTTTGAAAAGTGGGTATATTGTTAAAGTAGGTCATTGTTAAGTAGTTATTCTGTGGCAAGTGTCTTTAGAACTCTTCTAAGTATCCTACTAGTATTTTTTTTTTTTTTTTTGATGTAGGAATTGAGATTTAAAGAAGTTAAATGACTTATTCACTCTTTTCTCCAGACCTCAGGCAGTGGCTTTAATATCAGTGTACTTTATTTTGCATGTTTCTTTGTGTCTAACACCTAGAACTTTGTATGTGTTTAAATAATTCAATGAATAAATGAAGGTCTTAGGAGACCTTTTCTTTTACTATGGGGAAACAGGAATAACTTACTGATGAGCCCATGGCCATTTCCCAGTTTTAAGGACTTGTTTTATTTAACCCTACTGTCTCTTCTTGAGGGTGAAGTGTGCTTTCTTGAGTTTTCTGCTCCTTCCTTTGCCTATCTTTAGCAAGTAAGTATATACAGTTTCTTACTATTGTCAGCAATTGGATGCTCTCTGTCCTGTTCTCCTGTTAGAACTGGAAATTTTTGAATCCCACTGCCATTGAAGCTATGTGAAATTAGAAACTCATAGCACAGTGCAATAAATACTGTTACCTCTTATGATTGAATGTTAGGTTGTAGGATTTTCACGTAGCCATTGCACACATACATGCATGCACACTCACTGGGTTCTTTTTTTAATTTATGGAGTGGTGAAACTTCTAGTGAGTACTGTATGCATCGTAGAGCTGACCTTGAGTCAACACATAATCAAAGCTTCTACACTAACACCACCATTCTCTTTGTTCCTACTCTGAACTTGGAAACCTTTTCCTTGCCATTTTCAATGGTTTTATGATTAAATACCCAGGTAAGATGAGTTTAAACCAAAATTGGTAGGTTTGGAGAATAGCTTGATTAGATGTAACATTACTCCATGTAACATACAGACTTTACTGTTGGGAGAAAAAGTAGCTTGAAATCTTCAGAACTTTTCAAAATCTGATCAAGACATTTGATAGAATAGTAGGTACCACTTATACTCTACTAAAAGCAAATGTGGAGAATGCAGGTGGTGAGCCATAGTTTGTTAGCATAAATAACATTTGTTTGTATTCCCATGGAAGAACACAGAAACCAGGTAGATTCATCAGCTCATAAACTTGTGAGTTCCTTTAGTTATCTTTTCATATCATCTGATAGAAATGTTGGCAGAACATCTTGAAAGGAGTGCCTTCTACTTGATAATTTGAGACAAGTTTCCTGTACTTAAATTGTATGTGAAGGAGACCTTGAGCTCTAACCCCTTGTGTTCCATAAACATGCCTGACTTTTAACTCAGGACTTCAGGCATGCTATACAAGATGCCACTAGCTGCTAAAAGATATTTGTAGTTTTGATAGGAAAGTAAAAAAATGTTGAGGAAAGCTCTTAAGTTTTAGATTACAGTACAGATTCTGCACAAGTCATCTTTTTTTAAAAGCCAAAGCTAATATGAATTTTAGCCAAACAACAACCTAATACTTTAAAGTCATGTAGATTTGTCCAGCCATTGGCTTGGACGTATAAAATAGTAGAGCTTTTTGTTGTTGATGATTGTATTGTTCTGGGAGCTGGGCTCTGTAGATGCTGATGCCATTTTTTGCAGACAGTTCTCAGTATGTAAGGGTTTTCCTCGTAAGTACTTCACATGTGAGAGTTCTTGTGTAGTTTTTTAATTAGGTTATCTGAATGGGTAGTAATCGTGTTATTAAGGTTTTTTAAAATCTAAATTTAGCGAGATGTATGTAACTTACCTTTTTGAAGCTAGTAAAATAAGATTCAGAGAATTAAATTTAGGATTGCGAGGATTGAGCATATGTGTGTGTTGTATGCATGTGTGTGGTAGAGACAGAGGCTGATGAGTGCCTTGCTTATTATCACTCCCTTTTACTCTTTGAGAGAGAGTCTCACTGACCCTGGAGCCTGCTGACTAAAGACTGGCCACCAAATTTCCAGATCCTTCTGTCTCTTCCCCTCCGCTGGAATGATAGGCACATGTTGTCTCAGCTTTTTCAGTCCTTAGGCTGTACCTTAGACTTCCCAGGCCCCTATCATTATACATCATATAGAATAATTGTTCTTGACCTGAGGTTGAGGTTAGTTGGTTTCCTTATATTCTCACATTGATTTTGTTAATATAAAATCATTCTAAAAGGTTTATCAAAGCTGGGAGTCAAGCCCCAGATCTCTAATCTGTACTTTTGTTTATGGTTATCTTTTTCATTCCTATTTCTGATACACAGAAATAAAAAACATAACTGTTACTGAAAGCTGCGTAAAACTGATGTGAACAGATTAAATTCTGGCTAGGAAGTCTTTGAACATGAAGTTGGTGTTAAAAGTTGTGTGCCACTGTTGAGTACTGGGAACCAAACCCAAGTCTTCAGTAAGAACAGCAAATACTCTTAACTGCTGAGACATCTCCTTAGTCCACAGTCTTAGTGAGTTTTTAAAAAGATACTGTGTAGACTAGTCAAGGTTTAGTATTAGTGTTGGCAGTATTAAGGTGGAAATTCATTGCCATCTATGTAGATAAGAGAAACAAGATAGGAGACCAGTTCAGAGAGAGATTGTTGATCTATTCATTTTAATAATTTGGTTAATGATTAGAAATTGTTTGCCAGTGATACATGATGGTAAGCAAAGGCAGACTTTGACCTATTAAACTTTTATATGTCAGTCTTCTACAAAAGAACTGTGCATGCTCAGTAGGAAGAATAGGAAGAAAAGGTACAGATGTTTTCATTCCATCTACCACAGCAGGTGTTGACTCTGGTAAGGAAAAACATCTTCAAAGAAAGGCTTCTTTAGCTTCTAGCAGATGAGTAGAAGCGAATGAGCTAGTGATCTCACTGTTTTTTTTTTTTGTTTTGTTTTTTGTTTTTTTTTTTTTGAGACAGGGTTTCTCTGTGTTGCCCTGGCTGTCCTGGAACTCACTCTGTAGACCAAGCTGGCCTCGAACTCAGAAAACCGCCTGTCTCTACCTCCCAAATGCTGGGATTAAAGGTGTGGCCACTGCCTGGCCTTAAACCCACTTTTAATGTAGATAGAGAATTAACAATTGCAATGGGATAAATATTTTTTCTTTGTTTTCTGAGACAGGGTTTCTCTGTATCCCCTGGCTCTCCTGGAACTCACTCTGTAGACCAGGCTGGCTTGGAACTCAGAAATCTGCCTGCCTTTGCCTCCCAAGTGCCTGGGATTAAAGGCGTGCACATCATGTTCCTCTGGGATAAGTATTTCATTTGGGTTTCAAATTCCTTCTAACTCTCCAAGGTCATACTGTAATTAGCATATGTAAAACCCTTCTGTTGGGAGTTCTTTGAGTTCTGGGCTTTGAGAGGTCATCTTGAGGGCAGTGAACCTAAATGCTCTGGACTTTTGCATCCCAAAGTAGTCTGAGAGCTAAGTCTTGATCCCTTTCTGATTATCTACCATAAATATTGTAGGCTTTGAAAAGGAGGTAGCATACCTGGTAGAAACATCATACATTCAAGTAGGGTAATGGGCGCATACAACTTCAGCATTCATAATTGAGTTTGCTTTGTTGTGTTTAGGTGTGTGTGGAGTTTGATGGGGAGTCTTGGAGAAAGAGAAGATGGATAGATGTCTACAGCCTTCTGAGAAAAGCATTTTTAGTAGAGCATAACCTGGTTTTGGCAGAACGAAAATCACCTGAAATTCCTGAGCAAGTTATTCAGTGGCCTGCAATAGTGAGTAAAACTTGTGTTTCATTGAACTGACAAATAGAGAATATTTCATCCATTTGGGGTGAAACAAAGGAGATATAATATCCCTTAGAAACAGTAGTGTAATATGTATACCAATGTGGAAGAGCTAGGGGAGCACTTGGGACCTTCTGCCTACCCTGGTTGGAGCTCTATGACTCTAGGAAGGCCCCATGACTTTTTAGGACCTTTTTAGAAATCAGGATGGAGGTAGACAGTAGCAAGACAGATCACACAGATCTTTGCTTTGGTTAGATGGTCAGTATTTGAAGAAAATTGAGGTTTGCTGCTGACTTTTTAAAAAGTGTGGCAAGTGCATTCTGACAGGCAGCACTGACTGGACTCAGTGGGCATAAATAAAGAGGACATGAGGAAGGCAGGAGTGGGAAGAGGGAGCTTAGAATATGTTGTAGCTTTAAAGACTAAGCCCATACAGGATTTCACTTTGCCTACATTGTAATTATGAAGCAAAAGTGATATATTATGGATCTGGAGAGGACAGCCTAGATTGCATGGGACACAAGCTGGAGCTTGAAGGAGGAAGAGTCTGGTATAGAGTGCTTGGAGACACTGGGAAGCAGATGGAAAACTGCCAGATTGTGCAGGATGCTAGCAAGAGTTCAGATTTTGTCTCTGAGTGAAAAGCCACCATAGGTGTTTGAACAATATAGGGCTGTGGTGGTGTTTCACCATTTGTATTTTTACAGCTAAGAATTTTCTAAAAACATACCTGTCTCTCAGAAAAACATGTATATACTTCTTTCTCACATAAGTTTTTGGGAAATCATGGATCTGTAGACCTGTGTGTTAATAATTTCCAAATGTACATCTGGTTTAAATTACTGGGTTTAAATAAATGTTGTAATCTGGTGGCAGCACAAATGTTAGGAAATCCTTGTAGTAAATAAAAACTTAATGGCTTTGTTACTTCTTTATGTGTGGAAAGTTGTCAGTTCCTGCTTCCAGAATGATGTCAATGTAGTTAGAATGACATAACAGTTTTTTGTTCTGTTATTTGTTCTTGTTTTTGCCTTTAGATGTACAAATCTCTGCTAGACAAAGCTGGCTTGGGAGCAATAACGTCTGTTCGCTTTCTTGGAGATCAACAAAGTGTATTTGTTTCCAAAGACCTTTTGAAACCTATACAGGTAAACTATTGGAATGGTATTTAACATACAAATAGAAGTTCTTTTAATGTGAGAAGTCAAGTGCTCTTATTCGTTGCCTTTGTGCATATGCCTTATAGGGAAGAAATTTAACAAAGTTGTTGTATAGCATCTGTTAGCCTGTGAGTTTGTGCTGTCTCTTCAGAATTAAAAGGATAACGGTATCACATTGATGATGTGTTGTGTGGTGTGGAAAAAGGTAGGTGATATGAAAGTGATTTTTCAAAGTTACTGTTTATATAGGTATGCTATATGCACTCTTCATTCATGAGTCTTAGCTTTGCCTATTTGCTCAAATATAGCTATAATCCCCCAATTCCAGAGTAGCAGATTTCAGCTTCCTAATGCCAGTCTCAGCTGAAGTCACACACAGAGATAGTCTTCTGCATTTGTACTTCAGCTTTGATAATATAAAGAAATTTGATTGTGCAGCTTAGTAATGCTGTTTCTTTCCC
Source organism: Mus minutoides (assembly GCA_902729485.2). Taxonomy (NCBI): domain Eukaryota; kingdom Metazoa; phylum Chordata; class Mammalia; order Rodentia; family Muridae; genus Mus; species Mus minutoides. The sequence continues at coordinate 417,205 of LR750006.1, forward strand.
ACTCGATTTTCATCCTTTGCTTTTTTTCTTTCTTTCCTTCTGTTTGTCTTTCTCCTCCCCCCCAACTCTGTGTGTGTGTGTGTGTGTGTGTGTGTTTATGTAATTTCATTATTTTAAGTGTCCTTAAATGTTACAATGCTGTCTGGTGCAGGAAAGTATTGAAGAAGGAAATATACATTAGATTACTAAGTTTGGTTTAGCCATGAGGTTCAAGGTTAATGGATCAGTAATATACCAAGGAAGATATCTGTCTTTGAACTGATATACATATAAGATAAAATTATTGCCTATTGATCAGTTGATAAAAATGTGACCAGAGGTTCATAAAACCCCTGTATTTCTCCTCAGAGCAGTTGTTCCATGTTCCCTAATTCAACGATCTTAGCAATTTGGTAGTCAGTTCTCACCATCAAGGGTAGTCACAGTGCATGTCCAATCAGTTTGCAGAACTCAGATCTTTTTTACAATAAAGCTCTTAGATCTTTCTCGTAGGTGATTGGTAAGAATTTGTTAAAAGGGAGGAATTGCTAACCATGATACAGATGTTTTACTTTCTGAGTAATAGGAGTAGTTTTTATTTCTGGGCGTTGCCTTTAGAATTTATATCTTCATGTATCCTAGCTTTTCAGTGAAAGACTTCTTAGTTTTGTTTCTTAAGACTGAAAAATCTAGGTTGAAATTTTTATTAGTTCTTAGGAAAAATGCACTGTGGCTGTCAGCATAATTTACTGAAGGGGCTATAATATGTATGTTACTTTTTGCTAAGAATGGTCCAAGTTCATTTCTTTAGGGTGTCATCCTGTAAAATTCTATGGTGGAGGATATATGATTTATCTGCTTGCTCTAAAGTAATGTAGGTTGCACCTGAAAAATTGTTTGACATATGCAGAATTTGAAATTGAAACTCTTGGTTTGCCTTGACATTGAATATGATAGTCTGTGAATAAGAAAGGGTTTCTAAAGCAGCTGACATGTTTGTTGGGCCCTAAAAATCTTCCGGGTGAACTAGAGTTAGCCTGCCTCACTGGAGAGCCCTGTGCGGCTGTCTTTGTCGTTTGGGAGTAGGAATTGGAGATTCAACTGTAATAGCAATAAATGCATTACATAATAACACTCACATCTGAATGTTTATTAGGGATTGACTTTGAGCATATATGGAACCTCTAGATTTTATCTGATGTTACTTGGCCAAAGAAATGTAGTTTTTTTTTGTTTGTTTGTTTGTTTGTTTGTTTTTTCTAGCATGGCCCCTTACTCTGAGCCTAGTTGTTTACAGTGGGAGAAATGAGTGAACCATTCTTGGCTACCAAGTCATAGGAAAAAACCTGAAGGCCTGTTACTCGAGGACTCTGTGTTTAGCAGGTTTCTTTTTTTCCTTTGTCCTGTTAGAAGTTGGGTTTGGCAGGTTACTCCTATTGACAGTTTCTGTATAAATTTATCATAACTGGGTATGCACCCAAAACCAGGGAACTGTGGAATAGTGCCAAGAATGGAGCTACTGCCAAGAACGGAGTGTCTCAGAAGCGGCTTACTCTGGAGTCTTAGGCTATTCACTCAGATTGTCTGTTTGTCCTTCCACCTTTTATAACAGGAAAAGTGCATTTAGAATACTAGTTAGATTACATGAGTTTGTGTGAAATTTAAAACAGTTTCAGTGAACTAACAGTATGTACCTGCCTTGTGTATTTTCTGGGTTTTCCTATCCAAAGGGTTTGGGATATAGAGTATTTTTAAATTTGGATTGATTAGTTTGATTTGTATATTATTCTCATAACCAAAATTCCGTCATATTGACTACTAGTATAATTTCGCAAACAAATTTTTATTTTGTGTGAATGTGTGCCAGTTGTGTGAGTGCCCTTGGAGGCTAGAAGAAGGCATTGGAATCCCTGCAGCTGGAGCTGACAGGCGCCTGACACAGCCTCTGGGAACCAGACTTAGGTGCTCTAGAAGAGCAGCAAGTGCTTTTAACTCCTAAGCCATCTCTCCAGCCTACCTCTCATAGTTCATCTTGTGCTCCTAACTTGGGTGACTTAACTTCAGTCTGTTAAATTCTTGTAATTGTTTAGTGTTTGTGAGTTTTTGACCTATTCAGTTCACTGGAATTGCAGTAGTTTGTTAGGTACAGTCAAATAGTTAGAAAATACTGTTTAATCTGATTGAACCAATTTGAAACTTTCAACTCTTAACCTTCATAAACAACTCTTTTGTTCTTTGATTTTACAGGATGTAAACAGTCTTCGGCTTTCCCTTACTGATAATCAGACAGTCAGTAAAGAATTTCAAGCTTTGATTGTAAAACATTTGGATGAAAGCCATCTTTTACAAGGTATGTAAATAATCTGCTGTTGACAGTTCATGAGTTAGCCAGCGACAGGCCTATAAGAAGCTGGATTTACACTTTTCACTTTTCACTGAAAGAAACATTTTTTTTGAAGGAAACATTTTCTTTTTTATGTTGGTAATTGGAAATTTCTTTTTTAATCTAAAATCTTTTAAAATTCTGTTTGCTTCTGCTTTCTGCATTGTACTATGTGACCAGCAGATCTTTTTTTTTTTTTTTTATGCTAAAGCTCCTGGAATTTTGAGAGTTCAGAGGTAGCACTTAACAAAACCCAGCTATATTTTGGCATAGATTTGCTGTATTTGGAATTTTGTCATATGAAGTTGAAATGATATTTGGGAGCTGGGCAATGATGTCTCATGCCTTTAATCTCAACACTTGGGAGGCAGAGGCAAGAGGATCTCTGAGTTTGCGGGCAGCCTGGCTACATAGAGAAACCCTGTCTCAAAAAGCTATTAAATAAAATAAAAAGAAGCCATTATGTGGTAATCCATTTTTTTCTATTTACTGTTACTAGTTTCTCAGTCATCTTTATAGCCATAAGCTTTTGCTTTAGTTTCTTTCTTTTTTTTAACCCCTTAGCAGTTTTCTTGTAGATTCCTGCATTAGATTATTTTAAAATTTCAAAGGATAGTGAGTTCGTTTTTGATGAATTGTTTGGTACTTCTTGGTCCCATAGAATATGGTAATGTAAATATATTGCCACACCTAAGAGAGAGAATGGAGTTCTTTTCTCTTTTTTTTTAAAGGTGACAAGAACCTTGTTGGTTCAGAAGTAAAAATTTATAGCTTGGACCCATCTACTCAGTGGTTTTCAGCAACTGTTGTACATGGAAACCCATCATCCAAAACTCTTCAAGTCAACTGTGAGGAGGTAAAAGCATTGATAATTGATGTCATCCTACAGGGTAGGATACTGTGCACAAAAGCTGTGTTCTTCATGCAAAACGTTCTTGTATAAAATGTTAAAGTTAGAAACAAAAGGCATTACACTTATTGTAAAATGAAGTTATTTGTGTGGTATCCTATTGACATGTTGCGTTAATTTCCAACATTTGACACGTTGCTTTAATTGTGCTCAACATTTAACATTTCTTCCAGTATCTTTGTTTTATTTTTTTTTAAGATTCCAGCACTGAAAATTGTCGACCCAGCACTGATTCATGTTGAAGTTGTACATGACAACTTTGTGACATGTGGTAAGACACACTGATTAAACTTTTCTTCTCCTTTTTTTCTTTCTCACATTAAGTGAAAGAAGGAACGCTATTTACTCACTATTCTATATTGTAGGTAATTCTACAAGAATTGGAGCTGTAAAACGCAAGTCTTCTGAAAATAACGGAAGTTCAGTTTCTAAACAAGCAAAATCTTGCTCTGAGGTAACTGATTTATTTTTGTCACCGTGTGAAACATTGTTTAACTTTTTAATATTGCATGCTAGTCTTTAATAGTGATGGAGCAGTTTGTTCTCTTCTGTGTGGTCTTGTCTGCTGCTGTTACAACTTCCAGATCTTGGCCATAATTTCTATACTCAAGCAGATGGAGATAATATAAGTTTTGGGTTCACTATTTTGGGTGTCTAAAAGTTTCATTTTTTTAAGTTATTTGATTAAAATTTGCTGTATATGACAATTTTACTATTAGAATTTGTTCTGAAGGTAATTGAGTTGTATAGTTTAGTTGGAAGTTTGCCTGGCATGAGAGGAAGGGAAGAGCCTTAAGATTCTGAGAAAGTTGCTGAAGTGGGACCCTTCGCTGTGATAATGAAGTGGGACCCTTAGCTCGTGATGATAATGACCTGCGTTGCTCATTTGTGATTAAGCATACACATTATTACCTTTTCTGAATAAATGGCTGATTAATTTTTGGCTCAAAAAGCTGGCTTTTATGGATGCCATGTAAGTTCAGATGTTTTATTCTCTTCTGAAATACTCTTTGGGGCTGTTTCTCATTTTGTCATTAGGACCTGTTACAAGGACAAATAAATTTTACAGTTTAGGGATTCAAATGCATATGCGTTAAATGAATAATTTCCCACATTATTATGTTCTAAGTTAGAATGCTAAAATTGACTAGAATGATACCAAGCAGACTGCTTATAGGATTTAAGAGAGACCCTTAAATATTAGGCTATTAAGGCATAGAGAATAAAGTCAAGGAAAGAATCTAGCTAGGGTTCTGGATCAAGGGTGGAATAGACTACAGCACCAGGATGTGCTAATTTGGGAATCTATGGCCTTTACTGCACCTTTTGTCTGTTCAGACAAGAATTTTGATACTTCGTCCAGAGGTTTCTGAATCAAGATGATGAAAACCTTTCTCGTCCTTGTAAATGTCTAGGCTTGAACCTCTTTAGTGGAGACTCAGTTCTGGAAAGAATGAAGAGATCATAGTAGAAATTAATTAGAAATTAATATGTGTCTTCATGTAATTTCAAATATACCCATCTATGAAACCAGAAAGATGGTGTGTTTACTATGTGCTAGATACCTGGAGGACAAGAGGCATGGGAAGAAAAATAAAGCACCTTCAGAGGTGGAAGGGATGCCTTAGTTTAGTCTTGAGTGTATGGTGTGATTTAGGAAGAAGTGACGGTAGAACATGGGCACTAGGTAGGTTGATGGTATTAGCTACTGTAAGAGGGTGTGAAATGAGGCAGTAACCTAAGAGCGTAGCATTAATTTGGCTTGGTGGAAGACTAGATGTTAGGGCTGAAGAAGTAGGGCAAAGTAACTGAACTGAAAAATAGGAATGTTTGCGCCTTGGAGCACACCAATTCTAGTTTATAAAGCTCAAATTATGTGGTCAGGTGACCATGTATAGTACTGTGTACTTCTCGGTATAGGAGGGTCTGAGCTGGCTAGAGATCCTTATTCTAGAAGAAATGGATAGTAAGTCTTTTAGGGAAGAAATATTAAAGGACTATAAACAGAAAATGATTGCAGTGCTTCTTATGGTTACACTCACAGAGGGTCTTGCCTAGTAATTCTGTGATATTAGAGGCTGTGTGAAAGTGGGTAGAATTATAGCTGTGAGAATTTGACGCTGGTGGAATTGTTGACAGTCTGTTACAGAAGTAAGTAAAGGCCAGTTGGCTGCATGCTACCTGTTCTGGAGAATGGATCAGCTTACAGAGAAGTTCGATAAGAATGAGTGTCAGGTGGGGAAGGGGTCAGGGAATGGGAATGGTATACCTTGTTTGGACAGTAGAAAAATTGTCCTGATATGTTGACAGAATTGGGGTCAGTAGAGACTTCTTGGGTGTGTGTGTCAGTTCTTTGGGGTGTGGCTAGGGCAGTTAAGTCTAGTAAGCAAACAGGTTTAAGGAGGCACTTGTAAAGTGTGCTGCTGCATAATGATCCTCTGCCTGACTCCTGGTAGGGAAGGAGGCAAGACTTAACCTTTGAGCACAGCTGTACTATCTGTTCATGCTCAGCAAGTTTGTGTGGTCTTGCACTCAATGTTGGACACAGTAGAAACTTTAAAACTTAAGCCTGAGCTCTAGCCTAGAGATAAATTGTTGATCTGTACATGGAAAAAAGAACCACAGTCCATATTTTAAAAGTATCAGCGTTCATCGGGCACTTTTGTTGTTGAAGTCTGAAGCAGGAGGATCACTTGAGTTCGAGTTATAGTGTGATATGCTCATTGGATGTCCACATTGTTTGTCATCAATATAGGTGAGCTTCTTGGAGTAGGAGACTAACAGACAAATACCATCTTTAGTTCTTAAACTAAAGTCATACTACTATAAAGGAAGTTGGAAGTGTTGATTTTTATTTGAGTGTTAGTGGCTTGAGGAGCCTGGTGCTATTACTTTAAAGTTTATGGTTAGTAAAGAAAAATAATAGGGAAGGAAAGAAATGGTAGCTATTCTCTGAGCATCTTCCTCTTGCTCTTTCTTTGATTTCTTACAGAGGCCTGGTGTTAGAATGTCTCTTTTGAAACTAAAAGATTATTCCTTGTGAATATTTTCTTGTATCAGTATTCTTTTATATTATATTCTGGGTGATTTTATGATTGAGAAAGTTTTAGAAACGCTGGTCTGACCTAGATTTTACAAGAACTGTAGAGGTAAAGAAAGGAATAAAAGCAAGCAGTTCTTGTAGCTGTGACGGTGAGTACAGTAACGCACTTGGCACCGTTCTCCCAGTGCTGGCACTTCCCAAACACAACGGCACTGGCACAGGCACAGGCTTGCTTTTAGCGTGGTCTCTGGAAGACAGGCACTTAGGATTAGGTAGAGGAGATGTTTGGCTGTGGTGTGGTTAAGATAAACATGTTTGCCAGTGTGACATCTGGCTCCTTGAAGGTCTTCTCTGCCTAGCAGACTATCCTCAGAGTATGACACTGCTTGGTTAATTGGGAGAGTCTGCTGAAGAGTGAGCCAGCAGTGACTTTTTTAGAATACTGTCGTACACTCAATTATATTATCTCCGTCTGCTGGCAGGGAGGAACTATTGCCATGACTGGTATAGAAGACCTTCAGGGAAAACTCTTCAGGTAAGAAGAAACTTTGACTTTTGTCAAGTCAGAGGCCAGTGCAGAAGTGTATGCGTGAAGATGGGTTGTGGATCAAGAGTTGTGTCCCTGTAAAGTGGAGTCTTAGGCAGGGTATGGAGAGGTATTCATTCTTCATTTTCTAAAGATAAAGCACTTCCAGTTAAGGCTGATTCTGTTGCACAGTCACGTAATTGAGAACATCTATACAAGATTTTATTGCTTTAAGAGAGCTTATCTCTAAAATTGATTTTCCTGTGTGCCAAGTACTGTAGTGAATGTTACCATCACTGTATCAACAGGAACAGTGGCTAAGAAGTGCCAAAAACTTGATTTCAAACCAAGGTTTGATATCAGAATCCAGTGATTTTACTCTCTGTGCTGCTGCTGCTGCTGTTACTTTTTTCCAAATCCTTTCCTTTTTGTGGTGAATCACCATTGTAAAAGAAGCAGATTCCTCCTTTTTTCCCCTCTTCACTCTATCTCCCCTTCCAAGGAATATTTACTGCATACTATATAGGAGATACTGATGTACTGTGGTGAGCATTAATACTGCTAACCTCTCAAGTAACTTCTAACACTCATCTATAGCTACTTAAGAAGATGATGCACTGCTGTGTTTGTCTTTCATCTGGTCATTCATACATCACTCCACCAGGGTTCCTGACCAAGCCTTATGTCTGGTTTGATGAGTTCAGACAGGAAATAAAGGAGTGGGTCTGTGAACAAGTGTACATTGTGAGGACACTGAGAACAGCTAAGTAAAAGAGACTTTCACAGTGTGACAGGTGCTGTAGAAAGAATTTTGATATAACTAAGGAGTGGCTATAAGACACTATTTTACAGTGAGTAACCTGAAATTTTGAGGACATTAGTCAATTTAAGGGTAAGAAGATGGAACCAGGAAGCCAGTGAAAACAGTTGGCAGAAGGAATAGCAGGTACAAAGCCCAGACTAGAAAAGGTGTTTAGCATGAGTATTTGAAGAGAAGCCAGTTCAATTGAAATATTGTGGGCAGAGAGAAGGGTTCCTTGAGATGGGAGTGATAGTTGCCTGAAGTCTGAACTGTATCGGATTCTAAAGCTTGGTCTGTGATGGGTAGGAGCATCAGGATTGGGATTAGCAAGAATGAAGAGAAGTCAGACTAGTCTGGGAGAAACAACGTCGTGGTGTCACAGAAATGGAAAGATTCAATTGATACATTGAAATTGGAGACATGACTAATTGACTTTTTGATTGGATGTGGGGAATGAGGAAGATGGGGAGTTTCTTGACTTAAGCAGATTGATAGATATTGTACAGAATAAAAATATATGTATCTGTAGTTTATAATCTGAATTTTGAAGTACATTGGTTTTGGAGTATAATCTAAGAATAAACATTTGTACATTAACTCTAGATGTAGTCAAAGGAAGGGAGATGGTGGATGGAAGAGATAGTTGATAAAAGGAAACCTTGAATAATGGTTTTTAATGGTTTGATAATTCAGCTTTTGGAGACTACCGATTTAATAAGTGATTATCAGAGAATTGTATGAAAGTATAGTCAAAAGCATCTTTAAAAAAATAAACTAAACTAACTTCTTTATTTAAAAGATTAGGAGACAAGCCCAGACGTATAAAGTTGACTGACCCAAGAGTGAAGTTAGTCAATGCCCCTGCCCTAACAAGCAGTACAAAACCAGCAGGCAATCAATGTGTAACCAAAGTTGAGTTGACAAAAATAGTGTCAGAAAGCATCAGATACTTTAGGACCTAAAGAAAGGGTTTGAAACAATGCCAGAATTTTTGATAATTAAAAAATTCTTATTTTCGGGTGTCTTTTATTCTGTGCTAGTCTTCGAGGCTGCCAGGATAAATGAGAAAATGATTTATGAATAGACAGCAGTTAGTATGTTGACAGTTGTCACGTTTTAAAAACTTGAGGAAATTTCTGTCTTAGTTTTAGCTGTTGCTCGGTTTGGATTTGGTGAATGCAGAGGTAGTGGTAGGATGACATAACTGAGGCCGAGGACTGCTGGGCAGATGAGTGTTACTAGTAAGGTGGCAAAATTAGGTAGGTTGACTGCAGTCAGCCATACAAAGGTGGTCTAGAGTATTTTTGGGTTTTGTTTTTTTCTTATAGTAGAAAATTTTGTTTCTATAGCTAATATAAATATGTGGATCCAATATTTTTACTTTTACAAAGGTAAAATTATATGGAAAGGGAAGGGGGAAAATATCCTAGCTTTTTTCCATAGGCCAGTCATGACTTAATATTTTTTCCAGCTTGGGGTGACCTTTGTGATGAGCCACATAAGAACAAGAATCGTGTCCTCAATCTTTATTGCATTGCCAAGGCTTATCGTGGTACCCAGTAGGTTCCACTGCCTACAAGAGTCCTAAGTGGTCTGGTCTCCTGCCAATCTACGCAGTAAGTGCGTGGTGGGCACTCAAGTTATGTCCAGATGATTGCATGTGAAACAGCTACCATTGAAGCTGTCACCTAAAAGTTCACCTCTATGCATTACATTAATAAAGCAATTGCCACATTTCTTCCTTATACAGTAATAGAGTTCTGAAAAAGATCAGCTTGTAATCTTATAGGATTACTTAAGTTTTGTGAAAAACAGGGTGCTTTATTTATAGATATCACATAAGTCTCCTTGGTATTCGATTTATCACTTGTTTATTCTGCTGGTCTTTATTTGGCAATGGTATTGTGCTTACTTAGTATTCAACAAAGGAAATTACCTTAATTTCATTAACATAAGATAATTCTCCACTAGGGTCTTTGTATTTAATGTCTGTTGGTTTGGTATCTTTTAGGCCTCTGCCAGTATGTGTCCTGTACAGTCTGTTCCCACAACAGTGTTTAAGGAGATCCTGCTTGGCTGTACTGCAGCAACTCCATCTAGCAAGGACTCAAGACAGCAAAATACTCCCCAGGCAGCCAATTCTCCACCTAACATTGGAGCAAAACTTCCTCAAGGGTGAGTTCAAAGTATTCAGTCATAGAAGTAAATCATTGTTTTCGTCTCTGATATTCCTGGGGTATTTTCATAGGAGCTCCTTGGGACAGATTGACCAGGGGCCTTCCAAGTATTAGAGGCACCCAAACATGGAGGAAAAGGGAATGAATTGGATGTATGTAGAAGACTTTGATCAGTGGGGGTTGAAGGAGAGGGCAGTGTGGTTACAGTGAGAGTTAGCCTAACATGCATTGAATCCCAGTGATAGTCAAAATGTGGTTATGGAAGAGAGCTGAGCATAGATATATGGAGCCAGGCTTGCCTATCAGGTCTCAGGTGAAGAAAACAATGTGCAGGTTAGAATTTTAAAGTAGACTGAGAGAGTGGTGCCTTGTGCTTGCAGTTGATACAGGCTTGAAGATATGGATGGGTCAGAGTGACTTCAATGTAGAAAAGTCAGTTTGGAAGACAGCTGTAAAATTGTGTGGGACAGAGAACATTAATTAACTAGGAAAAAATTGGGTGGCAACCTGGTATAGAGCTTGGAGACAGTGCCCAGTGTTGGTTGGCTTGTGCACAAGTCTACACACACACACAAAGACACACATGCATGTACTCACATGCACATGTATGCTTGAAGGGTGAAACAGTAGGAAATTTAGTGATATCCAAACAGAGATTTCTAATTTAAAAGTGTAAATGAGAAATGTTTTTCTAGGATGAAATCCTGGATTAGAAACAACAGCAGTGGCAAAAGAAATAGTATAGAAATAAGAGCTTTTTGTTTGGCTAGGCAGAGAACTCTAGTATGAATTCCCTAATAGTGGAAGGGGACTAGAGAGATGGCACAGGGGCTAAGAGTACTTGTTCTTGTAGAAGACCTGGGCTCAATTCCCAGCACCCACATGGTGGTTCAGAATCATCTATAATTCCAGTTCCAGGGGAATCTAAGGACACCAGGCACACAAGTGGTGTGGTGTACATGCATACATTCAGGTAAAACATAAAAAAGAATAAATCTAATAAAAATAATATACTATATAAATATATGGAAATTTCAAAGAATAATTAAAAATATTTTTAAAGAAGTAGAGGAAATAATAACTGCCCACGTACAAGCAAGTAGTTAGCTTGTCCTGTTTGCTTTGAGTCCTGGCCACTCATGGTGGCTTGTTATTAATAGCAGAACAAGTGTTTTATCCTGCCTGTGGTTTGTAGTGTTAAATTTATGTTTCATATTTGAGGAGATTTCGATTATTTCTCATATAAATATTATTTCTGATATACATTTCAAGCTTTATGTTGATATATGTGCCTGCCATGAGATTGAGTTTTCAAGTTTTGGTAAGCAGGAATACTAGTTTTCTCTTTCAAATTTAAATAATTTTTTGTTTTGTTACATAAGAAACTTTTAGTATAGGTTTTTTCTGAAATAGAAAAAGAAGACATTAAATAATTGGCCTTGTGTAGACTTTTAATTTGATACATTAAAAATAACTGAATTTCCTAACTGCTGTATATATGTCTTGGTTCCATATGATAATGTTTGTTTTGAGCAAAAGCTATGGTTCATTATGCTGTAAGAAGAGGTCATGAGCATGCAGGGAACATTTAGAATTGCATTTTTCTGAGTGTGTAAAATACTTTTCCAGAGCCACAGGTGGATTGTTCTCAACCCCAGATCACAGAAACCTTTCCAAAATTTTCTATCACAATTTTTCTTTTTCTGGCTGGTTGCCATACCAACAACCTGTACTGTTTTTAGGGTGATAAGAGATAAGAGAGATCTAGATGCTACTCTTCCTACTGTTTTTCAGATGTCATAAGCAGAACTTACCAGAAGAACTTTCTTCCTGTCTAAACACAAAACCTGAAGTGCTGAGAACAAAACCAGATGTTTGCAAAGAAGGATTACTTTCTTCAAAATCTTCTCAGGTTGGAGCTGGAGACTTGAAAATTCTGAGTGAGCCCAAAGGTAGCTGTATCCAGCCTAAAACAAACACTGATCAGGAGAGCAGACTGGAGTCTGCTCCACAGCCAATCACTGGCCTTCCAAAGGAGTGCTTGCCTGCAAAGACTTCCTCTAAGGCAGAACTGGACATTGTCACCACTCCTGAACTACAGAAGCATCTAGAACATGCAGCTTCCACATCCGATGACCTTTCAGATAAGCCAGAAGTGAAAGCAGGTGTCACTAGCCTTAATAGTTGTGCAGAAAAGAAGGTCGAACCTTCAAATTTAGTTTCCCAGGCACAGAATTTAAAGGATACTTCAGTAAAAGTAGATAATGAAAGCTGTTGTACAAGAAGCAGTAATAAAACCCAGACTCGTAAGTGTTTCAAATCTCAATTGGTAAATGATGTTTCTTCCCTGTGATAAAAATATGAGAATGACTAGAAATTTCCCCCTGCAGGCTAGTATTAACATTTTAATGCTGCAGGGACTCCGTACTCTTTGACTTAAAATGGGTCAAATCTTTGGTGATTTCTTTGTCTTCATATTGTTGCTGTCTTTGTAGCATCCACATTGGGGCTTTGTACTCTCACACAGGTAGTTCAAATATAAGCCGTTATGTTGTGTCATCCCTATCCCCTGTGTTCAACACTGAGAACAGTTTCTAAGGTTAGGTCTTGGCATACTCAGTTTTTAACCCAAGTGTTCTTTGTGCAGAGAAGATGGTACATGGTTCCTTCTTCCAAGTTGAACATTCCTAATCCAAAAGTTCATAATGTTTTAAATTCAGAAACTGAGCCACCAAGATACCCCAAGAGGAAAAGTCAACTCTGATTTCAAGTGGTAGAGTTGTACTAAGGAACACTTAGGCACACTAAGAAACGTGAATTGTGTTTGGTCTTGGGTACCACCCCAAGCCATCTCAATTAAGTATATGCAGTAGTCAAGCCTCAAACCAACAAATTGACACACTGGTCATAAGCATGTTGGGTAAGGGTTACTCACCTTGTACTGTCAGTAGATGCCCATTCTAATGAGGGCAGGGCATGGCAATCAGAAGCACTGCTACTATAATTAGAGGATCAAAAGGACCTCAGCATGTCAGAAGGCCCAGAGCTGTTGCCTTTTGACACCTGACTTGTTACGACATAAAAAAGCGTCAGAGTGGATTTTATAAAGTTATTTAAGCCCTTGAAATGAGCAATAAACTCCATTCAGAAAAAAGCAAAACAACTACAGTGTCAGCGAGATGGCTCAGTTGGGTAAAGACGCCTGCTGCCAAGCCTGATGACCCAGAAGCTACCTGTTGGAAGGAGAGACTGATTCCCTTGTTGTCCTTTGAGCTCTAGGTGTGCTGAGATGCATGAAGGCACAAGCAAACCCACATTAATGTGAGAGGCTTCTGCCAGCACAAGGCACAATGCTTAGGTTGGCTTGTGAGTCTTTTTTGTCTAGTGTTGGTTAAGATAGAGAAATCCCTTTGCCTAGGGATTCTTCCAACGCGGAGTTGTCGTTCTTTATGTTCAAGTTGGATAGAGCAGTTAATTTGCATAAAATTAATTACGTAAAACACATACTGTTTCTTGGGAGTTATGTAATTCCCAAGAGAAAGTGAATATTCATAACCATGTATCTGTTCTATTTATTCTTTTTGAGTCATCAGTCCTCACAGCTCGTTTTTGAAGCAAGTCATTTTGGTTTCTGTGAAGAGGCAGTAAAAATTCTAATTGAGTAAACACGTGGCAGGTACCTGAGTAGGCTGCGGCTGCCCCCTATCTGGACTAGAATGGGGTCAGCAGCCCACTAGGATCGCAGGGTTGTGCCCACTACAGTTGCCTGTGGAAACAGAAAGACTCTGGGAAAGGATTCTGTTCCCTTGCTTTGTTTAGGGGCTACAAAAGCAAAAGCCACCTACAATCAAGTACCCTGTCTTTGTGTTCAGTTTGGCACCTCAGAAATGGGCTTTGGCGCTGGGCAGTGGTAGTGCATGACTTTAATCCCAGCACTTGGGAGGCAGAGGCAGGTGAATTTCTGAGTTGAAGGCCAGCCTGCTGTACAGAGTGAGTTCCAGGACAGCTAGAGCTACATGGAAAAACCCTGTCTCAAAGACAAAAAAAAAAAAAAAAAGAAAAGAAAAGAAATGTGCTTTGGCACTTTTGCTCATCTCTCTAGCCTAAGAGATTGCTGTCCTTACTAAGCTTCATTTGGACAGTTTAATAATCTGTGGATACGTCCTTTTAAGCCAGAACAAATAAAATAACTTTGGATTTCACCCACCTATATAATATGTGGAAACCTGGCCCAACTCTAAAAAGATGGTGTCTTTCAGTATCTGTGTAATTAAAATTGTATCACTGCTTCTATTTTTTGTGTGTGTTAAGGATATTTGATATTTGATTATTTGATTAGGTTTTCTACAAAACCTAATTGTAAAATATAAAAAGCTTAGTCAGATACAGTTGGTTGGGTGTGTCCCAGAGAGATGCAATTTGGGTACCTTTAAAAGCCTTCATAGAAAAGAATGCTAAAGAATGGAAATTTCCTGCCTATTTTAAGGCAAATTGCTTGGGAGAACTTTGGGAGAGTTCTTCTGGTCTTTATGACTGGAGGCAAAATCTGCTGGGAGGCCTGGAGCTGCCCCTCCTTAAAGGTGAAATGGTTTGACCCCTACTGCCTTGGCTTAGAGCCCCCTTTCCCCAATGAAGGTGACTCAGGTCAGCCTGCCTAGGGTATAGGGGAGGAGCTAGAGACTTCTTTTGTAACAATTAGACCTTTGAGATCTTTCTGGCCCTGGCTCTCCCTTTATGTTTTGGGGGACTGGAAGAACATCATGGAAGGAGTGCCTGGTAAGAAACAGGCATTGGTCGGGGCACAAGGTGAAGCGGTCTGCTATGAGAAAGAGCTAAGGAGTCCTCTCAGGTTTGAAGGAACTCAAGAGAAAGACTGGCTCCATAGAATGACATGGATAGAAAGATTTCTAAAGAGCTAGCAGTTTAGTTGGAGTTGTAGCATCAGGCTTGTAATACATATTTTGTATATAGTTAAGAAAGTTATCTCATTGAACTAGCATGTTTTTAATCTTAAAAACACCTGTGTTTTAATTGGTATAAATATTAAACTGTTACATACTACAATTTTTCCTTTTGCTCTCTTTCACTCTTAAATAAGTGTTCACTGGAGTAAGGACTGACAGCATTGTTTAGCATTTTATATTGTGCTTTTGTTTTGAGTTTATTTTTGTCTAAGAACTCATATACCCCAACTCTGTTTGGACTCCTAGGGAAGGTCTTTTTCTGTGAGATACTCCCTAAGTCTCTTGGGTTGTGGATGTGTACTCCTGCATTATTTGGGTGACTACAGTAATTGATTCTCTTTGTTGCTGTGACAGCTCATCCTTTTCCTTTAGAAAGGACATTAACATTCCCTTTTATAATTCTTATGCCAATTACCACGTACAGCATAGAACCTGAGTTTACTTAGGGTTTTTTGTTTTTGTGGGGGTTTTTTTGTTTTTTGTTTGTTTGTTTTTTTTGTTTGTTTTTTTTGTTGTTGTTGTTGGTTTTTTTTTTTTGGTTTTTTTGAGACAGGGTTTCTCTGTGTAGCCCTGGCTGTCCTGGAACTCACTTTGTAGACCAGGCTGGCCTCGAACTCAGAAATCCGCCTGCCTCTGCCTCCCGAGTGCTGGGATTAAAGGCGTGCGCCACCACACCCGGCCAAGGGTTTGTTTTTAGCCAGTGTTCTTAATCCTAAAAGAAGGTTGCACAAATGCAGCAAGTGTAAGTAAGGCAGGTGATCCCTCGGGAAGGCATTTATAAAATGGCTCTTACTTTGTAGACTAGGAGGAGAACATTTAGGTTTTTATTTTGAATAGGTTTTGTTAAGGATGTTTTATGAAAAATACTTTAACTAGTTTCTTTTTGAGCATGCAGATCAGCAGAGCTGCCGTTTGCAGAGGCAGGCCTGTGGGCATCACCGAACCCTGCAGGGACCGCACCCATCTCCTAGCAGGGTTGCTCTCAACTAACTTGTTGTTGTAAATCTGGCTGTTGAATTTGGTGGTTTGCTTGGCCACATTTTTGTTGTTTGTTTCTTTGTTTACAAAGATCAGAACTTTGCTGGTTGTTGCTTTGATTATCTTTTCTTGGACAATTTTTCAGAAATTTTAGCCGAACCAAAAATAGAAGTGTCTCTACTTTGGGAATGTTGGCTCTTGCTTTACTAGAATTCAGCCAAATATTGATGTTCTGTTCAGAGATGTGAAGTTTTATTTCCTTTTCTTACTTTCCTAGCCCCAGCCCGGAAGTCAGTTTTGACAGACCCAGATAAGCTCAAGAAGCTGCAGCAGAGTGGAGAGGCCTTTGTCCAGGATGACTCCTGTGTTAACATTGTGGCACAGCTGCCCAAATGTCGGGAGTGTCGGCTGGACAGCCTGCGCAAGGACAAGGACCAGCAGAAGGACTCGCCTGTGTTCTGTCGCTTTTTTCACTTCAGGAGGTGAGAAAAGGCATTTGTTAGCCGAGACTAAGGTCGTCTGGTCTCAACAGGACATCTAGCATATAGAAATTATATTTTTTGTGTTTGATAATGTAGACTTTTCTGTATCTTATTTTATGCTTTTTTTCATATACCCCCACGCTAGCCTCAAACTGTGTAGCCAAGGATGACCTCAAACTCCCAATCTTTCTATCTCCAGTTCCAGAGTACTGGGATTTACAGGCATGTGAAACCACACTTGACTTAATATGGTTCTGGGAATAGAATCTAGTGCATGCATTCTACAAAGTTAAATCCCCAGCCCTCTTTATACTAAGCTAAATCCCCAATTCTTTTTCATATATATAGCAAAAAACATATTAAAAGTACAAACTTTTCAGATAATTGTCATAGAAAAATGCACAGGTAATTTTCTCTTTACAGTGCATTTTTAGTGTTGTGGTCAGGAAGTTTGTCTGGGTACACCTTTGTTGGTGTATTGTATAAACTGTTTTGAATCTTCACCAAAGTATAAGGAGTATCCAATCCTCTGCAAATGCTTTGGAATTTCTGTACTGTATGCATTAGAATTATTATGTTATTATATTATTATTATTATCATATAGCACTGTGTCTCAGGTGATCACCTCATTGCACACATTATGACCCTGTTTTCTGATGGGATGTGTAGCAGTAGCATTGCTGGGTCAGTTGTATGCTAAGGCTCTCCTGCCTGACTGCCCTGCAGAAATGCCCACTGGGGCACCAAGCATGCCTGACTGTGCTCTTTTGCCAGCATGGAGGGGCATGTGTATAATTTCTTGTTTTCTTTTTTATTTTCTTCCATTCAAATTTGTTCACATTATGTTATTTGTTGACTTTTCTCTTTGTGTGCTGCCTCTATGTGTTCCACTCCTATTTAAATTAGATTAATTACAATTATTAAGTACATTTGTCAGTACTCCAGTGAGATAAAGTAGACACGTTCAATGAACCCTAGAGTAACCAGAAGAAATAAATCATTCATAAGCTGATGTTTAAAAAGTAGACAAAAAGAACAGAGCTGTGTCTTTAGTTGCCTATGTAGCAGAGGATGGCCTAGTCGGCCATCAATGGGAGGAGAGGCCCTCGGTCTTGCCCCAGAAAAGGGGAATATCAGGGCTAGGAAGCAGGAGTGAGTGGGTTGGGGAGCAGCAGGGTGGGGGGAGGGTATAGGGGACTTTGGGGATAACATTTGAAATGTAAATGAATAAAATATCTAATAAAAAAAATGAGGGAAAAAGGTAGACAAAAAGAAATAAAATTGCTGCTTTTCCCAAACCAGTATGTTAACAATGCTTTCTTCACACAGATCGTTAACAATTAAAAATAATTTATACAACTTCACTAGAATGACAGTTTTATAACAGAAGTGTCAGAAAAATTAATTGCCCTAGGAGTATAGACAATATATCAGTATCTAATAGCTTGACAGCTGTTTATAATTTAAGTTTTAAAGTCCTCTTAACCTTCACTTCTGATTGATGTCTCTTACTCTACCATTCATATTATCTTACTTTTTCCATTAGTGTATATTCCCACTGTACAAGCACGTGAATTTATGATGACCTTTTCATACTTGTGTAAAAATGCTCTGGTTTTCTCCCGATCCTGCCCTCATTTCCCTTTTAGTCCCTCCCACTTCACAAAGAATCTTTTTTTTTTAATGTTTGCAATTTTATAGAGAAACTTACATGTTTTTATTGTGCTGTTTTAAAAAATCAAGATTCATTTTATTCCAATCCTTTGTCTAAAGTGAAGCACCTTTGCTTTCTGTTTTGAGACATGATGTTCTGCATATAAACAAAGCTTAGATAGTACAGTTTCTCAGTTAGCAAGGGATTTCATGTTCATCAAGGTCTCATAAGCAAGGGGTGCTCTTGTCTCTTCTTGTTGTCTGTTGATCTAATTTAAAATATATTTTTAGATGTAAGTTGAAAATTATTGCTGAGCTGGGTTAAATGAACAGGCCATTTAGACCACACTTCTGTGTTTTATATCGACTTAATGCTTCTAGCTACAAGTAAAATGTTAGGTTTTAAAAATATTCAAAACTAATCTATAGCTTCTCAAACCTTCCACTTATTAAGAGAGCGTTTTAAGAATAGGTTCAGTCTGCCTGTTTTTTAGGTTCTAAGTTTCATCTTAACATTTCCTTTTGAAAGACTTCTGAGCCTCTAGGGTATGTGTGGCCAGCAGACACCTTCAAATCTGTGAGGTCCTAGCTGCAGGCTTCTAATAAGGTGTCTCGCTTTCTGTGTGCTTGTTGGTTTACTTATTTTTACTTGTTACTGTCTTTGCTGTCAAGATCCAGTTCTAGGAGAGATTGTCTATGGAGGTTACACGATAAACTTGGGTCAAGTACAAAATATACATATCTCTCTCTCTCTCTCTCTCTCTCTCTCTCTCTCCCTCCCTCTCTCATCTAGCCTGCCTTTTAAGAGAAAAACAGTGATTATTGTTTGTCTTACTTAGGTTTTTTAAATCCTTCCAAGTGACTAGCTAGTAATTGTCTCCCATTAGCCATGGAGAGTATAGAAAAACAGGACAGGATTTGTTGACTGAATTAATATTTATTTGGTAATTAGAAGCTATTAATCAATCTTGTTGTTTTCCTACTTCCAGATTACAATTCAACAAACATGGTGTGTTGCGGGTAGAAGGCTTCTTAACACCAAATAAGTACGACAGTGAAGCGATTGGCTTGTGGCTGCCTTTGACCAAAAATGTTGTGGGGACTGATTTGGACACAGCAAAATATATCCTGGCCAATATTGGAGACCACTTCTGTCAAATGGTGATTTCTGAGAAGGAAGCTATGTCAACTATTGAGCCACACAGTAAGAGCATCTCTTAGGGGGCAGGCTGTTTGAGTCCTACTTGACCTCTGTTTCCTTCTGATACCTAAGTTGCATGGATTTTATTTTCACCAACAGTCTAGGTGGATGCTACCATGACATTGCACTTTCCCTTTTATAATACGTTTCTTCTGAGATGTTCTGTCTAGAGTTTGTTGTGGAGCAGGTCCAAGGTGTAGCATCACCTTTTGGTTTGAAGGGTCAATGTGAGTTGTTGGTGGCATTTGCACAGCCTTACCAGATATATAGGCTCACCAGAAGCTGGGATCAGATCTCGGGTTGATTACAGCAAAAGATACTTAATTCATGGTACATATTAAAGACAGTAAAACCAGCTAGGCATACCCTAAGCCTCCTGAGTCCCACAATGTGGGGCTATGGTTCCAGGCATTTGAATGGAACCAGCTCAGATTGAGTCAGTTCTTCCCACATCCTGGTTTGAGAGGACAGCTGCAGCTGCTACCTTAGTTTGAGAATATGCTCTCTACTCTTTAGGGGCACTCCTTCACTATCAGGAAGCCTAGTAAGCTACCAGGGTTAGTTTTTGTGACATATAAGCGATGGACTGCCTTTGCGTCATCTCAAGATATTTTCTGGAAGGATAACACCTTTTTCTCTTTGTACATGCTCTGGAGAAATGAGATTCCAAGCTAAAAGTACCATGGGACTCCTGTGTCTGTCATTTTGGATTTTGAATAACCAAGTATGTTTGAATGGCAGTGTCTATACTATTCTTGAAGAATTTTGGTTGTACTTCCGATAAACGATTGAACCTAGCTCTGGCACAAAATACTTTCGATAAAAGTGGATCCTGTCATTTCTTTCTCAAGACTTTTAAGAAGATTTATATATTTTTATTTTGTGTATGAGTGGTTTTGCCTATGTGTATGGAAATGTACTGCGTGTGTCCCTAGCTCACAGAGGCTAGAAGAACTCCTGGAACTGTGTTGTTAGATGGCTGTAAGTATCCATGTGGGTGTTGGGCTAAACCTATATGCACTAAGTGCTAGGATCTGAAACTGGACTATGTAAACCTTCATCATACCCAGCATAGCATTCATTCATGTCTCAACAAAACAGAAAACAAAGTTGCTTCACTCTAGACAAATGAATTTGAACAAAATGAATTTCTTTAAACAGCACAATAGAAATACATGTTTCTCTATAAAATTGCAAACAACAACAAAAAAAAATCAGGTTTTCTCTTACATGCAGACCTTAAGTTTGAAAAAAAGTGACATCAAAGCCACAGTGGAATTCCTTGTGAAGTGAAAGGGACTAAAGAAGGGGCTATGACGGAGGGGTCAGTTCTCTACAAGAGCAGGAAGTGCTCTTAACTGATGAGGACGGACCATCTCCCTGACCCACTTCTTAGATTTAAGCAATAGAATCCAGACATGTTCCTGGAGATCAGGAACTCCAGGAGCTGCTAGAGTTATTTTAAAGGGGGTAGGAGGCAGCTTTAAAATTACCTCTCCATGTGTTCAGAAGACAGAGGTGTGTTTCAACTTCCCTCCGTGCTCTGGGTAGAATAAGTGACACAAGTTTCCCATTACGCTGAACGGGTTCCTTCTGACATAGATCTGGGTAAAGATGGCGCATGGAGAGAAACTTGATTTCAGTGACTGCTTTGTGCCAGGCTACATTTGACTTGATTCCTTTCTGATAGATGAGACCTACTTTAGGCTTTAAGGAAGTGATACTGGAGTTTTTCTTTTTTTTGTTATTGTTGCTTTTTGTTTTCCCATACAGAGAAGAGTACAGGGAGTTGTCTTTTAAGAGCATAATTAAGGAATTTTCTCTTTGTAGTGGATTTTTCTTTCTTGGTTTTATGATCATCCTGTTCTGTTACATAAGAAGCTGGTTGCATTAGAGAAGGAAATGAAATGCCATGGATGATAATGAAAGCGATCATCCTACCAAAAAAGCTTTACCTCAATCCTGACAGTAAGAGCAGGTGTCCACCACAGGCTTTATTCTCTAGTAAGTAGTGGCTAGGAAGTGTAAATATTTCCTAACAAAACACTCTAACACAAACAAATAGGACAAAGTTCATAAAACCTTATAAAATGCCCCAAGTGCTTGATATTGTGCCTGGCCCATTTCATTATAGTACAGTAGTAGTTCTTTGTTGGAATGAGTCAGTGTAAAGTGAAGTGTCATTTGGGATGTATTCAGGGTAAAGAATTAATTCACCACAGACTTGGTTATGAAAAAAACATCCCTGTGGAACAAGAATGCAACAACGTGGAACCAGTGACACCGACCTGCCCTCCTGCCACTCACTCACATCAGTGCTTCCCTGTTCCTACTCCTGGAAGCTTTCTGATGCTTGATATGGTCATCTTAGTGCATGCCTTCCTCTTGGGGGAGGGGCTTCCAATTGGTATGTGTGGTCATGAAACCCCTTCCTCCAGTCAATGTGGTCTTGGCTCCTGGGATGGAAAATGCAGCTTTGTGGAGTCCTGGGTTGTTTCTCATTTTTCTGGATCTGTGAGTTCGTGTGGCTCAGTCCTTTGTACCAGCAAATGTCAGTTGTGGCCCTGGCATAATAAGGTTTCTGACAAGTGAAGGACATGACCTTGGTACCGTACAGTAACTTAATACAGTGTTCTTTTCAGGACCTTTTAGTCTTTGTGAATTGAGGGCATCTGTGAAATGCTGATTATTGGTTTGCAGTTTGAACACATTTTACCCCTTGGAGAAAGTGTAGCCCATGCAGCCTTGAGATTCTAAAAGAATTGGTGAGGTTGGAACTGTGGTGAGGATTCCTGTGGCTGAGTTCTTGTAACAGCTGCTTATGTACAGTCACTTCCTCCAGGAAGAAGAACAAAGTCTGAGTGCTTGGTATAAACAAGCCTGAGTACGTGATGCTTACACACTTGGACAGGCATGCTGAGGGACAGGAGAGCTTTATGGGGCCAGACCAAGTGGGAACTCTAAGCTACAGGGAAGTCTCATACTCCCACCTAGGTTTGGTTTCAGAAACCCTCTGCACCTCAGGACTAAATGGCTTATTGATTTTTGCAGGACAGGTTGCTTGGAAACGAGCTGTCAAAGGAGTTAGAGAAATGTGTGATGTGTGTGACACAACCATTTTCAACCTGCACTGGGTGTGCCCTCGGTGTGGGTTTGGAGTATGTGTCGATTGCTACCGGATGAAGAGGAAGAATTGCCAACAGGGTGAGTGAGAACTTGAATCTCCTCCACCCAGGTACACTGGACTTAAGTCTTTTGTTGGTTTGTGGTTGATGGTTTCTGAAGCACTGGGGTTTCAGGGTTCATGGAAAACAGTTACCACAAGTCCGTTATTTACAGGTGCTGCCTACAAGACTTTCTCTTGGATAAGGTGTGTGAAGAGTCAGATACATGAGCCTGAGAACCTGATGCCCACACAGATTATTCCTGGCAAAGGTATTTCCTGTGAGACAGGCAGGGATCACCCACCCTCCTGCACCTCCCCCACCTCCCCTCCTCCAGCCATGTGTCTTAGGTAACTTACAGGGGCTTTAGCTTGCTTTTACTTTGTGTAGTCTAATTGATAACTTTTAGTATTTTCCTAAAAGTACTCAAGAAACATGTTAAATAATATCCCTGCACTTTTAAAGCTCTCAGGGACTACAGAGTAGAAGGGAAGGAAATGTACATTTCTGGATAGACCGGACCATCTTGGTGCTGAGAAAAGCATTCCTATGGGAAAGTCTTCTGTGTAGAGATTGTACATGGTAGCTGTCTTTAGCACTTGCCTCTGTCCTCTGTTTTAGCCCTCTACGATGTTGGAGACATTGTGCATTCTGTCAGAGCAAAATGGGGCATAAAGGCCAATTGTCCCTGCTCCAACAGGCAGTTCAAGCTCTTCTCAAAGCCAGCATTAAAGGAAGACCTGAAACAGGTATCGCTGCTAGTACTCAGTTGTCTGTCCTGATGATTTCATCTCTTTCTCAGCTAACCCAAGGGCTTCTGTTGCTGTGTTGGAAAGGAACACAGACAGCAGCGGCCGGTCTGGGGAGAGGCTTCGTTCATGCCTGCTGCAGTTCATCTCCCTCTGCCACTTTCATGCCTGCTGCAGTTCATCTCCCTCTGCCACTTCACGCCACATCATGTGCTTTACTTGTGACTTCTTAGTGTGTTTGACATTGTTGTTCCTTGGAAAGAAAAACAAATTTTAAATTTCTGCATATTTTTTCTTTATAATATCAGAAGAGTTAAAGAATTCTTGAAAATGAGTCCTTTTGTTCCCAGTATTTGATCCCCTCATGCCTTTTCTTGGTGGTGTCCTTACCATCATACCTACTCAGAGCCTCCTTCCCCCTTACCCAGTAGTTATTGCCTTCCCTTGTGTTGGGGAATCAAACTCATGTGTGTTTTCTAAAGCTGTATTATTGAAGGCGCATGGGCTTAGAAAAGCTATGGTGCTTTGTGCCAGAACTGAACTTGAATTCTTTTTGTTTTAAGAAAAGGTCTCCCTAGTCCTGGCTGTCCTAGAACTTGGTGTATAGACTCGGGTGGTCTCAGACTCACAGAGATCTCTTGCCCCTGCCTCCCTGCTTCTGGGATTAAAGGCCCGGTGAACTTAAACTCTTCTACTGTCTCTGGCAGGGTCACTTTGGCTCTCACAAACTGACTTTCTTATGCTTCACCTTGCTCACCAGTGAGAACACAGTGGCAGAAAGTACTGGTAACTGGAGAGGGCAGAAAGGGAGGGCTAGGACCACCACAGGACTCTGAATATTCCTTTTCTTTCTAATATTTGTGTAAACTCACCACAACTGAGTAACAGTAAATGGTAAGTTCTAGTTGTTTGTGTTGGAGGTTTTGGAGAGCAGATCACTAAATCTGGAGCCAAAAGAGCATCCTCTCTGTGCGCTGACTTCTGAACCCCCTCAATTTACTACACCCAACTCAGTAAGCATGTTTTGAATATCTGCTCTGGAAGACTGCTGAGTTCTCAGGAAAGTAGACACAGATCAATCAGTCAATCACTTTAAAGCCACTTGGTGTTTGGGACTGTAGGGATATGTGTATGCCTGCCTGATACGTGAGGGCAAACCAAAGTATGTTCATTACTATATCTTGTTTTCATTAGTAATACTCATAAGCTAAAAATTAAAATCTCTGTCTTATCCTTGTTCTATGTTACACCAGAGGACTATTATAGTCACAACTGAGGCTATTATGTGACTTTGTGTTAGCTTTGTATTTTACTGGCAGGCTTTCAGGGAAGAAAGAAAATGTCAGTCTTCAGCTTATACCTAATTCTCCTTTTACATTTACAGACATCCTTGTCTGGAGAAAAACCAACTCTTGGGGCCATGGTCCAGCAAAGTTCCCCTGTTTTGGAGCCAGTGGCTGTGTGCGGGGAAGCAGCCTCCAAGCCAGCCAGCAGTGTGAAGCCCACCTGTCCCACCAACACTTCACCCTTAAACTGGCTAGCTGACCTGACCAGTGGGAACGTCAACAAGGAGAATAAGGGTGAGTGTCTCCCTCTCTCCCGAGGACTGGAGCTCATCCACTGTAGACTTCTCCTCGGTAGACTTGCTGTGACATGGGAAGTGTTCCCTGCTGTCATTCAGGTACAAACCCCTGAGAAGGGACTGTCACCTCCTCATACAACTTAGGTGAAGTTGAAATCATGTTTGGCGAGAGGTGGTGATGAGACTCCTTACTAGTACTGCTGACAGCGTATACAAGAATAGCACATTCTGGTTCCTTTCCCCTTGTTTATCTCCCTCTCTGGCAGTCCTTCCTCTTCCCTACTCATTTCTTTCAGTGACTTTCTGTTTTGTCTCCTATAGAGTCTACCTAGGACTGTATATATAATCATTGGTTCGAAACCAGCTGTTAGAACCTGGCGGGTTCTCCAAAGGTTGCTCTAGAATCTTAGCTCTTCACTGAGTAGCAGAGCCCTGTGAACCACCACCACACACACATCCCACCCATAGCTAATTGTTGTGTGGCCTGATGTGTGTGGCCAGTTCAGAAGGAGAAAAGGCTAGGATTGATGTCCATGCCGAGTGGTAGGTAGATGACATTTCGTAGGCCTTCTCCATATATTCTGGTTCTTAGATT
This sequence comes from Mus minutoides, assembly GCA_902729485.2. NCBI lineage: Eukaryota > Metazoa > Chordata > Mammalia > Rodentia > Muridae > Mus > Mus minutoides. The sequence continues at coordinate 442,394 of LR750006.1, forward strand.
TTTTGTGCTCCCTCTTCCTTCTGTGTCCCTGAACCTGAGGTGTTGGTTTACTTGCTGCTGTCCTGTCTGGTCTGGTCTCACTGTACTGTCTTCTCTTGCATCCTTGTCCTACAACAGCTGGACTTTGGGATCAGATAAAGTTAGACAAGAATTTAGGTCATTTTGCTTTCTAGAAAGAAAAAAATTGAAAGTTGTTTTGTGCAGACATCTTAAAATTTTTCTGAATCGGCCTCATGATGGTGGTGCATGCCTTGAATCCCAGCACTGGAGAGGCAGAGGCCAGTGGATCTCTGTGAGTTTGAAACCAGCCTGGACTACAGAGTGAGTTCCAGGATAGGTAGGACTTACACAGAGAAACCTTGTCTTGAAAAAAAGCCTTAATGAGATTTGAATCCATAAAGGATTTGTAAGAATGACCATCCTCAGATATGTACATATAACTAAACATGTAAAGGTTAGAGAGGAAAGTATTGTGATGAGATGGAGAACCTGTGAAGTTTAACTCTGAGTATTTTTATAAATCAGACTCTGAAATTAAGACTAGAAGTGGGGACAGCATTAAGGGTTTCTCCTTCTCTTGCAAAAGCACTCCCAGCACACTTTCCATTTGGGGTTGGGTTAGCTTAGTTGATCCTGTATCAGCCTCCTGAGTAGCCGGGACACGTAAGAACACCACTACACTTGGCATGACTTGTTTTGAAACTGTTTTAAGCGATTCACTCTGTAAAGTACAGTGCTGGAGAGATGGCTCAGGGTTTCAGAGGGCCTTTTCAGAGGCCCTAGGTTCAATTCCTAGCATTCATGTAGCAGCTCATAAGTCTGTAATTTCAGTTCAGGGGCTCCAATACTTTCTTCTAGCCTTCACGGGCATCAGACATACATGCAGGCAAGACACCCACATCCATAAAATAGGACTAGAAACTACCATACTGTTTTCTGGTTTCACCTGGTATTTGATACTGTTGTTGTAAAACATCAACTAGAAATTCTGACCTAACACACACCATTAGTTTCTTCTAGGGTTTGTTTTGGTTGGTTGGTTGGTTGGTTGGTTGGTTGGTTGGTTGGTTTTACAAGAAGAAAGCTACACCCTGAAATTATTCTGCTAATAGAAACTAATAAGTAATTTGCCATAAATGACATCTGAATGTTTTCATTTTGTTTTAGAAAAACAGCTGACTATGCCGACTTTAAAGAATGAAATCAAATGCCTTGCACCCTTGCCCCCTCTGAACAAGTCTAGCACAGTCCTCCATACTTTTAACAGCACAATTTTGACACCTGTGAGCAACAATAATTCAGGTTTCCTTCGAAATCTTTTGAATTCATCTACAGCAAAGGTATGTGCTCATTTTATTACTTGTACCCCTTATGAAGCTGAGTAGAGAAAATGACATGAATCATGTGTCACTGTGGGTGCTCCATGGGCTCATAGGAATGGGTTGGGACACTGTTGTCTTCCAGCTACAAAAAATTTTCCTGGTTTTCACTTTCTTAAACCTGAGTGTCTAGCTTGAGGACTTGCCTCTTTACCTGGGTTCTCTAATTTGGTCTCTTGTGGAAATTTGATGTGATGTGTGTTCATCATACAGTTATAGAGATAGGGTTTTTACAACAGTAGAGAGTGGCATATGTAAGTTTTGTGTTTTTTATTAAATTCAGACGGAAAATGGACTGAAAAACACACCCAAAATTCTTGATGACATCTTTGCCTCTTTGGTGCAAAACAAGACTTCTTCTGATTTATCTAAGAGGCCTCAAGGACTGACAATCAAGCCGAGCATTCTTGGCTTTGACACTCCTCACTACTGGCTGTGTGACAACCGCCTGCTGTGCTTGCAAGACCCCAACAATAAGAGCAATTGGAATGTTTTTCGGGAATGCTGGAAACAAGGGCAGGTATGGCCTCTGTCCCCTCTGTGTTCCTTTGCGGACTCCTTGGTGTTGCTTATTTCCTCTCCTCCTGTGTTTGTATTGTTTGTTTGGGGTAGATGTAATTAGGACTGTATGGCTGTGTCTTATTTTGTATAAACTGAGTCAACTATACTTTTTTCCACTCAGAAGTTGAGTGCTTTCAGAAGGCTATTTCTTGGGGTTTGATGAGCGAGACAGGCCTGAGTTATGTGGTCAACCTCAACAGAAGAAGTAAAAGTGACTAAGACACTGTTGGAATTTGACGGATTTGACAAAATGCAATTTAAAAACAAATCACATATCCCACTTTTATGGATTAAAACCTGTGCCAGGGGCTGGTAAGATAGATAAGCAAGTTAAGAACACTTGCTCCTCTTGCAGAGGCCTGAGTTGGTTCCCAGGATCCATGTTTGTATTGACACTGCCTATTATAGCTCCATGTTTAGTATATCTGACACCATCTTCTAGCTTCCAAGGGCACCTGAACACAAATGGCAAGACATGCACAGAGGCACACGATTATACACATAAATAAAAACAATGTAAAAGAAAAATACAAAGCCGGGCGTGGTGGCGCACGCCTTTAATCCCAGCACTCGGGAGGCAGAGGCAGGCTGATTTCTGAGTTCAAGGCCAGCCTGTTCTACAAAGTGAGTTTCAGGACAGCCAGGGCTATACAGAGAAACCCTGTCTCAAAAAAACAAAACAAACAAACAAACAAAATACTAAAGAAAGAAAAATACAAAAGAAAAAACCCTGTGCTCCTAAGGTAGTTCTGCATGGGTCACAGCCAAATGGTGTCATGTTGAAGTTGGTGTGCCATCCCCTGTGATCCCTGCTGTCAAGAGCAGTACTGTTGGCTCTTCAGTTGTGGTTGATCCATTCACAGTGCTCATGGCCTTGTGGGTAACACTTGTTGGCCTATATGTCATGTTCGTACACTCCAAGCCTGATACTGTGCCTAGGCCGGCATCAGAAGAGTGCTCTCTTCTCTAGCAACTTCATAATCAAGCCGGAGAGCAAAGTGTGTAGCAGATTGTCTTAGTCAGGGTTTCTATCCCTGCACAAACATCAGGACCAAGAAGCAGTTGGAGAGGAAAGGGTTTATTCAGCTTACACTTCCATACTGCTGTTATCACCAAAGAAGTCAGGACTGGAACTCAAGCAGGTCAGGAAGCAGGAGCTGATGCAGAAGCCATGGAGGGATGTTCTTTACTGGCTTGCTTCCCCTGGCTTGCTCAGCCTGCTCTCTTATAGAACCCAAGACTCCCAGCCCAGAGATGGTCCCACCCACAAGGGGCCTTTCCCCCTTGATCACTAATTGAGAAAATGCCTTTCAGCTGGATCTCATGGAGGCACTTTCCCAACTGAAGCTCCTTTCTCTACCATAACTCTAGCTGTGTCAAGTTGACACAAAATTAGCCAGTACACAGATGAATAATGAAGATACAGCCACTGTGGATGCTCAGAGAATTTAGCTGTCATTTCACCAGCTGAGACTGAGGATCAGCTGCTTGAAGAGGGGAAGAGCTAGTAGAGGTCAGACTTAATCTCCTCCTCCTTCCTTTAGCCAGTGATGGTGTCGGGAGTGCATCATAAATTAAACACGGAACTCTGGAAACCCGAGTCCTTCAGAAAAGAGTTTGGCGAGCAGGAAGTGGACCTAGTCAATTGTAGGACCAATGAAATCATCACTGGAGCCACAGTAGGAGACTTTTGGGATGGATTTGAAGATGTTCCAAGTATGTATTAAAGACTTCTCAGGAGGTTAAAGCTGTGTAAAGTGGACACAAGAATAGCAGGAGCGTAAAGATTCAGGACTTCAAAAGGAACTGTCTTTTTTGTTTTGTTTTTACAAAGTTTATGCTTTTGAAGTGGCGTATTGGCCTGCCACTGGTACTGCTCCTCTTCTAAGAATAATTCTGACTAACTCTGATCTGTAGAGTTCAGAAGGTGGGGGTTATAGGGAAGAGGACACAGGTGGTCCTTCTTAGTCCTTGGACAGAATAGGAGGTGCTCTCAACCTCTGTCAGACAAACCAAGTCCTTTCTATTTTGTTGAGTTTGAGCCCCTGAGGGTTTTGATGCTGAGGGGAGATGGGCAGTGAGTGTCGCGGGTACTTTCACAACACTATGAGGAAGGCAAAGTCAGTCCAGCAACAAGCTTTGTGTGTTCCAAAACAGGAACAGTCTTTATTTTGCTGTCTCTAAGATACAGCTTTATTTCTTGTTGCCATAAAAATAAGAGTTGGCAATTGGCAGGAATAGTGAAGTAGTGTTTGTGTGCCAAGTGAATTTTTTGATTTTGAAAAGGTTCAGATAAAATACTTTATTTGCAATATTAAGATATGAATAACAATTCCTTTATTCTGGTTAATCTCTCCAGACCGTTTGAAAAATGATAAAGAAAAAGAACCAATGGTGTTGAAACTTAAGGACTGGCCGCCAGGAGAAGACTTCAGAGACATGATGCCTTCCAGGTATGCTTTCAGATGCGGATTGAGCGAACTCTGTCCTTCATTTGGGGAATGCCAAGTCTCTCAGATAGCAGGAAAGTAGTTTTGAAGGAAGTATAAGACAGCTTCATGGTTTTATTGGTTCTGGTGTTTTTATATTGTATGCATACCTTTAGGAGAAGGTACATTTTTAATGAGATGGAAAAACTAGTGACTTTAGATGTAGGTAGGAATGGTCTGCACATTTAATGTGGAAGTGCCCCGCCCTGAAAACTTTCAGACACACCCAGAATAATGTGTCATCCCAGAATCTAGTCCCCTCATGAAATACTTTTCAGCTCTATAACATGAAACATTCCAGATCATTTGAACATACCTGTGTAGTTCTAAATACCAAAGCTAGCCAGCTCTGTCTCAGATCTGGTCTTTTTTATATAAAAGGAATAAATGTCCTAGTATACTAAAGTAGAAAGGTAAGCTTGCTTTGCAAATTATTGGGTTTCTCGTTCTAGGTTTGATGATCTAATGGCCAACATTCCACTGCCTGAGTACACCAGGCGAGACGGCAAACTGAACCTGGCTTCCAGACTGCCCAACTACTTTGTACGGCCAGACCTGGGCCCCAAGATGTACAATGCTTATGGTAAGAAGGAAATAAAACACAGTGTTTGAAAGAATGATTAGGAAAGCGGCTGGACACTGCCTTCATTCTTGCACATTTCTCTATTTCTTGGCTACATGTATATGTGTTTTCATAGCTGCAGTTTTAAGGCAGGTTGCAATTTTACAGTCCTCTACACCTAACTATAATTAATAGAACTTCGTATTGTGTGGTCATTTCAGTCTTGGTGGATATCTAGGTCAGTTTTGCTATTGTTTCCCACTGTGTGTGTGTGTTTTGCAGAAGTTATGCTATAGAAGAAATGAATATTTGAGAAGGTTTTGAGATCAGTTTCTAGCTTGGTTTAAGTATTTTAGCCAGAGGTAGATCTGTGTGTCCTAGACACCAGTAGATGGCAGTGTCTGCAAAAGCTTTTAGGAAGAACTGGGGACCCCTATGACTTGGGGTGGGGGTTGTTGTATATAATCTTGGTTCTATCTGAGTTGATGCTTCCTCGGTTTAGAGTCTGGTTATTTCAGCATAATAACCCATGCCTGGAATGGGTAGGCTGTTTATCCTTCTTATGTTTATCAATCAATCAGTTTATTCTTCTTTTGTTGTAACCCTCCATTTTACAGTGTTGTGCAGCCACAACAGCCTGTGGTCCCAGCTACTCTGTGGGCACTCTGCTTTGGAGCTTTACTCCCAGTCTTTTACCTTATATTTATGATCTTATCAATACAATTGGGGGGGGGGGGCTGGGCTGGAGAGATGGCTCAGTGATTAAGAGTGCTTGCTGCTCTTCCAGAGAACCTGGGTCAGTTCACAGCACCCTGATCAGCAGCTCATACACTAATAACTCCAGCTCCAGAGGGTCTCATAACCCCTGACTCCAAGTATATGTACATGTGACATACACTCAACACAAACTCAAAACATTAAAAAAATGTTTTAAAGTATTTTTTAAAGTATTTATAAAGTATTTTTTGTTTATAGTCTGCTTTTATGTTTTAAGTAGACTCTGACTTTTCAGATACTCTTTCATGTGGTCATATGTAACTTGTTCCATTCACCTTGTTTTTGACATGTTAATTCCTTTTTGAACTTGCATTTTATACTTTTTTTTCCACCAGAGAAATACCTTTTAAATTCATTGAAAGCTGCCATGTCTAGTTTAGGTGCTCTTATGTTCACCATCCAGTGTAAACCACTGTCAGCTCTTTTATTATGATTGTCTATTCTATTGTCTTTTCTTTATATGCTCTTTTACCATTTTAAAGTACATCTCAAATTTCATTATTTGAACCAAATGCCCAAGGCTTTATCTATTTGTAAGGCTGCTATTTCAGCAAAGTGGAAACAAAGCAAAGTAGAGCTAGCTGGGTTCTAGGGTTCTAGGGTTCTAGGTGGCTCGAATGGAAACAACCATCCCTCGGATTTAGCCCCTCTTAAATAGCATCCACCAAGCAAGCTAGAAGTGAACCCTTTCTCCAAACAGTACAGCCCCCCCCCCCTCTGAGGTTGCTGGGCTTAGTTTCCTACCCAGTACAGGAGGGAGAATGCTGGTGTCAAAAGTCAAGAGTGGCCACAGAGCAAGGTGAGCCACCTTCTGTGGACACCCTGTGAACACGGAAGAGAATTGAGTGCAATGGGCAGTGTTCCCTCATGCCTGCGGGTTACTTTACCACGCTGATTTCTTACTTGTATTCTTAGTTCTAAGGATCCTGGTATACTCAGGCTTTTTCTTTCTTTCATTCTTTTTTAAGGATTGATCACTCCAGAGGACCGGAAATATGGGACCACAAATCTTCACTTAGATGTATCTGATGCAGCCAATGTCATGGTTTACTTTACCACGCTGATTTCTTACTTGTATTCTTAGTTCTAAGGATCCTGGTATACTCAGGCTTTTTCTTTCTTTCATTCTTTTTTAAGGATTGATCACTCCAGAGGACCGGAAATATGGGACCACAAATCTTCACTTAGATGTATCTGATGCAGCCAATGTCATGGTTTATGTGGGAATTCCCAAAGGACAGTGTGAACAGGAAGAAGGTAGGATCTGAAATATCGAAGCTGGGCTTACTGTTTAAGCCAGGATATACAGTTCACACTTGCTTTTTCTCTTGTTCTAGAAGTCCTTAGAACCATCCAAGATGGAGATTCTGATGAACTTACAATCAAGCGATTTATTGAAGGAAAAGAGAAGCCAGGAGCCCTTTGGCATATATATGCTGCTAAAGACACAGAGAAGATAAGAGAATTCCTTAAAAAGGTGAGTTGCTAATCCTGTGCCATGTGAGGAGAGCATAAGAATAGCAATACTATAAATTCCCATACAGTGCAAATCCGTATCAATTGGATGGGCTGTCAGTAGTTGCTAAGAAACAAGGATTCTAAAAATGGGAGGACTTGTCTTCTGTGTTTTCAGTTTTAATACACTTGGAGATTTTTGCTGTCTTGAATTGGCCTGATCATCATATTGTACCTTTGTTGTTGTTGTTGTTGTTAATACTGCCTTGAAAATAGGAGTATTTCACTAGTCCTTGACCCCAAGGTCTCATGTTCTGAATAAGTTGCTAAAGTCTCAATTGGTTTTGTTCTCATTTGGTGAGAGACCCAACTTAAATGATTGTCATTTAAAGGACTGGCGGGAGCCAGGAGAACTCAGTTTCACTGTAGTTGCAGGAAGTTATATGGAAGATAGAGCTGTCTCTCTTGAAACTTGTTCAGTCTTGAGGCTGCTGATTACAAACCAGGGATTTGTGACTAATACTCTGAAGTCATACCTGAGTCATAGGAACATTCCTAGCCCATTTGTGGTCCTGACACCAGGTAGGTTCTTTAATATTCAGTTGCTAAAAATCAGACTATTTGACGTCTGGTCACCATATTCCCTTGATGATGTCACTTTTTTTATAGTATGGTTTTCCAGACACTGAATGTAGAAATCTTTGGGACTGTTTCATAAGTCAGATAGTAAATGCAAGACAAGTTGGTTCATGAGGAATCTGTTTACATTTAAAAAGAGGACCTAAATATTGTCCAGGAAGAGTACAGACGGTAGGAAGTGATAGCAGGAAGCAAGCTTCTGTGGGTCTCTTGATTTCATTCTGTTAGTGAGCTTGAACACTATTTCCACCAGTGGAAACACATAACTTCAAGACACCCTGATGTTTATTGACTACTTGTATTTTGGGAAGGGAAAACACCGTTACTGGGTTGGACATTTGCTAAGTTGCTATTTTTACTGTATTGTAGGTATCAGAGGAGCAGGGTCAAGACAACCCTGCAGACCATGACCCTATCCACGATCAGAGCTGGTATTTAGACCGATCGCTGAGAAAGCGCCTCTATCAAGAGTACGGCGTGCAAGGCTGGGCTATTGTACAGTTTCTTGGGGATGTGGTGTTTATCCCAGCAGGAGCTCCACATCAGGTGAGAACCTGTTACTAATTCCTATTTATTGCCTTTCTGCTGAGATCTTGTGGACTTCTTACAGATATGGCTTGGTGTCTTCCAGGTTCATAACTTATACAGCTGTATCAAAGTGGCTGAAGACTTTGTGTCTCCAGAGCACGTTAAACACTGCTTCTGGCTTACTCAGGAATTCCGTTACTTGTCACAGACTCATACCAACCATGAAGATAAACTGCAGGTAAAAATAGCACCAGGTCCGGCATTTGCTGCCTATGGCTCATGATCCAGTAGTGACCTTAGAAAGAGAGTCAGCCTATCTGGCCATGTCACCATTAGGATAGCTTTCTATCTCTACCTAGTCCTGCCATGCACTTGAGTGATGAAGCTACAAGCCCAGAGAAGGCCTCACCCTGGTCATGGCTCAGGCACCAGCCAGTGTTGAGGAACACGGAACCTTTTGTACTGCAGTGCTTTAGCTCCTTGTGGTTGAGCAGGATTGAAAGAACTGAACATTGGGATCAGATAGGGCTGTTGTTCTGAGACTTTTAGTAGTGGTGTGCATATATGTGTGTGGCAGCTCACATTGCAATCCTAGCTTCACTAATCCAGAGTCTAAGGAGGGTTTGAAGGCCACCCTGAGCTATACAGCAACATCACAATTTAAACTAAATTGACAGTGAATTAATGCATATTGCTTCATGTTTGAAAACTAAAAGTCTGATAAAACACTGTGTATTCACCTTGCCCAAAACTGACTGTAAGTTCTTGAGAGAAGGATGGTATTATAGGTATGGCCCTCAAATTACATTAAACTTAAGTTCTAAGAGAAGTTTGTGTATGTGGTGAAATTATTCTTGGTGAGAAATTTTAGATTTAATGAGACAGTCATTTTTTTTTTTTCTTCTGTTTCTTTAGGTGAAGAATGTTATCTACCATGCAGTGAAAGATGCAGTTGCTATGCTGAAAGCCAGTGAATCCAGTTTGGGCAAACCTTAACTTTTCTCTGCACAGTGGAGATGAATTATTGGCAGCTGATCAAACTCTTCAGGCAGGAGTCCTGTGGACTTTGAGATTTCCTGTTACCTCATCTTCTTTTTTAAAAGTACACCTGACTTAGGAGGGTACTGTCTCTAATGTATATTTCTAGTGTTTACAGACACTAAGTGTGTATATGTAGTAACTATTTACAGACTACGCATCCTTATACTGTGACTTCACCTAGATCTTCTACCAAGCTGAAGACCTGCTGGCTCTGAAACAATACTTGCAGTTACTCCCCAGCTGTTTATCTGGACAGCTCATTCAAGTGGATTTTTAACTATTAGGGATCACTGCGAAGTTTCATTGGATTTTATTTTATGTCCTTCAGAGCACTCTCCCCCACCCACTAGGGTTCAGAAGAGCAATGGAGGAAGTGACAGCTAATGGTGCAGTTCTAAATATATTGCATAGGACTGGCATTATATAGCAGAAATAACTACTGTATAATTCTTGGGTTTAACCATCTTTAGTTAATGGAATTTTAATTTAAATGAAGCTTTGCTAATTTTAAGTGGTAAGCATTTTGCATTAAAATATTCATATAATATTTTGTTGCTGTTCTTTGTCCTTTATTCTTCGTTTACTCATCTCGAAAATAAAAGGGCGGGCTGGTGAGATGGCTCAGCAGGTAAGAGCACCCGACTGCTCTTCCAAAGGTCATGAGTTCAAATCCCAGCAAAAACATGGTGGCTTACAACCACCTGTAATGAGATCTGACGCCCTCGTCTGGTGCGTCTGAAGTCAGCTATAGTGTACTTATGAATAATAATAAATGAATCCTTGGATCGGAGAGAGCAACTGACCAGAGCGAGCGGGGCCGACCGGAGTGGGCGGGGCAAACCAGAGCGACTGGAATGAGGAAAAAAAGGGCTAAAATATTGAATTAGATAATCATTTCTTAGTGACTAATACAGTGCTTATCTGTCCTGCTTTTGTTAAGAGCCATCACATTTGAAAATGGGAACTGACCAAAACCCAAATATTGACTGTTAACTGCTAGGGTTACGACAGTTGTACCTAAAATCCTCATCTCTGTGAAGGGACAGCATTGGTAAAGAAGGCTACCTTCTTTGGTCCCTCTCCTGGGCTGCAGAAGGAATTTGTTCATTAGTGCTAAGCAGACAAGGCCTACAGTGTAGGTGTTAACCTTCCAAGTAATAATACATTTCTAAGTCTATAGGAAACAGTTTTTGAGTATTTCTTACAAGCTCCTATGTATTTGGATCTAGAATGTACACTATTGCTTAGAAATCACTATGTCAGAACAGTAGACGAGGAAAGCCACCTTCACGCCTGCTGTCAAAGGTTCCCATACAGAATTACATGAACTGTTACCCAGAAATCATCTGTCAGAACAGTAGACTAGGGAAGCCACCTTCAAGCCTGCTGTCAAAGGTTCCCATACAGAATTACATGGACTGTTGTTACCCAGAAATCACTATGTCAGAACAGTAGACTAGGGAAGCCACCTTCAAGCCTGCTGTAAAGGTTCCCATACAGAATTACATGGACTGTTGTTACCCAGAGTTGAACTTACCTTAATGACAAAAGGCAAGAGAGCCAACAAGAACTTTCACATCCTCATATATAGCTGAAGTTAGAGTCTGGACTCAACTGTCTTGGATTTAGATCCACCTGTCTCTGGAGTGCTGGGATTAAAGTATGTGTCACCGCTGTCACCAGCCTACTCTACTGCCTTTTCACCTCTCCCTCCCTCCCCCTTCTCTTCATTGGCTTAGTTTTAAGTTACTGTCACATCAGCCTTGAGGACTAGACATTTTTTTGCAGGGGAGATACAAATACCTTTAGGTTTTGTTTTCCAGCAAATGTTTGGTTTTTCCTTTATTCTGAAGGGACTATTGCTGCAGACTTTTTTCAACCTTTTTTTAAACACCCTAGAAATGTTAACCTAATGTTTGTTGGCCACAGTAGTCTGTGGCTCTATGATCTGCTTCCATCAGGATGACTAGACACTGCTGCATGCCAGGCTGGAATGATGAACTGGAGCCCTGAAAAGGTGGGGTCTTCATGGGCCCTTCTCCGAGGATTTTACTGTCACACTCTTTTAGATGGCATTCAGTGAAACAGCTTGTGCGTATACACCAGTTGGGGCAGACGGGTGTGAGTGAGCCTTGGAGAGGGGGAAGTAGTTTTCAGGATGAATATAAGTCATTGGCTGGAGTTTTTAAAGTACTAGGAATGTCTCATTTGCTGGGCAGTTCTTATGGTGGAGTGGGGTTTGAACATGTAGGTTTGCCTACTTGATTTCCCTCACATAAAGGAAAAGCTCAGAGGAGCTACCTGGACATGGCAGCTGGCAACCTTAAATATCCAGCTTTCCCCACAGTGGCCTGTGATCAGAAACTTAAATCTTACTGAAGATCCCTTTACCTAAGTCACTTCTCTTTGGCTTTTAAAGATTCTTTTTCTTATGAGGCCTCTACTGTTAGCTGGCCCAGTGTGAGTCCCGCATGTGAGTTTAGCATGCTGTTGTATGAGTTCAAGGCCAGCCTGGTCTACAAAGTGAGTTCCAGGACAGCCAGGGCTATACAGAGAAACCCTGTCTCGAAAAACTAAAAAAAAAAAAAAAAAAAAAAAAA
>LR750006.1:454524-469524 GCA_902729485.2 Mus minutoides
AAGCCATAGTCGGCAGAGGCAGTGGACAGTCACTTAAAAAGTGTAATAATTTGTCTTTCCTACTTTTTCAACACTGACTTTTTGCTTCCTGAAGAAGCCTTTTCACTCTTAGGAGGGTTTCAGGCATTTCTTTAAATACTCTGTTAAGACTACCATTTGTAACGTTGAGTTCAATGCATTCACACTCTTATGTAAATACTTGAAAACAGAAAGCAAGATAGGAAGTCTGAAGTTTTTTTCATCTGCCTTTATGACACGAGATGGAGAGGCTGGGGCAGAGGGGCAGGCAGGGGAGGAGGGAAGGGCATACTATCTGCCTTGGGTGAACAGGGTGAGCACTTTGGGCTGGAAAGCAGATGTTTCAGTTTACAAAGTGAGTGGGCTGGGGCTGTACCATGGTAATTTAAGTGCCAATTTTATTAGCAGCAAGTGAGTTCTGATGGGGTGTTAGAAAAGCCAGCTTTCCTGTTGCTGCACCCCATTTAACCACCTGGGATAGAGGGTCATGTTGCAGATGTAACCTGTTTCCAGCAATGCCAATAGAAACAAAGGGAAAATAAGAGAACACGCAAGCAGATAAAGCTTTCTGCTCAGCATGGAAACATGGCCTGTGCACTGAGGGCTTAGGAGAGAGCTGTGAGTCTCCTCTACCCAGCTAAAGTCTGATTATCAGCATACAAAGCAAAGTGCCCAGGGATATGGGCAACCTAATGCCAGTGTCTGGCTCTCTATCAAGCATTGTGGCGTTCCAACACATCAATTCTTCCCAATGGAACCCATAGATTCAAGGCAATCCCAGTTAACAGAAGCAAACTATCTTTTGAATCTCAGTAGATTAATTCTAATGTTTAAACAAAGAGGCATGAGACCCAGAATCACCATCACAACTTTTTAAAAAAGAATACCTGATGTGGTCAGGTGCACACCTTTAATCCCAGCACTCGAAAGGCAGAAGCAGGTAGACCTCTATCAATTTGGGCCAGTCTGGGCTACACGAGCTCCAGGCCAACCAGGACTACATAGTGATTCCCTATCTCAAACAAGTCAAGTCAAGGGGTGATTATTCTGTAATACTGATAATTTCTGCAGTACTGCTTTGGCACTGTGTGTGTGCTTTTGACACTTTTTGTCTGTAGTGCTGGGAACTGACTCCATGCTGAGTAAGTGCTCCACCACAGAGCCCCACCACTAGCCTTTAGGTGGATGACTGGGTTGAGCCAGGGTTAATTATGTAGCCCAGGCAATCCTCCAGCCTTTGCCTCCCAAGTGACAGAGTGGTGTGTGGGCATCTGTGTCTCTCATCTCTGGCTTGAGGTAGAAGTACAACAGAACAGGGACAGAAGTATCCAAACAATACAACTGATCAATGTTGGCAAAAACAAGCAAATGCAGCACATGTCACTTTAATCATCTACACCAAACACCTGACAGAAATTAACCCACAGGAGGAGAGACACTACTTAGCTCAGTCTGAGCCCAGGGCTGGTGGGCATTTCAGTTTTTTCCTTTTATTCCTCCTATGCCCCGCTATGAGAGGTTGGGTCTTCCATAACTTGGCACTTCTCTCTGGAAATATCCAGTGGTGTCTCTCAATCTAAATAGACAAAATAACCATAATATATATGTCCATATATATATATATATATATATATATATATATATATATATATATATATATATAAAACATATATATTTACAAGTATGTGATACACAAACACACACACAATTGGACTGGCGGAAAGACAGCCTTTTTAATGAAAGATCCCAAACTATTGGATATCCACATGAAAAAGAAAAGAAAAAAAAAAACAAAACAAACCTGCACACAGACTTTAACATCCTTCATAAAAATGAACTGAAACTGGATTATAGACCTCAATATAAATCACAAGGGTCAGTAAGTTAGCTGAGTAAAAAAACCATGCTTACCTTTAAGCCTGACCATGTGAGTCCAAACCTTTGCCCACAGTGGAAAGAGAACCAGTTCCTGCAAGTTGTTCTCTGACCTCCACATTCCACCACAATAAATACACGTAACTAAACCAGATAAATTATTGGCAACATAGAGATTTTAGATGACCCTGGATTAGGGTGTGAGCATGCATGTGTGTGTGCATGCATGAGCAGTGTGTGTGTGTTGGTACCTGAAGACTGAATCCAGGACCTTGTGCGTGCCAGGTCAGTACTCTACAACTGAGCTACATCCCCTATCCCCCGTAGTAATACTTTTATAATTTCTTTCTTTTTATTTTATGTGCATTGGTGTTTGAGGGTATCAGATTCCCTGGAACTAGAGTTACAGACATGTGGGTGTTGGGAATTGAACTCAGGACCTTTGGAAGAGCACCCAGTGCTCTTAACTGCTGAGCCATCTCTCCAGCCCCCAATACTTTCTTTTTTAAAACACCAAAGGCATAATATACAAAATAATTGAGAAGCAGGGTTTTATTAAAAGTTAAAAAAAAAAACCTTCAGCTTTGAAAAACTGTCAACAATGAGAGAACAGAACAGAGAATAGGATAAAATCTGATAGATGATTGCTCCAAAATATGTAAGAGGTCCTTAAACTTGAATAATCAGAAAACAAACAATCCAGGTTATAAATGAACAAACACCAACAACAGAGAAATCCAGGTGGCAAGCTCAGTGTGGTGGTAGAGCAGACAGGTCATGAGTTCAAGGCCACTATGTCAACATTTTCAAACAAGATACAGAGAAGGCAAGTATAAAAACAGATGCCCAGTATACTTCAACAGAAATCCCTCATGACAAATTCTGCCAAAGCCACAGAATGGCAGGCAGAACTCTTCCTCCTGGGAGGGGACAGTATGTGCTCTGCACGGCTGGTTTCCCTTATAGCACAGGTTTGTGCTGACCACATGATCCCATAATTGAGCTCCCTGGTATCCAGAGGAATTAAAACACAAAGGGAAAACTACTACAGACATTGCTTCAAACTCCCAAACTCAGAAGCAGTCCAGACCTTCAAGACAAGCTGTTGTACAGCTAGAAAACGGAACACTGCTCAATGAGAAGGGCTGAACAGTCAAGTCATGAATCCATGGAAGAATGTAAATGCATATCACCATGTGAGAGAAGACACACTGAAAGGCTAGAATGGAGACAGCAACCAGGCCAGTGGGTGTCAAGGGATTAGAGAGGAAGCAATGAACAGCACATGGGTTGTTTTTTGGGGTAACAAAACCATTCTGTACAATACTGGTGGACACTGGCTGTTGTACTTTAGGGTTTGTGACTTCAGATGACAGCTGTTCTCATTTGTGAAGACGATACATACCAGAAAGCTTTCCAAACTGTCCCACACAGTGCTACTGTTGGATTACTTCTCAATGCATCTAAAGCATGTTCTCGTCTGTATGTTTCAATGCATAATCCAAACCTCTTACTGGTTAGCTCCTAGTGCTCATGGTTAAGGCTATATCCCTGTGCACAAGACACTGAGCTCCAAGCAAGGATGGAATGTAAGAGTCCTGATCCCAGATCTAACTGTTCTGCATTTCACTTGCAGTGAGGAAGAATGACTACCAGCTATAAAAATTCCCTTGTACATACCAGCGTATGATATGACCATTCAGTCAACCCAGCACATTAACCTGAAGGTTAAACAAATGACAAAATGCTCAAGAGTGGCCCTCATAACCAGCCTGTGAAGAGCAGGACCAGCAGCTCCTGAGCTGAAGGTACTTCTGCTAAGCTCCCATGTCCCGACGCTTGGAGATAGCATGTCCTCTTTCCAAGGCCAACACTAAGACAATCTGGGAGATCAATACCTTGAGTTCATTGCATGTGACATTTACAATGAGACCAAGAGCTAAAGCAGAAGTTTATTGACATCCATTAATATAGTATTTTACACATACACACCAAATATAGAGTCCTCAACATTCAATCTACTCTTCTCAAAATTGTTTCATGAGAAAATTGATTTCTTTGCCCTCCCCCAAGGAAGATACTTCTGCTATTTATGCTCCTGAAAATAATACATTTGATTATAACACCTTCATAAAAACAATCCTTAAATCCTCTGCAGATAGTGAAGATATACCAGCATAGAACCCTCTCCAAATGTAATGCTTCACAACAGAGGTGTAGTGCAAGAGATATAGGAAATGGTGACTCCTCACAGGCCGTATACACACCTAGAGGAGAACACCAGAGAGTTGAGACCCCCAACTGGATGGCCCTAGCTTCTGAGTGTGGCCAGCCGTGACTGCATAGCCTCCAGGTCCTCTTCATCTTCTTCCTCTTCTCCCTCTTCGGAGGCAGCCGTCGCTCCTGCAGGTTCAGGCTCAGGAAGGGCATCGGTTACTTTACTGGGTGCTTTGCCCAAGGCTCCTGAAGGGAGAGTGAACAGCTTAAAACCCACTACATAAGGGACAAGGTCCTTGGTTTTATAGACTCCACTCACACCTGTACCAGGGCACTGGAGCTGCTGTCTAGAGTGAGAGTCTGCTTCCTCTGACAATGCACATCTCAGCTGAGAGAAAGAACAGTGGGGGGTGGGGAGACAGACTTGCTATGCTGCCCTTGAGTGAACCTCCTGCCTCAGTCTTCCAACTAGCTACTACTACAACAGTAAGACAACACATCCATGCTCCCAAATCATAAAAATGTTCATTTCTAGAATATTGGGCATGGTGGTGTATATACTTGAGTCCATATACTTGGGGAAGAAGGGTCACTTTAGCTCAGGATTTGGGGGCCATCTTGGGCAAAATAGTGAGACTTTCTCAAAAAAAAAAAAAGTCATTAATTCTGAAGTTCTCAATTTAAATTCCTAAATACTACTGAAAACCTAGACTTATTTTCTCTGAATAAAGTTTAAATGTTTAAGGCAGACTGGGTAGCACAGGCCTATAATCTCAGCTAACTAGGAAGTTGAGACAGGAGGATAGAAATCAAGGTTTACCCAGGCAACAGAGAGGTTGGCATGAACAACTTAATGAGCCCCTATCTCAAAATAAAGGCTGGAAATAGGGCTCAGCAGGAGCATGCCTGTGTCATGTGTGTGAAGCCTCAATCCTCAGTGCCACACAACCACACTGTTAGCCAGATGTGTGTATGGGGCAGGGGGTGGCACATCTGTAATCCAGTACTCCAAGTGAGGCAAGAAGAGTGTGTGAGACCACTGTGAGCAGTTGAGGTTTGGTCTGTTGCTATGTACTGTAATGCTAAATACTGGCCCCCAAGATCTGGTTGCCTCAGAGACAAGAGATTCCTCATGTACATTAAGTGATGCTATGTAACCTTGCTCCTTAATTTAAAACTACTGGTTGAATAAAGATGCCTATAGACTATAACTGGGCAGAAGAGAGGTAGATGGGGCTTCGGTTCCCAGGATTTGGGGGTCTAAGGAGAGACCACATGAGGAGGAGCAGGGAGTGAAGAGAGAGTAAGATGCAGTGAGGTAAGGGACCTAAAGAACTGGCTGTGAGGGCTGGCTGGATGCAGTAGGATCAGCTCAGACAGAAACACCATGTCATGTTATTGATGGTGAAGCAGACAAAACAGCATAGAAAGACACCTGCCCAGCTCTAATGGCATTAAGGTTCATTATAAATATAAAAGTTTTGTGTCTTTTATCTGGGAACTAAAGGATCTAAGGTGGGGTAGAAACCTCCAATTAATATTAACCACAACAGGTTATAAAGTAATTATTATAAACCACAATAGTGGACTAAAAAGCTAAACACTTCAACCACCAAAACAAATCCAACAAATAAACAGAAAAACCTAAACTATTTCCAAATTTTAACAAAATATTTTCCAATTACCTTCTGTCTCCCTAAAATTTAGAACAAATAAAAATTAAATTCTACCATTTTCTTGAGCATAAAATTCAGAAAACCACAAATTAGTAATAGAAGTTAAAACTTTTTTCTATATTTAACACAGACATGTTTTAAAGTAATGTCAAATTCCTAACAGCTCTTTCATTGTGAAAGTTAGAAACTAAAAATCCTGTTTCTTGAAAACTGGTTATTTAGCTTTACTTATTCCTTAAGAAATACCTTGCATACTCTAAGTGCAGATGCAGCTAGTGCTGACTGACTCCGGGAGAAAGGGTGAGAGGGAAGAGCTGGAGGGTTCTCCTGCTCATACCTGCTGTGATTTCAAAGAGGATTCTGTCAATCTCCATCTCTGCCGCTTCTTCCATTTCTTCTTGGTCGTCCATGCTTTCAAATGTATCCTCTAACATCTCCTCTATGATTCCAGCCTGAATAGAGAACAAAACACCACCTCTCTCAATGTTACATCTGTTCCCACCAACACCTCAGAGAAAGTTCTAGTCTCTCTGGGTCTAGTCCATCTTTCCCAGGTGGCAAAGAAAATGCTGGATGATGGCTTCTCTGCAGACAAGGCACAAGAGGATACAGTGCTCTAAATCTGCAGGAAGGAGATGAGGGCAGCCACTGTAGGAGCTCCTACATTAACCCTGACTTAGAAAGCAGTCCTCAGGAACATGCTGAGAAGATGAAGAAAGACCCTTGAGCTGCTTGGAAAGCAACTGCACTAACACTGCAAATAAAACCTGAGGAGCAAGGGTAAAAACACAGGATGAAAGCTACAAGAGACACAAGAATAACAAAGGCATAAGCAGGGACAGAATCCAGAAAATGCTCAAAACCCATCCCAGCATGTCAGGTCCCAACGGCTGGAGTAGGGTTAACCTGATGGGCGTGTTGAGTATTAATTAATCACCAAACACTGATCATCTCCTCTGAAGAGAAGCCAAGGGTTTCTGACCTACAAAGCAAAACCAGTTACTTTACTAGAAGCCTCTGCCCTGCAGTCAGCCTTCTTTCCCAGAAAGTAACATGGAGGTAAGGAGATAGCTCAGTTGGTAAAGTGCCACAAAACTTGAGGACCAGGGCTGGTGAGATGGCTCAGCGGGTAGGAGCACCCGACTGCTCTTCCGAAGGTGATAAGTTCAAATCCCAGCATCCACATGGTGGCTCACAACCATCCGTAACGAGATCTGGCGCCCTCTTCTGGAGTGTCTGAAGACAGCTACAGTGTACTTACATATAATAAATAAAATAAATCTTTAAAAAAACAAAACAAAAACAAAAAAACTTGAGGACCATTTCAAATCCCCAAGCTCCCATCTGCATCCAGTCCTGGGGGAAGGAGGATGTTTTAGCAGTGGCAGCTTAACTGCCCAGCCAACCTAGCCAGACAGATGAGCTGCAAGTCCAGTGAGATTCTGTCTTCAACCTCTGCTTCCACATGCACACACACACCACATCCCAACCACATCCCACCCCCACATGAACAACTGATTCACTTTACATCCTGCTCATGGCCCTCCTCCCACTCACCCCCTCCCACAATCCTTCCCCAATCCACCCTCCCACTCTCCTCTGAGTGAATAGCCCCTGTGCACACAATTTTTTAAAAGAAGAAAATAGCAAGGGACCATGAAGCACAAATGGCTCTCCAAAGCCCTGCAATTGTCCCCAACTCTAGATGAGGCCATTCTGTGTCTGTTGGGGCAAAGGGTCAGAAGCATACCCTCCTATATCAGAAAGGGGCCCCAGACAAGCAGTCAAAGAAGGGGAACCACAGTAGCCTTGCAAAACCAAGAGGCACAGTTCCTTGTCGGCACACCCTGGAGCAGGTGGCAGTGATGGCTCTGGCCTCTACCCATGTCCCAGCAATCCACTCACCTTCCAGTCTTTGTGCTTCCTGACCCTTGAGGTGACTCTCTTAGACATGAATCTAGCGAGTATCTAGCCCAATTATAGCCCCTTACCCAACCCAAATGAACAAACTCATATTCATGGTCACAAAGGTAGAGCCTTACAGCCTAGCTAGTAGAAAGTTATTTCAATGCTGCAGTCTACTGTTCAACAAATAGCACTTTGGAGGCTGCAGCATGAAGATTGTCTGTAGCCTGTGCTACTCATCAAGTTTTAGGACACCCTCAGCTAATACAGTGAGATTCTGTCCTAAAACAAAGTAAAACTGCACAGACTAAGTTACAACCAAAAACTCAACCAAACAAAAAAGAGGGTCAATAACTACTTGTTAATTGGTTAAAAGTACTTAGCAGAATCCAAGTTGTAACAGCCCTTCTCATTCTGGAGAGAGAAGTTATCATTTATCTACTTATTCATTCAATAGCAACCATTCATCCAACTCCTGGCCTATGCCACAGAACCAGGCACTGGGGACAAACGCAATGTCTAAAAGCATGCCCCTGTTCTCTCAGAGCTGGGTCACCATGGCCAGCCTCAATATGCATTCAGTCACGTACCACTGTTAGCACTCAGTCCCCAGAATCTACAATACACAAGCTTCTTCCACACCATACTATTATTGTTCACAAACCACTGTGAAAAAGAGCTTAGAGAATTGTCTTAATAAATTCATTCCCTCCTCTCTTGGTAGCTATGTAAGTTAAAATGTGCCAGCTTGGAATTATACTCCAAAATTCCTCCATCCTCCTCCTCTATAAGCATAATGATCTCTAGTGTGGGTACATACCACATGTAAAGGACATGCCCTTCTGATCTATTTCTTGCTAACTGCTATTGCCCAAACATTTTCTTTCTGAAGAGCTAGCCCTGGGCTTTTATGATATTCTCCCATGTGTTCTCTAGCCCCTTCACACCCCTTCTGCCCACCCCCAGTGTCCAGTGTGTGGTTCACTGTCACAGATAAAACATTCTGGGTGCTAAGTGGAGATCCACATACAAAAATTTGAGTCGTATATTCTTGGTTGTCAGACCACAAGTCTAAATACAAAATAGCACTTATACAAGATGTCAGCTCAGGGGCTAGTGAGATGGCTCAGCAGCTAAGAGCACTGACTGCTCTTCCAAAGGTCCTGAGTTCAAATCCCAGAAGCCACATGGTGGCTCACAACCATCTGTAATGAGATCTGATGCCCTCTTCTGGTGTGCCTGGAGACAGCTACAGTATACTTATATATAATAATAAATTTAAAAAATCTTTGGGTCAGAGTCGGCAGGGCCAGAGCAGCAGGGCAGGAGCAAGCAGAGGTCCTGAGTTCAATTCTCAGCAACCACAGGATGCTCACAACCATCTGTCCAACTACAGTGTACTCATATACATAAAGTAAATAAATCTTAAAAAAAAAAAAGATGTCAGCTCAGATGACAAGAGCAGACACACCTGTATCCCAGTTCCAGACTTACTTATAATCCAAGAGACCTTGGGTTGCCTGGCAGCTTCAAGGTTCAATGCCCTGTGTTAAATAGTTACCCCAATTGAGTACCTAAAGATCAAGAGAGGCCAAAATGCCTATCACTTGCCCTCCTCTTATCCCTGGCCCTGTCTGGAGGCCAGTAGTATAGTTACTGCCACACCCTTATCCTGAAGGTGACAGGTACCTACTGTTTTCGATATGGTTCTCTGTCTCTCCTTTTTGTAGTTAAAAAAGCCATCAACAATTACAGCCTGCAGGCCAGATCTGGGGTTCCTAAACAAATGATTTTTTTACAATGAGAAGCAGAGGTGAGTGGTTACAAGAATGGACTTAAAGCACAACACAATTTGTTTCCTTGCCAGCTTTACCAACACTCTCAGAGCATACAGTGAAATCAGTCTTTCTTTGTCTCCTCCTCTCCTGTTGGAACTCACAGAGCCCATTGCTAGATGGTCCCTGTCTGGAGATCTAGGCATTCTTAGGCCTCTTCTCAACACTAACGATCCCACCAGCCTCTGAGATGCTTTGCAAAAAAGTAGTTTCAACCTCTTCTCAAAACACTTATAGGAGCAATCTCTCCGTCTCTCCTTCCCTCCCTCCCTCCCTCCTTACAGGACCAGCTCAGAACCCCAGAGTTTTGTAGAGAAAGCACAACTAGCCCAGTCACCTTCATCATCTCTTTGGACAGCTCCCGCATGGTGGCCTGGATTTCTGGGATCTTCACAAGACTTTGCATTGCCTTCATCACTTCTGTGCTCTTCTGCAGAGAACCAGCTACTCTCAGGACCGCTGAAAAGGAAAGGCTGTATCACCCAGGAGGGTCCAAAAGACAACACAGAATGAGAGAGCTCCACTCTGGACTCCTCTAGCACATGGGCTGCCAAACTTAATGCCACGCCTTTATGATATGTCATTGTGCTAGATGTCTGAGAGGTCATTTTTTAAACTGACTTCTACCTAGCTGTGCTGGACAGTTTTAAGTCATCTTGACACAAGCTACTCATCTGAGAGGAGGGAATCTCAAATAAGAAAATGCCTCTATAAGCTTGGGCTACATGCAAGCCTGTAGAGTATTTTCTTAATTAGTGATTGATAGAGGCATACTGATTGTGAGTGGTGCCATCCCTGGGATGGTGGCCCTGGAACCTATAAGAAAGCAGGCTGAGCAAGCCTGTACACAGCACCCCTCCACAGCTTCTCCATGAGTCATTCACTCACTGTAAAGCAAGCTGCTCACTATCAGTTACACATACTTTTCCTGTGCTGCAGTGTACACACTGAACACTTAACTTCAGCAGAATCCTGACCCTAGGAATAGTTATCTAACAGAAAACATGAGTGAACAGGCAAATGCCTGTCTAACAGGCACTGAGCATTTCCAAGATAAGAAGTGTTCTTCAATTCTCTGACCGACCACTGTCCTCAACTGGGGCTCCTTCCTCTCAGATGACTCTAGCTCACATCACTTTGACACAAAACCAGCCAGTACATTCTTTGATCCTGGAGCTAGGGTGGTGGCCAGCAAGCCCTAGGGATCCTCCTGTCTCTATCCCTACAACACTTTTTACAGGAAGCAGCACCCCTCCATGGCCTCTGCATCAGCTCAAGCCTGGCTTGTTTGAGTTCCTGATCAGAGAAGAGGAAAGAGAGGAAAGCTAAATGTTAATGCATGGTAGGTAGCCTTAGAAGATGGCTCAAGAATCCATGCAGCTGAAACAGGCAGTAAAGCATCTATGCCATTAAGAGGATATAAAAAGACAGGTATTAGAAAATACTAAGATTGCTGGGAGATGGCTCAGCAGGCAAATGTACTTGCTCTACAAGCCTGCAAATCTGAGTTCAAATTCCCAGATCCTGTAAAAAGTCCAATAACTACTTCTTTTGGAGAGGGCTTGGTTTCGGTTTGTTTTGTTAATAGACAAGGTCTTGTTATATATCTCAGACTGGCCCAGAACTCACTTTCAACTCATGGCCATCCTCCTGTCTTAGCCTCCCAGGTGCTAGGGTTACAAGCATGAGTCCCATGTCCAACCACTGCTTTTCAGCATAGCACTAGAGAGCCTACCCCTCACAGCTACTCAGGGGAAAATATAATGCATCCCAATAGGAAAGGAAGAAATGAAATTTCTGTATGCTGACGTCATGATCTTACACTGAGAAATTCTTAACTCAGAAAACTATTAGAACTAACAAATTCAAAAACCTTGCAGGATTAAAAAAAAAAAAAACATTTAAAAATCTGTAGCAGCTCTTTCTCTTTGCTTCCTGGCTTCTGGCCAACATTTTATCTCACCTAAAGCTCACAGCAACAGGGCCATGCAGCCAAGGACAAAAACCTCCAGGTCCATGAGTCAAAATAAACATCCTAATTAAACAATTTTGGTTCTACAATGAGCCACCCAGAAAGAAAAAAAAATCTCATTTACAACAGAAACGAAATTTTAAATATTTTAGGCATTTTTACCTAAGAATGTAAATTAGTACTGTTATTATGGAAAATGATATGAAGGCCATCCCTACTAGCACATAACTAATTCTAGCAATTGGGAGGCAGAAATAGGAGGATTATCCTAAACTTGAAGATAGCCTAAACTCACATGCACTAGGCTACATAATAGCCAGGCTACAAGACTGTCTTTGTTAGGGATAGTATTGCTGTCATGAAACACCACAAACAAAAGCAATTTGGGGAGGAAAGGGTTTAATTGACTTGCATATCCTGAGTCACAGTCCACTGAGGAAAGCCAACACAGGAAGCCAAACAGGACAGAAATTTGGAGGCAGCAGCTGATAGAGAAGTTATGGAGGGGTGCTGCTTGTGGGCTTGCTTAGCCAGCTTTCTTATAGAACCCAGGACCACCAGCCCAGGGATGGCACCACCCACAAAGAGCTGGCCCTTCTATCAATCACTAATTGAGAAAATGCCTTACAGGCTTGTGAACAGCCCAATCTTATGAAGGTATTTTCTTAACTGAGGTTCCTTCCTCTTAGATAACTTTAGTTTTGCCAGGCTGACATAAAACTAGCCAGCACAAAGACTCAGTCTCAAACAACAACACCACAGTAAAATGATATAAAGATTCTCTTAAAAAACAAAACAAGGGCCGGGCGTGGTGGCGCACGCCTTTAATCCCAGCACTCGGGAGGCAGAGGCAGGCGAATTTCTGAGTTCAAGGCCAGCTTGGTCTACAAAGTGAGTTCCAGGACAGCCAGGGCTATACAGAGAAACCCTGTCTCGAAAAACCAAAAAAAAAAAAANCTAAGAGAAGTCCTTTCCAGGTCAGATCCAGTCCCTGGTTTTTGTCTCGCTCTCTGCAACCTCTTTACTCTGATGTGCTCTGCCATGTCCTTATGAACTGAAATGTCTTAGGCAAACCTGTCACCCATAGGTCAGGTATTCTGGTCACAGTGACACCAAACTAATACAGCACAGCCCTATACTACACTCAGTCTTAAAGGAGTGGAAGTCCTGTCACCATAACAATAAGGATGAATCTAGATAACGTAATAATCGGTGGAACAAGGCAGACATGGAAAACAGATGAGACATGAACCACGTACATGTGCATACTAATGGAGTAGATCACAGAAGTAGAGAACAGTGGCTTACAGAAGATGCCAGGCAGGAGAGACTTTTGAAGGGTATAAATGGCATAAACTGTTGGCCAAATGGTAGTGAGTGTCACAGAGTCAGGAGGACTCAGTTATGAAATGTATTACACAGTAGGGTAATAAGTCAATATAACATATACTTTAAAGTAACACACAGTGGGGCTAAAGGCACAGCCCAGAGACAGAGGGCATGCTTCGTATATGCACAGCCTGGGGTTCAATCCTCAGCACTGTAACAATGTTAAAAAGCCAGGCAAGAGCCGGGCGTGGTGGCGCACGCCTTTAATCCCAGCACTCGGGAGGCAGAGGCAGGCGGATTTCTGAGTTCGAGGCCAGCCTGGTCTACAAAGTGAGTTCCAGGACAGCCAAGGCTACACAGAAAAACCCTGTCTCGAAAAACCAAAAAAAAAAAAAAAAAAGCCAGGCAAGAAAGATGAAGAATATGCTAACTGACCTAGCAGATCACAATCACATTTTATCCTGGAAACGTAATTATGGTCTGTCAATCAGAAAATAAATGCGGGGCTGGTGAGATGGCTCAGCGGGTAAGAGCACCCGACTGCTCTTCCGAAGGTCCGGAGTTCAAATCCCAGCAACCACATGGTGGCTTACAACCATCCGTAATGAAGTCTGATGCCCTTTTCTGGAGTGTCTGAAGATAGCTACAGTGTACTTACATATAATAAATAAATAAATCTTAAAAAAAAAAAAAAGAAAAGAAATGCATGCTAAGTACATGGGAAAGCATTTCATTTGAGGCTTTGTAATTACACACATATACACACTGTGTGTATGTGTGTAAAATAAAATGTTAGATTAAAATCAAAATATAGCAGGGTAATTTAGATGGTGTCCTGAAAGGAGTTATGATGAAGAAGGGGTTGTGGCCCTACAGGTAAGATTCTGCCAGGAAGGTAGAAACATAATGCATCCCTGACAAAGACAACTACGCTCTGACATGTGGTGACAGAACTGTAATTACTTATAGGGAAGTAGACAATAGCTGCAGTTATTTCAAAGTCACACAGGAATTGGAGAAGCTGACTTCCTAGGACAGCCCATGCCAGAAATACACACCCAATAAGACAGTGATCTTCCACTCACACGGTCATCTTCCCAGAGCCAAAGACACCCAAAACCTACACTATGTATGTATTACCCCACAATGTCACCCCAGTTGGACAAAGTGACACCATCCTCCTCTTCTGTAACAATAACCAGGTTCTGTTTAGAGAAAAAGTGGGGTTGATGCCCAAAGTACATATTTCTGTTGTATTTTAAAACAATAAGCCCATATTCTAGGTACTTAGGTATGTGCTGGTATCTAGACTTGTTAGAAGGTAGGTTTAAGGCTCATGCAGTGTAACTTATGTCAGAGTTTTTTCCATTTTTAAAGATGTTATTTTGTATGCACATGGTGTATGTGTACAGATGTGTGCTGTGAATGCCCTGAGCACATAAGGAAGTCAGAAGACACTGGGCTTTTCTCTACTGCTATTCGCTTTATATTCTGAGACAGGGTCTCTCACTAAACATGGAGTTTGCTGTTTTGGCTGGGCTGGCAGGTCAGGGAGCTCCTGAGACTTGCCTGTCTCTTAACATCCTCACCCGATACTAGGATTATAGGTATGAGTGGCCATGCCAGCTATTAATGGGTGCTGGGAATTCAAACTCATGTCCTCTTATTTGTACAGCAAGCACTTTACCCACTGAACCATCTCCCCAGCCCCAAGTCTGAATAATATTCTATTATGTGTCTGCAACATTTTATTGATCTCTCCATCCACCAAAGGGCATTTACATTGTTTCACCCTTTAGCTACTAAGAATCACATACAAATAAGTGATGGTGCACTTATCTGTTCATGCCTCTGCTTCCCATTCTTGAGTACACACCCAGAAGCAGAATTGCAAGATCATATGGTAATTCTATGCCTGCCCCACCTCTGAACCTCTTCCTTAACTCTTGCCCCCAGTCAAAACATGCTCATCATCTGTCTTCTTCTGCAAGCAGCTGCTGTCAGAGGCTGTTCTTGCCAAGTATCTAATCACAACAATATATTAATAGCTGGCAAAGGGTAAGATCACCTACCTGGGGACAGTTCCATTTTAATAAGAGAACATCTTAATGAAAAAAACCTTCAGAGCAATCACAGGCTAGGACTGATACAGAGCTCTAGGGCAAAGACTAGC
>LR750006.1:474524-497594 GCA_902729485.2 Mus minutoides
AACATCTTAATTGAGACCTGTAGGACAAGGACCAATCTTTTCAAGAGATGGGGTACTGTGTACTTGCAGAGAGATCATTAAATGCAAAGGTTCTAGGATAAGTATACACTGATCCAGTTCCAGGAAATGAGAGAGCAGTACAGATGGTTGTAGAGAAGGAAGGAGACAAGGAAGAGATGAAGTCAGAGGACACAGGACTTCCAAGATCAAACAGAATCTGAATTTTAGTCAAATGCTACGAAAAGGTATCATATCTAAATAGAATAAAAGCAGATGTTCATTTTATGAAGAGCATTCAAGAGTTGGTTAGAGTATGGACTGTAGCTGAACATATACATTCAATATGTTCTAACATCTAAACAAAGACTTCTATGTAGATTAATTATTTCAAAACCATTGTCAAAAAAGTGATTAACGCCAGGCGTGGTGGTGCACGCCTTTAATCCCAGCACTTGGGAGGCAGAGGCAGGCGGATTTCTGAGTTCAAGCCCAGCCTGGTCTACAAAGTGAGTTCCAGAACAGCCAGGGCTAGACAGAGAAACCCTGTCTCGAAAAACCAAAAAAAAAAAAAAAAAAAGTGATTAACAAAATAATAGTAACAATAATATTCTACATTTGTACAGTACCCTAGTTAAGACAATGTGAAAAGTTAAAAAACAAAAAAAACAAAAACCAGATTTGAGCCTCTTCTTCCTATGCAAGGAAAGCAGTGTGGACAGTAACAATGGCAGCCGCATTATTGGGGGTGTAAGGTACCTGGGCCTTACCAAGTTGGTTCTTCATGCCCATGAGCACAGAGTTCATGTGTGCTTTGGATGCATAGAGCTTGCTCACAGCTTTCCTTGACCTGATCATCTCCTTGGCCAGAACCACACAGACTTCCTTTTGGCCTTTCTTGGCTGCATCTTTCACAGATCGTTTTACTTTCTCTTCTTCTCTTTGGATATCTAAATTTAGAACAAAATATCAAAAGCCATGGGTAGGGGCTGGAGAGATGTTTCTGCAGTTAAATACTTGTGCCCAATCTTGAGACCAGAGTTCAGAAGTCACAACTCACAATAGGAGGCTCACAATGCCTAACTCCAGCTCCAAGGAATATGACACCCTCTTTGACCACCCACATACCTGTATACACACACACACACACACACACACACACACACACACACACATACACACACACACACATACACAGGAAGGGCAAATTGGGCTTGGTAGCACTCAAACTGTTTTTTAATTATACTCTCAATGCATCTGTAAGTAGAAAATTAGCAGAGGATAGTAGATGAAATAGAAATATTAATATATGGGTATTTACTACTTTCTGAAAAAAGACTAACATAGTTTGACAATAAGCAGAAGTATAATCCTATTATACCTTATACCTTTGTGAGCCTGCTCTAACCCTGCTTGGTACCCATGTATACCAAGGAGCTTCAGAAGACACTGCATGCATCTCAGAGCTTATTCTAACCATCAGTATGCAGCTTTCTTATAGGTAAGAAACAAGGGAGCACAATCTCTGAACAGTAATTGTTAAAATCCTACAGCTTAAAGAGAACCTGAACACACTGAAGCATTGCATCAGAATCAACTAGAGTGTAGACATGTCTGTATTATTATATACTTTATAACCAGTAAAAACGTTTGGATTTTAGAAACTGTGGCAAAATACATGTAACACAATTTACCATCTTAACCATTCATAATTCTATAATTAAACAGTAATCTGGACCAGCAGGTCATTTTTCCATGACAGAGTTCTGAGGGGGAGGATTAGGAGATCAAAAGATAATGATAGAAGGCAGAGAAGATAATAAAATTTGTGTCCAGGTCTTGCACAAGCTATGTCTTATGCCAAGCAAGTTTATTAAATAAGAAGTACAGCATCTTATATACTATTTTTAGGGGAAAAAATTAAACAGTCAGCAGAAGCTATAGTAGAGTGGGACTAGGTCACCAAGAAACGAATCAAACAATGTTGCACATAGGGAACATTACAGAGTGTGAGCACAGTGGCCTTGGGACTGATAGCCATAGCCCTTTGCAGAGAAGAGTTTTGCAGGGAAGAGTTGGTTTCTCAGAATCTGAAATCAAAGCTCCTGAAAGGGCCCCCATTTCCCTTCAGTGGGCCTCCCGATGATAAAATGGATAAGTCCAAGGCTGGATCTGGACATGTTACACAGATGTGGGCCAATCAACCCTCCATTCTTCAAATTGACCAAGTCTAAATTAGGGGAGGAAAACTCTTGAGAGATTTCAAACACTCCAACCCTGAAAAGAGACTGGGCTTTTTGGCATCCCAAATCCCACCTCAGTTTTGCAGGTCTCTTTCTCTGTATATCTGCTACATACCTGTGTCTGTCTGATGTTATCTGCAGTGTCTGTAATTTCTCCACTGCTACCTGCCACACACCAAATTTTTTTTCTGCATTTTAATTATTTAACTGGCAGAGAAAATGAGCTTGATCAAGACCTCTAGATTGTAAGATTGCATCAATGTTAGTTAAGGAGACCCACCTTCATTTTGAGGAAGTACCACAAAAACACATTATTTTATATTTGGAAAAAGAAAGCAACTCCTACACTGGGCACTATTCAGTGACAACTTCTATTCTACAGCACTGAGGAAGATTTGGAGGAAATCAAATCATTTGGATAGTTTAAGTATGGTGGTACACACCAATAATCCTAGCATTCAAGAGACAGAGGGAGAAGCATTATAATTCTAAATCAACTTGGGCTAACTTACTCCCCAAAAAGTTGCTTGGAAAGATCCCGGTGTAGATGTTTTGTATTTGTGAAAATCAGAAGGGTCATGTGAAGAAGAAGTCCTACATTCCCCATCTTCAGACTCTGTCCTGAAACCCTGAAATGGGTCAAGGAGCACCATTGTCACTTCTGCTTCCTGAGATGTTAACAAATACAGAGAGAAACAGGAAACCTAAAATAAGTCTAACATGGCCAGGACGTAGAATCCTTTCAAGATGGTATTATATTTGACTTCTGAGTATTAAGTACTTTTACAAGGTGTATCAGATGGCAGGTTTCCTGTAACTATCTTTGGCTTTGACTTAAAGATATACTGATTTATGGAGTGAGTCAGAAAGTCCTCTGTGCACTTTTGTAAGTTCACAAACTGGTATTAGCACTTCCAAGAATGTTGAGTAAAATTCATCAGGGAAACCATTAGGTTCATAGATTATATTTTGGTTGAAAGGGTTTTTGTAATCATTGATTCAATGACCAGGTTGATTGAGACTTGAGACTTGAATTAGGGACAAACATGCAATCTCATTTGGAGGATGTTCCATGCACACATGAGAAAATGCATATTCTGCTGTTGCTGGAAACTCTGTATATATCTAAACAGCTATAGCTGGTTTCTTCCATTGTCCTAATACATTTCTTTACTTAACCATATGGAACAGTGAAATCTCCTACTATTATTGAAAATCCTACTAATTCTTTCAATTCTTTTTCCCTTTCATACTTTAAGGGTATTTAGTTAGATGGAAAAAGGCTATGATCAAGTAGATATTAGATTATATTAGAATTTTTATTAATATAATAAGCTCTTTTTCTCAGGATATTTTTTAATGTTTTAGAGTCTGGTTTACCATGATATAAAGTTGCACCCTTTCTCTTGGTTAAATCTGTGATATCTTTTTCTAACTTTGTATTTGTGGTTTTGGATTTAAACTGAGTTTGCTGTAGACAACATATAGTTCAATAGAGTTTTTTAATGCTTTCTGACAATTTCTTTTGATTAAATGGTTTAGCTCATTTGTATCTAAAAAGGAATTAAATACAGACATTGTGATTCATGCCTATAATACCAATGAACTGGAGGGTGAGGCAGAAGTCAGACAGGCAAGCATATAGAAAATTTAGAAGCTGGGCATCTACTTTGCTGGGTTATTCATACATCCCTCTGCTAACAAACCCAGGACTCTTTTTTTTTTTAACTTTTTTTTTCTTTTCTTTTCTTTTTTTAAGATTTATTTATTTATTATATGTAAGTACACTGTAGCTGTCTTCAGACACTCCAGAAGAGGGCATCAGATCTCATTATGGATGGTTGTGAGCCACCATGTGGTTGCTGGGATTTGAACTCCGGACCTTCGGAAGAGCAGTCGGCACTCTTAACCACTGAGCCAGCTCGCCAGACCCGCAACCCAGGACTCTTATCTGCTCCAAACAACGGAATAAATCTCATCTCATAACCTTTAATAACTCCCCTTTTGTGAACAGCTTCCATTCAAACATATTCCAGGACATAGCTGGGCACTAAAGGAAAGGTTGAGAAATAGTTTTGGGTGCAATAATAGTAAGGCAAACTATCTTCTGAGTGAACTTTCACAAAGAAATTCTCATGCCTATGTATATTGGGCATGTACATAATTAAAATCAGCTGTAACAGAGAGAGATGGCTCAGTGGTTAAGAGCACTGGCCACTCTTTCAGAGGATCTGGGTTTAATTTCTAGCACTCACATGGCAACTCACAACTGTCTATAACTCCTGTTCCTGGGGATCTGACATCCTCACACAGACATACAAGCAGTCAACCACCAATGTACATAAAATAAAAATAAATAATTTTTTTTAAAAAAATCAAATGCAACATAGGCTGTATATGATACCAATGAACTATTTGTGCTAATATCATATATTTTATTTTGTATATTACATGCCACATTACTATAAACATTTTTAAATAATGAAAGAAGAAAACATTGTTTACTTGTATTTAATTTTATCCAAAATGTTTTCATTCTTTGTGTGTATCTAGATTTGATTTTCCTGAGTTTATGTGTACTACATGTGTGCAGGTACCCTTGGAAGCAAGAACAGAGCATCAGATCCCTGAAGTTGGAGTTACTGCCCAGTGTAGATGGTGAGAACCAATCCCAGGTCCTCTGAAGGAGCAGTAAGTGCTTTTAGTCTCTGAGCCATCTCTACAACCCCCGTCTTACAGTTTAACATTTCTTATGCTGGCAAGAGACTCAGCTTTTAGCTTAAAAATATTTAACTTCACTTTAACCTTTGAACAGTATTCTTTCTGGATATAATTCCCCCCCCCCCCCGCTTTTTTTCCAAGACAGGGTTTCTCCATGCAACCCTGGCTGTCCTAGAACTCACTCTGTAGACCAGGCTGCCCTTGAACTCAGAGATCCACCTGCCTCAGCATCCCAAGTGTTGGGATTAAAAGCATATACCACCACCGCCCAGCTTATATACAGAAATTTAGTATAAAACTTTTTCTTCTACCATATTAAAGATATTCTGGTTTACATCATTTCTGATAATTAAGTTCTAACCATTCTTATTGTTTTCTGTATTTATTTACTTATAGTGTTGCAGATTGAACCCAGGGCCTCACACACTTCAGGCAACAGATGCTCTACTACTGTTTCCTATATCTAATGTGCCTCTTTTTAGGTTGTCTGTCCTATGCTTCAGTAAACTAAACATGTTGTGTGTCAATTAATTGATTCAGCTTTGGGATAATTTTTGGGGCTCTATGGGCTTATTGAAAATACTCAGCTATAATTTCATCTGACTCTTCTGATAAATTATACACATCAGACCACTTAACATCATCCACAGGTCACAGTAGTTCTGCTGGTCTTTTTTTCTTTTCTTTCTTTTTTTTTTTTTTTTGGTAGCATAGTTTGTGTTATTACCTTCAATTTCTTTAATCTATTTTTTTTTGTTTTGTTTTGTTTTGTTTTTCGAGACGGGGTTTCTCCGTTTAGCCCTGGCTGTCCTGGAACTCACTTTGTAGACCAGGCTGGCCTCGAACTCAGAAATCCGCCTGCCTCTGCCTCCCGAGTGCTGGGATTACAGGCGTGCGCCACCACACCCGGCTTAATCTATTTTTTTAAATAGTGTCTAATCTGTTGTTGTGTCCATTTAGTGAACTTTTGCTTTATCTTTAGGAGTCCTTCTTTGTTTGTTTGTTTCTTTCTTTCTTTCTTTCTTTCTTTCTTTTTTGCTTATGACTTTGTTTTAAAGTAACATTTCTTAAGTGGAAACTTTGGTTTCTTTGAAAATCAGTTGTGTTGGATGGTGTTTTGCTGAAGCAAACACAGGAAGGAGTGTTTTCCTGAAGTGGACACTAGTG
Organism: Mus minutoides; assembly: GCA_902729485.2. Lineage (NCBI taxonomy): Eukaryota > Metazoa > Chordata > Mammalia > Rodentia > Muridae > Mus > Mus minutoides. The sequence continues at coordinate 480,653 of LR750006.1, forward strand.
AAAGAATAATCTGCTAGAGTAAGCATGTGAAAGGACTCATGATGAACAATTCTTCACTAATAACACACATTTATTTGTTCACCTACATGCATTGCTGAGCTCCATTTGCTGTGACTCTATAAAGAGAAATGCACCAAAAATTTTCTCGAGAGGCTCCAGCTGCTTCAGTAGACTTGGGCCAATTGGCAGAGTGATGTAGGCTGATATAGACTCATGTGCTGAGGCACAACACATAAGGTAAGACCCGTGGAGGACACATATTTGGAGGGAGTATGAATAGGCACCACAGGCAGTGAATGGGGCTTGGCTTGCTTGCACAGCTAGTTTTGCAATGCTTCTTGGTCTTGAGTCTTCACTTGAGACACAGACAAGAACTCCTGGAGTCCCTGTGGTCCTAGTGCCTCCTGCTGACTTGTGCCAATTCGGCTGAGGCCTGGCTGTCTCTGCTAAACCGTGCTACTGCTGCTGATTCATGTTTGCTATCCTGACATTACCAAACTCGACTGTTGGTATATTCATGAAGGGTTTGTGAGAGGATCAAGTTGCTGCTGATGAATTCTGTGAATTGAACTGCTGATTTACAGATAACACAGATGAGATCGGTTCCAAAGAACAACTTCTAAACATACACACTGCCCCCGTATCCTAATAACCTTTCTTTTCCACTACCTCTGGTGGGTGCTGGGTTAGAAGAGAGGTTAAAGCATTTAAGAACCATTATTAAAAGTAGGGCTGAGAAAAAACCCCTCATATTTCTTATCCATTTTAGATTAATTAGGGTTGTGTTTTGTTTTTTTGGGGTTTTTTTTTTGGTCTATTTCTATTGTCCAATTTATTTATTTTGTCTGTGTGAGTCATTTTTCTATATCCCTGCAGTGGCCTTTTTACTTGGCAATGAGAATGACTCACTGTTAGGTGTCACAATTTTGTAGTCCTTTAAAAAGCATTAAGTTTTATTTTGACTGGCAGCTAAGTCACTTGCAGATCAACTTCAAGACCTGTTCATACGCTTTCCTCATAAATAATGCCTTTATTCTTACCTTAATACTAAATGTAAACCTTCTCCAGTCTGCACTGAATATCTCAGATTTTAACAAAATCCCTTTATTGTGTTTGAAAAACTAAACCATCTTCCAACCCTTTGTTAGCTTTGGAAACTGTTCAGTTTAAAACTTCCTGGGAGTTGTTTTGTCCCATTAAGTATCTGTCAGTCTCTGCAAGACCCACTCTGAGTGTTCAGCCACAGACTCACGCCCTGTGGAGAGCTCAAGCTCGTCCCCTGGCCATGTCCCTCTTCTCTATTACTCAGTACCACAGATTTTAGCCTCCCTTGACCTGATCTCCAAATCTTCAATTCAATGAGACTACCAAGTTCTTTCTGGATCCCCTCCCATGTGCCACTTTCAAGAAAAGTATCCCTAACAAAAAGAGACTATGAGGGTTCTCTTTCTGTTTCTTTTGTCATTATTCACACACATCTGTCCAGTGTGAAAAGCAGTTGTTTCATAGTTGACGCATTCAAACTTTCATTTACAATTGAAGAAATGTTAAGACTAAAATTAACACAGCTGGGAATAGAATTCTCATCTCTAGTTCTTTTTTTAAAGTCGTGATACTATAATCCTGGGACACTTTTCTGATATCAATCTTTTCTATTCATAAAGGTGTTTTTTAAAATTCCTTTAAAGAAAAGAATAGTAGAACACCTATAGTATAATAATAGAGGCAAGGGAATATTGGAGGTTAAAGGTTTAAGAAAGGATAGGGCAGATCAGTGAAGTAGAGTGCAGGTGATTAGCCAAAACTAAAGCTCTAAACTTTAGGGAAACTTGCTACTTTATAAGTTAATTAAACATTAATTTCTAAGAAATATAAATGCAGATTAACCTTCATGATCAACAATATGTCTCCAAGAAGACATGGGATTATTAAAAAAAAACCTCGGTGCCAAGGCTTACTTGTGGTAACGGGGAGACCCTAGAAGCACTATAATAACACAGGCCATTGTCATTACCTTTTGGCTGCCCATCAGATACAGATGGTAAGACCATACTGCTGAGGCAAGACATATTTTGGCTATGAGACAGAAGAATCAAGCTAGAACTGACCTGAAAACTTCCTTCCTACTGGCTAGTTTCACAGTGCTGGAAAGTGCTATGCAGGCCACTGTGGGGTGGGAAGGAAGCCATCAATATTATTATTCAGCAATAAACTACATACTATAATACTGACCTGCCCGAGAAGATGTACTCACTAGTTTAATAATGGCACATAAGTTGGATTTGTCATCTGATCCATAGAAGGAAATTCATATCTGGTATTTTACACCTGGGCAAAAGATTATGGCTTAGGATGTCTAAGCCCTATAGGATAACCAACTACTAATGGCTTGCTAAATAGTCTTCTTGATAGATTAGTGATACTCTACCATGCTCTATCGTGCTCATAACTTGGGACTCAAAACTGGTCAAAATGCTGGGAACAAATGACTACTGAGCTGTCCTAAATGACAGCTAAATCAACATCCCATCCAAAGCTCAGGGACCATCTCAGAAGAAGAGGTAGAAAGAAAATATGCATGTGGAGGACTGCTATGAAATATTGCTTCTGAGCCGGGTGTGGTGGCGCACGCCTTTAAAACCAGCACTCGGGAGGCAGAGGCAGGCAGATTTCTGAGTTCGAGGCTAGCCTGGTCTACAAAGTGAGTTTCAGGACAGCCAGGGCAACACAGAGAAACCCTGTCTCAAAAAACCAAAAAAAAAAAAAAAGAAAAGAAAAAGAGAGAAAAAAAAAGAAATATTGCTTCTGCATATGACATAGCCATTGCACACAGAACTCACTATAGCTACGGATGCCTACATAGACCTGCACCAATCAAGCCAACAAAACCGGTCAGCATTCCAACAGACAGCACTGACTGGACTCCATGGGTTTCAGGGGAGGGGGTTGTAGATATGAATATGAAGTGGAGGAAGATGATATGAATTGCCTGAGAGGAATGGGAGGGGGACTAGGGTTGGGTATAATCAAGACACACTGCTAATATGTATGAGGTTGTCAAAATAAATTAAAAAAAAACAAAAACAGGTTAAGCATGACCATTTCTTGGTCACTCACTTAATTTCAAGTGGTACTAAAAAAAAAAAGTAATATTTAGAAATATATTGTTCCCAATTTAAAGTTATATTAAAATATGCAGAGAGTAGAGATAATGGAATAGCACTGTTTTCTTAAACATAACTTATTTAATGTGTAAACAGGATGAACTTTCTTTTGTTCCTTTATAATCATTCACAATGTGTCAATCATTGTATTTCTTATTCTGAGTATAGAATAAGAAAACAAAATAATGAGAACATCTACATATAATTAGTTTGGGAATAAACTGTGTCTTATAATGTAGAAGTAGGTGAGTTTACTTTTATGTACTGAAATGAAATAGAGAATTAAGAATATAGAATTGGGGGCTGGAGCCGGGCGTGGTGGTGCACGCCTTTAATCCCAGCAGAGGCAGGTGGATTTCTGAGTTCGAGGCCAGCCTGGTCTACAAAGTGAGTTCCAGGACAGCCAGAGCACACAGAGAAACCCTGTCTCGAAAAACCAAAAAAAAAAAAAAAAGAATTGGGGGCTAGAGAGATGGCTCAGCAGTTAAGAGCACTGACTACTCTTCTGAAGGTCCTGAGTTCAAATCCCAGCAACCACATGGTGGCTTACAACCATCCATAATGAGATCTGATGCCCTCTTCTGGTGTGTCTGAAGACAGTTACAGTGTACTTATACATAACAATAAGTAAATCTTTGGGGTGGAGCAAGGGGGGCCGGAGCAAACAGAGGTCCTGAGTTCAATTCTCATCAACCACATGATGGCTCACAACCATCTATACAGCTAGAGTGTACTCATATATAATAAATAAATAAGTAAATAAATAAATCTTTAAAAAAAAGAGAGAGTATAGAATTGGGCTGGTGAGATGGCTCAATGGCTTAGAACACTGACTGCTCTTCTGAAGGTCCTGAGTTCAAATCCCAGCAACCACATGGTGGCTCGCAACCATCTGTAATGAGATCTGACACCCTCTTCTGGTGGGTCTGAAGACAACTACCGTGTACTTATGTATAATAATAAATAAATCTTTGGGCCAGAGCAAGCAGGGACTGAGCAAGCAGAGTGAGCAGGGTTGACCAGAGTGAGTAGAGATCCTAAAAATATTTTAATTCCCAACAATCACATGAAGCCTCACAACCATCTGTACAGCTACAGATGTATGTACTCACATACATAAAATAAATATATAGCCGGGCATGGTGGCGCACGCCTTTAATCCCAGCACTCGGGAGGCAGAGGCAGGCGGATTTCTGAGTTTGAGGCCAGCCTGGTCTACAAAGTGAGTTCCAGGAGAGCCAGGGCTATACAGAGAAACCCTGTCTCAAAAAACCAAAAAATAAATAAATAAATGAATAAATAAATTTTTAAAAAAGAGTATAGAATAGAAAACATAAAATAGTAATTTACCTCTTATTTGCCTGTCAACAACTCTCATTTCCTTTCTGATCTTCAGTGACCATTCATTAACCTGGGGAAAATTTTAAATAGGGAATTATCAGAGAAGCAAACATTCCTAGTCAATTTTGAACATTCTTAAAAATTCTATATTAATTCTACATTGAGTTTAGACACATTTTTTTTTAATTCTGCAGAAAGATCTTTAGGGCCATTTCTTTCTTCCCATTGCTTTCCTTTCCCTTTCTTTTTTAACTAACTCTTCATTCACAGTACACAGGCACTCCAAACTGTTTACAGCCTGGCAGGGAAGAAGACGACTTTAGAGAAGACTCTGAGGGTACACTAGTATTTTTTACATGGTACCTGGGCAAGGACAGTCTTACGGCATCAGAAGATTTTCATCTTTTACACATAGTTATTTTAAAAACTACTCTGCCTTTTTGTACTGGGAACTTATCTTTTTATGTTATTTTTCTTCCTGTCAGGTTAAAACTCTGAGGCACTAAAGTTGCCAAGTTGGAGATACTGGTGTAGGGACTCTAATAACTAGCACATTCTCAGGCCAGTGAACTGCTTTCCAATTCTTTTCCTTTTTCAAAAATACTGAAGAAAAATCTGAGGTGTCAGCTGATAAATCATTAAAGTAAAAGTTAGATTAAATTACTGTGTTTTGGCACATGACTTGGATGAACTGAGTGACATTGCTTCTACTTCAATGCCATTCCATCACCAGCTCCCTACTGAAAGGGCTTTCGGTACTTACATCAAACCAAAAATTCTATATTAATTGTAAAGGAACAGAACTCAGAACCCTGTAACAGTCACACACAAGTACATGAATTAAGCTGCATTTTAAAATACTTATCAGTAGATGTGTTTCTATTAAATTTCAAGTTTAACATTTAATAATTACTTACCAAAATCTGTAAAATATTTATGAAAACAATGATACCACTGAAAGAGATGTTTCAACACTTAAAAGCCAGCCATGACTTATAACCCCAAAACTGGGGGACAGAGACAAGTGAATCCCTGGAGTTCACTGGCTAAGCCAACCTAGCCAAAATGGTGAGTTTCAAGTTTAATGAGGTTTTAAGGAATAAGGAATAAGGGACCAAGGCAGAAAGCGATACTCTACATCCTCTTCTGGCATATGCACAGGCATGTCATCTATATACACACACAAAAAGTTAGAACATAATAAAACTACAAGGTAATATAATTTATAAATAATTAATCGGGTTAGGTTTATTTACATTTTAAGTTAAATTTATATAATATGTAACTAGTCATGTTAAAGTATATAATTGATGGTAAAATTTAGTACAACTTGCTATCAACCCTTAAAATCTTTTCATCACCTTGAAACATAGTACACACCTTAAATAATCCCTTATCTCCCCATCTACCAACTCCTTGGCAACTAGTATTTTATTTTCTGTCTTTATAGAACTGGTTGTTCTGATTATATCATATAAAAATATTCATACAGTGTGTGCCCTTTGGTTCTAAATTCTTTCATTGCATAGCATGTTTTCAAGGTTCAGGCTTGTTGTGGTATGAAAATCATCTTTTTTTATGTTTCACCTTCATTCCATATATGCATACACCACAAACGTTTCTCTCTTCACCTGTTGATGGCCATCTGAGTTTGCTACACCTTTTGGCTATTGTTAATATTTATGTATAAAACAAAAAAAAAAAACAAAAAAAAACAAAAAAAACACCAGTTTAACTAGACTGGGGCAGCCCAGATGACACTTAGCGTTTTACATGCTTCAGATGTCTCTAATATTCTTTAAGGGTTCAGAAACACAGTCAGAGACCAGCAGCTCAACAAAATGTATCAAAGAGGTTCCATAAACCTTCTTTAAGGTAGATAGATATCTTAAAGAAGATTCAAAATAGATAAAAAGAAATTTAAACAAATATTTAGTTAGTTTCAACAGTACTTTACTAACACATCAAAGGTATTTAAATAAGTAGAAATGCAGTAATAAGGTTTTTTAAATCAATTTGTAAGTTAGACTATGTTATGAAACCATAAAGAACCTACAGAAAAGCTGAAACCATCAAGATAAGTGCTTTATTCAAATTCATTCACTGAGGCTATTATATGCCAAACACAAACTAGATGAAGGAAACTGAAACGAGCAAGAAGCCAGCACCTACAACCAGTGCTGAGACAAACGATGCACAGAAATCAATGGTCCAAATCCTGGCTCCACCAATCCCTGAAGCTAATTCCTGGTGAATTCAAAACACAATTATGAAATAAAAATCATTATACCAGAGACTGGAGATGCGGCTCAGTGAAAGAAGGCTTGCCTAGCACACAACATGAAGCCCTCTCTCCAAGCCCTCGGTCTAGGAAGAGATGCTGTCGAGTTAGAGGATTTCTTTTTTTTTTCCCCTCATTCCGGTCAACCTTGCTCGCTCCGGCCAGCCTGGCTTGCTCCGGCTCACTCCAGCTCGCTCCGGCCCGCTTGCTCCAGTAGGCCCCACTCGCTCAGGCCGGCCCTGTTCGGCCCTGCTCGCTCCTGTCAGTCCCGCTTGCTCTCTCCGGTCCAAGGATTCGTTTACTATTATTATTATTATTCATAAGTACGCTGTAGCCGACTTCAGACGCACCAGAGGAGGGCGTCAGATCTCATTATGGGTGGTTGTAAGCCACCATGTAGTTGCTGGGATTTGAACTTATCACCTTCGGAAGAGCAGTCAGGTGCTCTTACCCACTGAGCCATCTCACCAGCCCTAGAGGATTTATTAAAACAAAACAAAACAAAACAAAACAAGCAGCCGGGCATGGTGGCACACGCCTTTAATCCCAGCACTCGGGAGGCACAGGCAGGCAGATTCCTGAGTTCGAAGCCAGCCTGGTCTACAAAGTGAGTTCCAGGACAGCCAGGGCTATACAGAGGAACCCTATCTCGAAAAACCAAAAAAAAAAAAAAAAAAAAAAAGCAAAACACAAAAAACCAAACCAAACCAAACAAACAAACAAACAAAGCTAAGAAACAGGCTGGAGAGTTGGCCCAGCAGCTAGGGTACACCAGCTCTTGCCGCGGCTCTGGGATTCCCAGCACCCATCAAACTCCAGCTCTAGGAGATCCAATGTGCCAGGCCTCTGATTTACATGTGTACACCCACACCCAGATACCCACACTTAACTTAAAAATAAATCTTTAAAATTAAGTTTTAAAAAACACAAGCAATAACCAGAAAGGAAAGGGCTGACATTTTTAAGTAAATTAAAGTATAAATTTTTATTTTGCATAAGACTGTAATTAAAGAAAAATATCACAAATGGGAAGAAGATATTTATAGCCATACCAATAATAAATAATAAAAAACATTTATTTAGTTTTTGAAAAAAAATTAGATGTATTTATGTGAATGAGTGTTTTGCCTACATGTCTTGTACTACATATATGGCTAGTGCTCAAAGAGTTCAGAAGAGGACATCAGATTCCTTGGATACAGAGTTAGGGATGGTTGTAACTACCATGTGAGAGAGCTGGGAATCAAACAACGTACTATATATATCTGTGAGTAAAAAATATATTATATAATATATAACATATAAACATAGTTTCAATATAATTTTACTTACTTTACTAAAAATAAGAGTTTTTTCTTGCCCACTATATACTAACTACAGTTTTCTCTCTCTCCTCCCAGTTCCTCCCTACCTCCTCTTCCATCCAAATCCACTCCTTTTCTGTCTCTCATTAGAAAAGTACAGACTATCCAAGAGATATCAAAATATAACAAAATAATATATAGTAAGATAAAACAAAGCCATCATCTTGAAATTAGACAAGGCAAACCAACAGAAGGAAAAGGGCCCCAAGAGAAGGCACAAGTATCAGTTCACTTGTTCACACACTCAGGAAATACTAAATGGAAAGCTAGAACACATACACAGAGGACCTGGGGCAGGCCCATTTAGGCCCTGTGCTTGCTACTTCAGTCTCTGTGAGTTCATATGAGCTTGGCTCAGTTAATTTAGAGGGCCTTGTCTCCTGGTGTCCTCCATCCCCTCAGCCTCCTCTTCCACAGGGTTCCCTGAGCTTGAGGTGAGGAGTTTAATTTAGATATCCCATTTAGAGGTGTATGCGGAACAAGTCCCCAATAAAATTTATAAAGAATTTGCATCCAGGATATATGAAGGTCTCTCATACAAAATGTCTTCTTTTAAAAAAATCAATTCCAAACATTATATATGAGAATTTTCAGGATAATTTAAGTCTTTGAATATAACTTCATCTTCTTCCAGAGAAACCTTACATTTCTTTACCAAACATCTAACTTGAGTGGGCTGGCAATTGGTTCCCAGTAATCTGCTGAGAACAGTGATTGCCTGCAACTGGCTTCAGTATTTGTGAATGCCAGTCTGTTTCCAGTCACTCCCGAGGTCTATCTTCAGAGTTATGTGTTAGAATCCTTTGCCCTTGGTACATCACAAAATTCAATCTTTTAGCCACAGGGTCTGTCAACAGGTGTGCTCAGGTTCTCAGAGTCTGGGCCAATGCACCAAGCATTAGTGAGCGCCTGCGTCTGAGTACCCAGCTCTTTCAGGACCCTGACTACGATGATACCCACTGCTCTCAGTGCTTTCAACTACTTGGACTTTCTGTTTACTTCTCCTGGTTTTGGCAAAGGTTTGGTTTGATACAATTTATAACTGCCATCGCAGTTTTTTAATTAAAATACACCCTACTCATGTTTCATAAAAATACCTAGAGTTGAACACATTCCAGTAGCAAGAAACATATATGCACCCAAACTCTGGGTTCTAGACAGCACTGCCATTATATGAGAAATAGTGGATTCTGGGTTCCAAGATGGGAGCATACAAATCACACCAAGATATATATTGCACTAGAAAGCAAGGAAGCACTCAGAGACCATTAAGATTATGTTTAAAAGTGACAGACTAGCCGGGCGTGGTGGCACACACCTTTAATCCCAGCACTCAGGAGGCAGAGGCAGGTGGATTTCTGAGTTCGAGGCCAGTCTGGTCTACAAAGTGAGTTCTGGGACAGCCAGAGCTACACAGAGAAACCCTGTCTTGAAAGAAAAAAAAAGTGACAGACTCTTTAGCACCACTGACCGAACTTGTATTTTTCAACATCACACAAAATAATGGTGAAAAATGACTATGACATATAAAACATTAAAATCTACACGACTAAATGACACTCAATAGAAAAAGCATTTCATATCTCTGGAAAACATTCTGTCAATCCCTTATTCTAACATTAGTGATTAATGAGAAAGCAATTGGGCACTTGTGGAGAGCGGGCACGACCGCATGGGCCAAAGATGGCGCGCTGGCTCTATGCTAAAGCCCCATGACCTCGCTTGTTTACCTCAGTCTCAATCATGCACAGTAAAAACAGCACATGTAACTCGTTGGAGAGGTTAGTGCAACATCTCGTGATACCATTCTATCAGCCAATCCTGCATGCTGCCTTGGATGTGTGTGTCTATGATTGGGTGGTGTGAGGTAACATGAGTGAATGGAAGAGGATAAGTGTGGACAGTCCCAGAGGATGATATATATGATTGAGGATTGATGAGGGATTGAAAGCTGGGGAAGCTGCGAGAAACCTCCAAATAGAGAAACCTCCGAAAAAAGAGAAACCTTGGAATAAAGAGAAGCGGCTGCAGCTGCTCTGAACCTGCTTTTGGAGTCGGTGTCATTTATTCCCACTCTCTGCTGGTCAGAGATTGGGGCTGCGACATTTTGGTGCTGAAACCCAGGAAAAAACGAGAAGCAAGCAGGAACGAGAACTCGAGCTGGAACGAGAGCGGACTGAGAACGCGAGCGAGCAGCGAGAGAGAAAGAGGGTTCCCCTTGTCAGACGCTGAGAGCTGCAGTCACTGACGGTGGAAATTGCCTGAGGGTCGGAGACAGCAGAGACCAGTACAGAACCAGCACCAGCGAGGGACACTCTCCTGGAGCTCAGGAAGGGGCTAGACTGGTCCACGGGCGCACAGGAGGCAAGACCAAGGCTGGGCACTCCAGGCCGGTAGTGGTGGCACATGCCGGTAGGATTTCCTGAAGGAGGCAGAGGCAGGAGGAGTCCTTGCCGTCAGGAGACGGGAGAAGCAGCAAAAAGGTCCGCAGTAAGTAGCGGGAAGATTTTTATTTTTAAACGAGTAAGGCTCCGAGTAAGGCTCCTGGTTGTTGGGACAAGAGTAAGGTTCCCAGTACTAGGGACGAGCAAAAGTTCTCCGTAATTGAGACAAGTGTATTGAGGAGTTAAAGTTTAGGTCTAACCAAAAAAAAAAAAAAAAAGGAGGTTCCCGGTAAGGGACAAAGTAGATTGGAAAGGGAAGTACCGAAGATGGGGTACACTGGATCAAAAAACGATAGAGCAGGGCATGGGGGTTTTAAAGGAAGTGGAGATCATATCACAGCACATGGACAGAGTGGCAAATGGAGAGGATTTGGCTCTACAGGGGAATCAAGGGTATGGTTCCCTATGGATCTAGGAGAACACCCTCTTTATAAATTAAAAATTCAGGGAGTATCTATTTGGGGATTGTTAGATTCTGGAGCTGATAAAAGCATTGTTAAGGAAGCAGACTGGTCATCGAATTGGCCGATTCAGATTTCTGCACAGACCCTTCAAGGGCTGGGCTTTGCACAAGATCTTAATTGTAGTGCAGGAATGTTGAAGTGGGAAGACAAGGAAGGACATACAGGCACTTTTCAACCCTTTATACTGAGTATTCCTATATCTTTATGGGGAAGAGACGTGATGCAACAAATGGGCATGAAATTGATGACAGGAGGCGTCTATAGCCCACAAAGTGAGAAAATCATGAGGAGAATGGCCTTTAAGGCTGGTAAAGGATTAGGAAAACAAGAGGATGGGCAGCTGTTTCCCATTATAGCAGAAAGTAACACAAGTAGGAGGGGTTTGGGTTTTTCTTAGGGGCCACTGAGCAAATTTCTATAAAATGAAAGCAAAAACAGCCAATGTGGGTCCTTCAGTGACCCCTCCCCAAAGAGAAACTACTTGCCGCCCACGCCTTGGTTAAGGAACAATTAGAAGCTGGACATTTACAAAAATCAATATCCCCTTGGAATATACCTATTTTTGTTATCAAAAAGAAGTCAGGGAAATGGAGATTGCTGCATGATCTGAGAGCTGTTAATGCAGCAATGGAAATCATGGGATCCATGCAACTTGGATTACCCATGACATCAGCCTTGCCTAGACAATGGCCCACCATAATTATTGATTTGAAGGATTGCTTTTTTTCTATTTTTTTGAATCCAATAAACACTGATAAATTTGCCTTTACCTTACCATCTATTATAGCTACAGATTTAACTCCCACAGGAGTATTTTGGCAAAGTGGGCCTTTGGGCTGGGTTTATTTGCATCACTCCCCTGCTAAAGTTCTACCCTGGTATCCTGAATCTATAGCACAGCTGATAGCAAAGGCTCTGAAAATAAGTGTAGGAGCTTTTGGTAAACAACCAGAAGCCATAATTACCCCCTATACACCCAAACAAATAGAAGTGTTAGCTGCTACTAATGATGAATGGGCAGTGGTGTGTACAAGTATGACAGGGGATTTTGATAATCATTACCCCTCTAGCCCTTGGATTCAGTTTGTTTTAAGAAATCCTGTGATTTTTCCTAAGATCACAGGCTGAAGCCAATTGCAGGTGCTGTTAATGTAGTTACAGACGGATCTAAAAGGTGATATATAGGGAAGGTTCTCCCCCCAAAATTTATCTTTTTTACATGTATCAGCGCAAGCAGCTGAGCTGAATGCAGCCTTGCAAGTGTTTCTAGAAATAGAAGAATCTTTTAATTTAATATCAGACAGTCAGTATGTGGTTGAAGCTGTACAGCGATTGGAAAATGTGGGTTTGATAAAAAAGACATCTGCTGTTTTTGAACTATTAACTGCAATACAAAAGTGCATATGGGACTGTAAGAACCCCTTTAGTATTATTCATATCAGAGCTCACACAGGACTTTCAGGTCCATTGACAGAGGGCAATGCTATTGCAGATAAATTTATCCAGACTGTATTTGCGTTTCTAACAAGTTCACCAGTGCAACTTGCCCAGTATTTCATAATAAATTCCATGTTAATGCCATGACTCTCCGGCATAAGTTTGGAATTACAAGAGAACAGGCCCGAGAAATTGTCCTCCAATGTGGCCATTGTGTTTCATTGTTGCCACAACGGAGTATTGGAGTTAATCTTCGAGGGTTAAAACCCTTGATGATTTGGCAGATGGATCTGACACATGTCCCTGAGTTTGGAACTTTAAAGTATGTACGTTTCCATTGATACCTGTTCTGGAGTAATTTTTCCATCAGCACATGCAGGGGAAAAAGCACAACATGTTATTTCTCATTGCCTCCAGGCTTTTGCAGCAATATAAAACAGATAATGGTCCTGCTTATACTTCCAAAAATTTATGAATTTTTGTCAGGCTATGGGTATACATGTACATCATGGATTGCCTTACAATCCTCAGGGCCAAGGCATAGTAGAACGTGCCAATGCTAGCCTTAAACAAGCCTTAATTAAACAAAAAGGGGGAATAGGGGCACAATTCCAGTCCCCCAAAGATAAATTAAATCTAGTATTATTTATACTTAACCTCCAGCATAATAAAGAACTGGGGCGGGATGACATTCTGGGCATTCCGTGTGATTGGCGTGTGAGTGTGTGGAGGAATGATTTGGTGGATGGTGTGCATGTGAAGGCAAGCTAAGGCAGAGACCAACGTGTGCTGATACAAGCGTTGGCAGCTATAGAGACTGGAGGCTCACCCCAAATTTGGCTCAATATGATGGACCATTAATTAGAGATGGGTAAGATTCTGGTGGAAACCCTACCAACCTATGCTGGACTGTTAATCAGTAATGGGTAAGATTCTGTAAGGGTTCCACCAACCTAAGACAAGAGACCTGTGCTATAAAAGCTGCATGGGTCTTGACGATGGGTAAGGGGAAACCCCTTGTCAGGACAACCTAAGGCAGATGCAGTCCCGAAGGTAAAGGAGGGAGTCCCAATCAGGACAACCTAAGGCAGATGCGATCCCAGAGCTCTTATTTAAACAAAAAGGGGGAGATGTGGGGAGCGGGCACAGCCACATGGGCCAAAGATGGCACACTGGCTCTATGCTAAAGCCCCATGACCTCGCTTGTTTACCTCAGTCTCAATCATGCACAGTAAAAGCAGCACATGTAACTCGTTGGAGAGGTTAGTGCAACATCTCGTGATACCATTCTATCAGCCAATCCTGCATGCTCCTTGGATGTGTGCGTCTATGATTGGGTGGTGTGAGGTAACATGAGTGAATGGAAGAGGATAAGTGTGGACAGTCCCAGAGGATGATATATGATTAGGATTGATGACTGACTGACGATCAATGAGGGAATGAAAGCTGAGGAAGCTGTGAGAAACCTCCAAATAAAGAGAAACCTCAGAATAAAGAGAAGCGGCTGCAGCTGCTCTAAACCTGCTTTTGTTTTTTGTTTTGTTTTTTGTTTTTATTTTGGTTTTGGTTTTGGTTTTGGTTTTTCGAGACAGTTTCTCTATGTAGCCCTGGCTGTCCTGGAACTCACTTTATAGACCTGCTTTTGGAGTCGGTGTCATTTATTCCCACCCTCTGCTGGTCAGAGATTGGGGCTGCGACAGGCACTTACTGCTCTTGCCTTTTCAGCACAAAGTATATGTCCAGGTAACCAAGCATGCCTAACTAACAAGATCTTTATTGAAGACCGTTGGCTAACAACTAAGAAAGGAATGATGAAATTAGAAAAGAAATTACCAATCAGAAAACCATTAAAAGACAGTTCAATTCAGAAAAGAGGTATAAACAGATGCTAAGGAATTTAAGAAAAAGGGTTAATGAGAAACTGCAGAGCCAATCCATGTAGCACCAAGGAAGCACCCCTCATGCTACTCTCTGTTGCTAAGAGAAAAATTCCTTAGACCAATCATATCCAGTGAGTTTATTAAAGTAAAGCAAAACAAAACCTAGTCACAAATCAGGCGACTCCCAGAATGAGAGCAAATTCTGAAAAATCTAGCCAATAATGATCAGATGGCATTTACAGAAAACGGAGAACTGGAGAGCAATGCAGGTACTAGAGCTTCTTAACAAGTCAACTGGCTACCACTTGGCTAGTTAATTGGCTGCAGTATCCCTCACAATTAATCAAACTGCGATTAAATCATATTGGTTTGGTAGACAGTATTGGGTCCAATTTAGATGCTCAACGCAAGTCCATGCCACCCGGCCCATGCTATTTTATTGAATAGCAGCAAAAGAAAAACTACATCATAATGGAGGCACTTTATTACGTCTAAAGTATTTTTAATAGCCTCTGAACTGAGTGTAAAACTAACAGTTGTATGGAATGTCGGCAAAATGACTATTTTGTTGTTTGATGCAATTAATTTTAGTTTGTCATTCTAATTGCAGGTAAAGCAACTTAGTACACTTCCCAGTATTGAGAGGGTGTTCCTCCTCGTGGCTTGTTTCTGTCCTAAATGGGAGGCTTAAAGGCACTATCTGTAGCAGGTAGAATACAGTTCCTTATCCTTTTATGCATCAGATATTCTGAATTAGCAAGTAGTCCTTCCAATCCTTAAAATTAACTGTGCCAAGGCTTAATCATATCGTGTACATATTTGGAAATGGTGCTGTTTGAGAGACGTGTATTTATACAGTGACAGTATTATGAATCCATTAATCTCCCCCAGTAACTCCTACTTAGCATTTTCTCTATGCACCACCCCGATGGTCCAATTCTGTGTCTGATGCTAAGACATTTCCTCCTCAGAAAGTCTTTAGAGCATTGTTAACCCACCTTGATTGCTCAAGTTCAGGGTTCCTAAATAGAAAATGGGGAACTATAATGCAATACTCGAGTTCCAAAAGGTTCTACTCTGGGCTGTTTGCCTTCCAATTTACAGAGGGTGTGCCAGAATAAACACCACTTCAAGGCTGTCTCATAAAAAAAAAAAAAAAAAAAAAAAAAAAACTACATCATAGATACCTGGCTGACATGACCTGAAAGCAGGTGACCAAAGTTACTAGCAACATTATTAATGAGACAAGCAGCCAAATACGGTGGTACACACAGGTAATATCAACTCTTAGAAGAATCAACAATTCCAAGCAAGCCTGGGATAAATGATGTCTTAGTTTGGTTTCTATTGCTGTGATAAACATCATGACCAAAATCAACTTGGGGAGGAAAAGAGTATATTTCAGCTTGCAGTTGTAATGCATCAGGAGAAGTCAAGAGACCTAGAGGTGAGAACTGCAACAGAGACCATTGAGGACCACTCAGGACCACCTGACCAGGGGTGGCATAGCCCAGAGAGCTAGGCCTTACCACATCTATCATCACAATACCCCACAGACTTGCCTAAGGCATATATGTCTAGGTTTGTATGAAGTTGACAGAAGCCATACAGCACACACAATAAGAAATAAGAACCTCTCAACAAACAAAATGAAACTACTTATCATATGCCAATGTAATATGCTAGAAATATTAAGTCTTACTTTATTAGTTATAATTTTATTATAATTTATTACTTATAATATTAAATATTAAATTTGTGTTTAGAAGGAATTCAAATCTTTTAGTCTTCCCCACCTTATAATACTTTTTATACAAATGTTTCAAACCCCCATCCCGACACCTTTGTTTATACAAAGGCCTCCTACTGCTCTCCAGGAATTAGATGGAACAGTGACACACACACCCTCTCTTCATTTCTGGTGTGGCAATTCTTTTCAGGCAAGCTGAGTGAATCAGACTGTGGGGTCAGACCCCAGTCAGTTGGAAAAGGCAGTTACCATCTGAGTAAGAATAAAAACCAGGTCTGTCTCTGTGAGTTGACTCTTCTGAGCACACCTTCCTGATCCATAATAGAAGTTTGCCTTGCCCAGACACGGACTGGTGATCTCTTTCATTTCCACCCAGAACTATTTTTTTTTTTTTTTTTTTGTTTTTTTGTTTTTTCGAGACAGGGTTTCTCTTTATAGCCCTGGCTGTCCTGGAACTCACTTTGTAGACCAGGCTGGCCTCGAACTCAGAAATCCACCTGCCTCTGCCTCCCGAGTGCTAGGATTAAAGGCGTGCGCCACCACGCCCGGCGTCTATTTTTTTAACATGTACATAGTATGAAGTTCACAGCTTCCTTGTGAGACATTCTTGCTAAATTAGTTTAACTTGGATCTCATCAAGTTTATATCCAACTTCCATTTCACATAAAATGGCACACCGGAAAAAGCTAAGAGCAAGACACAGACCTTGCAGGATGATGAACAGCCAACTCTAAAGTCTTTACTTTTACAATGTTACTGTTTTTTAATGCGGGGATTAAATTCTTTTTTTTTTTTTTTTTTTTTTTTTTTTTTTTTT
>LR750006.1:509902-545617 GCA_902729485.2 Mus minutoides
GGCATGGTGGCACACGCCTTTAATCCCAGCACTCCGGAGGCACAGGCAGGCAGATTTCTGAGTTCGAAGCCAGCCTGGTCTACAAAGTGAGTTCCAGGACAGCCAGGGCTATACAGAGGAACCCTATCTCGAAAAACCAAAAAAAAAAAAAAAAAAAGCAAAACACAAAAAACCAAACCAAACCAAACAAACAAACAAAGCTAAGAAACAGGCTGGAGAGTTGGCCCAGCAGCTAGGGTACACCAGCTCTTGCCGCGGCTCTGGGATTCCCAGTACCCATCAAACTCCAGCTCTAGGAGATCCAATGTGCCAGGCCTCTGATTTACATGTGTACACCCACACCCAGATACCCACACTTAACTTAAAAATAAATCTTTAAAATTAAGTTTTAAAAAACACAAGCAATAACCAGAAAGGAAAGGGCTGACATTTTAAAGTAAATTAAAGTATAAATTTTTATTTTGCATAAGACTGTAATTAAAGAAAAATATCACAAATGGGAAGAAGATATTTATAACCATACCAATAATAAATAATAAAAAACATTTAGTTTTTGAAAAAAAATTAGATGTATTTATGTGAATGAGTGTTTTGCCTACATGTCTTGTACTACATATATGGCTAGTGCTCAAAGAGTTCAGAAGAGGACATCAGATCCCCTGGATACAGAGTTAGGGATGGTTGTAACTACCATGTGAGAGAGCTGGGAATCAAACAACGTACTATATATATCTGTGTGTAAAAAATATATTATATAATATATAACATATAAACATAGTTTCAATATAATTTTACTTACTTTACTAAAAATAAGAGTTTTTTCTTGCCCACTATATACTAACTACAGTTTTCTCTCTCTCCTCCCAGTTCCTCCCTACCTCCTCTTCCATCCAAATCCACTCCTTTTCTGTCTCTCATTAGAAAAGTACAGACTATCCAAGAGATATCAAAATATAACAAAATAATATATAGTAAGATAAAACAAAGCCATCATCTTGAAATTAGACAAGGCAAACCAACAGAAGGAAAAGGGCCCCAAGAGAAGGCACAAGTATCAGTTCACTTGTTCACACATTCAGGAAATACTAAACGGAAAGCTAGAACACATACACAGAGGACCTGGGGCAGGCCCATTTAGGCCCTGTGCTTGCTACTTCAATCTCTGTGAGTTCATATGAGCTTGGCTCAGTTAATTTAGAGGGCCTGGTCTCCTGGTGTCCTCCATCCCCTCAGCCTCCTCTTCCACAGGGTTCCCTGAGCTTGAGGTGAGGAGTTTAATTTAGATATCCCATTTAGAGGTGTGTGCGGAACAAGTCCCCAATAAAATTTATAAAGAATTTGCATCCAGGATATATGAAGGTCTCTCATACAAAATGTCTTCTTTTAAAAAAATCAATTCCAAACATTATATATGAGAATTTTCAGGATAATTTAAGTCTTTGAATGTAACTTCATCTTCTTCCAGAGAAACCTTACATTTCTTTACCAAACATCTAACTTGAGTGGGCTGGCAATTGGTTCCCAGTAATCTGCTGAGAACAGTGATTGCCAGCAACTGGCTTCAGTATTTGTGAATGCCAGTCTTGTTTCCAGTCACTCCCGAGGTCTATCTTCAGAGTTATGTGCTAGAATCCTTTGCCCTTGGTACATCACAAAATTCAATCTTTTAGCCACAGGGTCTGTCAACAGGTGTGCTCAGGTTCTCAGAGTCTGGGCCAATGCACCAAGCATTAGTGAGCGCCTGCGTCTGAGTACCCAGCTCTTTCAGGACCCTGACTACGATGATACCCACTGTTCTCAGTGCTTTCAACTACTTGGACTTTCTGTTTACTTCTCTTGGTTTTGGCAAAGGTTTGGTTTGATACAATTTATAACTGCCATCGCAGTTTTTTAATTAAAATACACCCTACTCATGTTTCATAAAAATACCTAGAGTTGAACTCATTCCAGTAGCAAGAAACATATATGCACCCAAACTCTGGGTTCTAGACAGCACTGCCATTATATGAGAAATAGTGGATTCTGGGTTCCAAGATGGGAGCATACCAATCACACCAAGATATATATTGCACTAGAAAGCAAGGAAGCACTCAGAGACCATTAAGATTATGTTTAAAAGTGACAGACTAGCCGGGCGTGGTGGCACACACCTTTAATCCCAGCACTCAGGAGGCAGAGGCAGGTGGATTTCTGAGTTCGAGGCCAGTCTGGTCTACAAAGTGAGTTCTGGGACAGCCAGAGCTACACAGAGAAACCCTGTCTTGAAAGAAAAAAAAAGTGTCAGACTCTTTAGCACCACTGACCGAACTTGTATTTTTCAACATCACACAAAATAATGGTGAAAAATGACTATGACATATAAAACATTAAAATCTACAAGACTAAATGGCACTCAATAGAAAAAGCATTTCATATCTCTGGAAAACATTCTGTCAATCCCTTATTCTAACATTAGTGATTAATGAGAAAGCAATTGGGCACTTGTGGAGAGCGGGCACAGCCGCATGGGCCAAAGATGGCGCACTGGCTCTATGCTAAAGCCCCATGACCTCGCTTGTTTACCTCAGTCTCAATCATGCACAGTAAAAACAGCACATGTAACTCGTTGGAGAGGTTAGTGCAACATCTCGTGATACCATTCTATCAGCCAATCCTGCACACTGCCTTGGATGTGTGCGTCTATGATTGGGTGGTGTGAGGTAACATGAGTGAATGGAATAGGATAAGTGTGGACAGTCCCAGAGGATGATATATATGATTGAGGATTGATGAGGGATTGAAAGCTGGGGAAGCTGCGAGAAACCTCCAAATAGAGAAACCTCCGAAAAAAGAGAAACCTAGGAATAAAGAGAAGCGGCTGCAGCTGCTCTGAACCTGCTTTTGGAGTCGGTGTCATTTATTCCCACTCTCTGCTGGTCAGAGATTGGGGCTGCGACATTTTGGTGCTGAAACCCAGGAAAAAACGAGAAGCAAGCAGTAACGAGAACTCGAGCTGGAACGAGAGCGGACTGAGAACGCGAGAAAGAGGGTTCCCCTTGTCAGACGCTGAGAGCTGCAGTCACTGACGGTGGAAATTGCCTGAGGGCCGGAGACAGCAGAGACCAGTACAGAACCAGCACCAGCGAGGGACACTCTCCTGGAGCTCAGGAAGGGGCTAGACTGGTCCACGGGCGCACAGGAGGCAAGGCCGAGGCTGGGCACTCCAGGCCGGTAGTGGTGGCACATGCCGGTAGGATTTCCTGAAGGAGGCAGAGGCAGGAGGAGTCCTTGCGGTCAGGAGAAGCGAGAAGCAGCAAAAAGGTCCGCAGTAAGTAGCGGGAAGATTTTAATTTTTAAACGAGTAAGGCTCCGAGTAAGGCTCCTGGTTGTTGGGACAAGAGTAAGGTTCCCAGTACTAGGGACGAGCAAAAGTTCTCGGTAATTGAGACGAGTGTATTGAGGAGTTAAGGTTTAGGTCTAAAAAAAAAAAAAAAAAAAAAAAAAAAAAAAGGGAGGTTCCCGGTAAGGGACAAAGTAGATTGGAAAGGGAAGTACCCAAGATGGGGTACACTGCATCAAAAACGATAGAGCAGGGCATGGAGGTTTTAGAGGAAGTGGAGATCATATCACAGCACAATGGACAGAGTGGCAAATGGAGAGGATTTGGCTCTACAGGGGAATCAAGGGTATGGTTCCCTATGGATCTAGGAGAACGCCCTCTTTATAAATTAAAAATTCAGGGAGTATCTATTTGGGGATTGTTAGATTCTGGAGCTGATAAAAGCATTGTTAAGGAAGCAGACTGGCCATCGAATTGGCCGATTCAGATTTCTGCACAGACCCTTCAAGGGCTGGGCTTTGCACAAGATCTTAATTGTAGTGCAGGAATGTTGAAGTGGGAAGACAAGGAAGGACATACAGGCACTTTTCAACCCTTTATACTGAGTATTCCTATATCTTTAGGGGAAGAGACGTGATGCAACAAATGGGCATGAAATTGATGACAGGAGGCGTCTATAGCCCACAAAGTGAGAAAATCATGAGGAGAATGGCCTTTAAGGCTGGTAAAGGATTAGGAAAACAAGAGGATGGGCAGCTGTTTCCCATTATAGCAGAAAGTAACACAAGTAGGAGGGGTTTGGGTTTTTCTTAGGGGCCACTGAGCAAATTTCTATAAAATGAAAGCGAAAACAGCCAATGTGGGTCCTTCAGTGACCCCTCCCCAAAGAGAAACTACTTGCCGCCCACGCCTTGGTTAAGGAACAATTAGAAGCTGGACATTTACAAAAATCAATATCCCCTTGGAATACACCTATTTTTGTTATCAAAAATAAGTCAGGGAAATGGAGATTGCTGCATGATCTGAGAGCTGTTAATGCAGAAATGGAAATCATGGGATCCATGCAACTTGGATTACCCATGACATCAGCCTTGCCTAGACAATGGCCCACCATAATTATTGATTTGAAGGATTGCTTTTTTTCTATTCCTTTGAATCCAATAAACACTGATAAATTTGCCTTTACCTTACCATCTATTATAGCTACAGATTTAACTCCCACAGGAGTATTTTGGCAAAGTGGGCCTTTGGGCTGGGTTTATTTGCATCACTCCCCTGCTAAAGTTCTACCCTGGTATCATGAATCTATAGCACAGCTGATAGCAAAGGCTCTGAAAATAAGTGTAGGAGCTTTTGGTAAACAACCAGAAGCCATAATTACCCCCTATACACCCAAACAAATAGAAGTGTTAGCTGCTACTAATGATGAATGGGCAGTGGTGTGTACAAGTATGACAGGGGATTTTGATAATCATTACCCCTCTAGCCCTTGGATTCAGTTTGTTTTAAGAAATCCTGTGATTTTTCCTAAGATCACAGGCTGAAGCCAATTGCAGGTGCTGTTAATGTAGTTACAGACGGATCTAAAAGAGGCACTGGGGTGATATATAGGGAAGGTTCTCCCCCCAAAATTTATCTTTTTCACATGTATCAGCGCAAGCAGCTGAGCTGAATGCAGTCTTGCAAGTGTTTCTAGAAATAGAAGAATCTTTTAATTTAATATCAGACAGTCAGTATGTGGTTGAAGCTGTACAGCGATTGGAAAATGTGGGTTTGATAAAAAAGACATCTGCTGTTTTTGAACTATTAACTGCAATACAAAAGTGCATATGGGACTGTAAGAACCCCTTTAATATTATTCATATCAGAGCTCACACAGGACTTTCAGGTCCATTGACAGAGGGCAATGCTATTGCAGATAAATTTATCCAGACTGTATTTGCGTTTCTAACAAGTTCACCAGTGCAACTTGCCCAGTATTTCATAATAAATTCCATGTTAATGCCATGACTCTCCGGCATAAGTTTGGAATTACAAGAGAACAGGCCCAAGAAATTGTCCTCCAATGTGGCCATTGTGTTTCATTGTTGCCACAATGGAGTATTGGAGTTAATCTTCGAGGGTTAAAACCCTTGATGATTTGGCAGATGGATCTGACACATGTCCCTGAGTTTGGAACTTTAAAGTATGTACGTTTCCATTGATACCTGTTCTGGAGTAATTTTTCCATCAGCACATGCAGGGGAAAAAGCACAACATGTTATTTCTCATTGCCTCCAGGCTTTTGCAGCCTGGGGCCTTCCAAAGCAATATAAAACAGATAATGGTCCTGCTTATACTTCCAAAAATTTATGAATTTTTGTCAGGCTATGGGTATACATGTACATCATGGATTGCCTTACAATCCTCAGGGCCAAGGCATAGTAGAACGTGCCAATGCTAGCCTTAAACAAGCCTTAATTAAACAAAAAGGGGGAAGAGGGGCACAATTCCAGTCCCCCAAAGATAAATTAAATCTAGTATTATTTATACTTAACCTCCAGCATAATAAAGAACTGGGGCGGGATGACATTCTGGGCATTCCGTGTGATTGGCGTGTGAGTGTGTGGAGGAATGATTTGGTGGATGGTGTGCATGTGAAGGCAAGCTAAGGCAGAGACCAACGTGTGCTGATACAAGCGATGGCAGCTATAGAGACTGGAGGCTCACCTCAAATTTGGCTCAATATGATGGACCATTAATTAGAGATGGGTAAGATTCTGGTGGAAACCCTACCAACCTATGCTGGACTGTTAATCAGTGATGGGTAAGATTCTGTAAGGGTTCCACCAACCTAAGACAAGAGACCTGTGCTATAAAAGCTGCATGGGTCTTGACGATGGGTAAGGGGAAACCCCTTGTCAGGACAACCTAAGGCAGATGCGGTCCCGGAGCTCTTATTTAAACAAAAAGGGGGAGATGTGGGGAGCGGGCACAGCCACATGGGCCAAAGATGGCACACTGGCTCTATGCTAAAGCCCCATGACCTCGCTTGTTTACCTCAGTCTCAATCATGCACAGTAAAAGCAGCACATGTAACTCGTTGGAGAGGTTAGTGCAACATCTTGTGATACTATTCTATCAGCCAATCCTGCATGCTCCTTGGATGTGTGCGTCTATGATTGGGTGGTGTGAGGTAACATGAGTGAATGGAAGAGGATAAGTGTGGACAGTCCCAGAGGATGATATATGATTAGAATTGATGACTGACTGACGATCAATGAGGGAATGAAAGCTGGGGAAGCTGCGAGAAACCTCCAAATAAAGAGAAACCTCAAAATAGAGAAGTGGCTGCAGCTACTCTAAACCTGCTTTTGTTTTTTGTTTTGTTTTTTGTTTTTTGGGTTTTTTTTTTGGTTTTTCGAGACAGAGTTTCTCTATGTAGCCCTGGCTTTCCTGGAACTCACTTTGTAGACCTGCTTTTGGAGTCGGTGTCATTTATTCCCACCCTCTGCTGGTCAGAGATTGGGGCTACGACAGGCACTTACTGCTCTTGCCTTTTCAGCACAAAGTATATGTCCAGGTAACCAAGCATGCCTAACTAACAAGATCTTTATTGAAGACTGTTGGCTAACAACTAAGAAAGGAATGATGAAATTAGAAAAGAAATTACCAATCAGAAAACCATTAAAAGACAGTTCAATTCAGAAAAGAGGTATAAACAGATGCTAAGGAATTTAAGAAAAAGGGTTAATGAGAAACTGCAGAGCCAATCCATGTAGCACCAAGGTAGCACCCCTCATGTTACTCTATTGCTAAGAGAAAAATTCCTTAGACCAATCATATCCAGTGAGTTTATTAAAGTAAAGCAAAACAAAACCTAGTCACAAATCAGGTGACTCCCAGAATGAGAGCAAATTCTGAGAAATCTAGCCAATAATGATCAGATGGCATTTACAGAAAACGGAGAACTGGAGAGCAATGCAGGTACTAGAGCTTCTTAACAAGTCAACTGGCTACCACTTGGCTAGTTAATTGGCTGCAGTATCCCTTAAAATTAATCAAACTATGATTAAATCATATTGGTTTGGTAGACACTATTGGGTCCAATTTAGATGCTCAATGCAAATCCATGCCACCTGGCCCATGCTATTTTATTGAATAGCTGCAAAAGAAAAACTACATCATAGATACCTGGCTGACATGACCTGAAAGCAGGTGACCAAAGTTACTAGCAACATTATTAAAGAGACAAGCAGCCAAATATGGTGGTACACACAGAAGAATCAACAATTCCAAGCCAGCCTGGGATACATGATGTCTTAGTTTGGTTTCTATTGCTGTGATAAACATCATGACCAAAATCAACTTGGGGAGGAAAAGAGTATATTTCAGCTTGCAGTTGTAATGCATGAGGAGAAGTCAAGAGACCTAGAAGTGAGAACGGCAACAGAGACCATTGAGGACCACTCAGGACCACATGACCAGGGGTGCCATAGCCCAGAGAGCTAGGCCTTACCACATCTATCATCACAATACCCCACAGACTTGCCTAAGGCAATTCCCAAATTTCAATTCCCTCCACCCAGATATGTCTAGGTTTGTATGAAGTTGACAGAAGCCATACAGCACACACAATAAGAACCTCTCAACAAACAAAATGAAACTACTTATCATATGCCAATGTAATATGCTAGAAATATTAAGTCTTACTTTATTAGTTATAATTTTATTATAATTTATTACTTATAATATTAAATATTAAATTTGTGTTTAGAAGGAATTCAAATCTTTTAGTCTTCCCCACCTTATAATACTTTTTATACAAATGTTTCAAACCCCCATCCCGACACCTTTGTTTATACAAAGGCCTCCTACTGCTCTCCAGGAATTAGATGGAACAGTGACACACACACCCTCTCTTCATTTCTGGTGTGGCAATTCTTTTCAGGCAAGCTGAGTGAATCAGACTGTGGGGTCAGACCCCAGTCAGTTGGAAAAGGCAGTTACCATCTGAGTAAGAATAAAAACCAGGTCTGTCTCTGTGAGTTGACTCTTCTGAGCACACCTTCCTGATCCATAATAGAAGTTTGCCTTGCCCAGACACGGACTGGTGATCTCTTTCATTTCCACCCAGAACTATTTTTTAACATGTACATAGTATGAAGTTCACAGCTTCCTTGTGAGACATTCTTGCTAAATTAGTTTAACTTGGATCTCATCAAGTTTATATCCAACTTCCATTTCACATAAAATGACACACCGGAAAAAGCTAAGAGCAAGACACAGACCTTGCAGGATGATGAACAGCCAACTCTAAAGTCTTTACTTTTACAATGTTACTGTTTTTTAATGCAGGGATTAAATTCTTTTTTTTTTTTTTTTTGTTTTTGTTTTTTGAGACAGGGTTTCTCTGTGTAGCCCTGGCTGTCCTGGAACTCACTTTGTAGACCAGGCTGGCCTCGAACTCAGAAATCTGCCTGCCTCTGCCTCCCAAGTGCTGGGATTAAAGGCATGCGCCACCAAGCCCGGCTTATATTCTTAAAACAAATACATGGTAATGTCTCAGAAACTCTACAACACCCAGACTTTCCTGAAAATCTTTGCTTTCTGAGCCACTGTCCAGTCTGGCCTGGAACTCTTGCTTTCAGGAATGTCCTGAAAATGACCAAGCTGCTGAACTGCACGCCACACTGCATCTCTTAAAACCTTTTCTTATTAAGAACATTCATTCACCTGTTACATTTTGCTCTCTGGTATAAAACTGAATGTGTGGAACTTAAATGAGACAAGCATACAATTTCACTTTAGAACATTATGTAGAGCATTTTGTGGTATTTATATAGTCTTCTTTAAGATAAGGAAATCATTACTAATGTGTGGATTTAACTTTGTCATCCATAAATTGAGATCGTCTAAAGAAAAGTCTTATAACTATTTAAATTTATGCCTGCTATGTTCATTACTCGCTTAACATTTACATTATTTTAAATAATAAATGTCATTGCTAAGAATGTAATGTCAATTTCTCCTCTAGTAAAGTACCCACCTTAAAAAAATATATCACACGCACCAGAAAATGGCAGTTACTGAGACTGGCTTGACAGCTACACTTCCGTAACTAAACTAAAGGACTAGAAGGACAAGTTCGAGTGCTGTGGAAATAGTTTCTCAAAGGTCAGGGCACATTCTAACCACTGGGGATAGTCATAATTTAAATCTGATTTAGAAGTTCTGGAATGGGACCCCACAAGTGCTATGTGCTGGGTGCTGGGACTGTTGATGCGACCGCTGGAGGTCTGTAATGAGGCTGGGTGTGTAAAGTACGCATCTTCACTACCACTAGTAGCTCAAACTTCACATCCTTCAATAGTCAATTACTGCAATAGCACTCTTCCTACTTGACATGGGAGAAGTGTCGGACAAGTTTCTCGAGATCAGAGAGCCGAGACGTCTAAAAGTAGGACTCAAACTTAGGCGGCTGATTCTTGGTTCCTAAAATAACTCAATTTACAGGCAGATCTAAGGATTCGGAGTAGGAGCCGAACTATTTTCGGTAGCATCCTTATGGGCAGGGCCTGAGAGAACTACTGAGCTTCGGGAGTAAACACAAGTCGGGCTTCCCTGCACACAGAGGCGAGCGAGAAAGGGACCTGCCTGGCAGGTGCCTGGACCTTTTGGGGGCTCCGACCCGGTTCATCACACACAACCTTCCGGTCTAGGGCAGGTCCTCCGGGTGGTCTGCGGGCCGGCGCGGGGGCGGGGCTTGCGCAGGAGAAAGGTTCCGGGCGGCCCGTACCACCGCGCGCAGGGGAGAGAATGCTTCCTCGGGGCCCGGCGGCGTGGCGCCTCGAGCGCCTGGGAGCGAGGCCGAGGTGCCCCTAACCAGGCCCTACACACCCGGGTCGGACGCCGAGAGACCAAGGCGCGCTCCTCCTCACAACCCAATCCTAAACTCTTCCCTCGGCCCCTCGGCGGAGTGGAAGGCCCCGGAAATAGGGGCCAGCCTGAGAGCGCAGCGGGCTGTTCCCACCTCCGCTGCCCGGTGCGGAGCTTCCCCGGTCGCTGGCCCTTACCAGCTCTTTGGGAGGCTTCTCCTGGGTTTTTCCAAACAGTCCCATGATGAACTGAACTCCTCTTAGCCCTTCCGACTTTCCGTTCCCTGCGCCCAGGCAGGTCACGGGCAGCCGCCTGGGCGGGGCTGGGAGGAAGAGAATCAGACGCCCAGAGAAGGGCGCGGCGGCAGCAGGGGTAGTACGCACGCGCGCGGCGCAGGCGCACAGTTAAGTTGGGTGGGGTTCTAGTCCGGATGACACCTTTGCGCGTGATAAGGGAGCTTAAGGGAAGTATGGAAGTAACTCTAAGATATTTATTACCTACACCCAAAGCCTATCAGCTAGTCCAGAAATATATATTTCAACGCTGTCACGCATATTTACAACCCCACTTCCCAGATATTTGTGGATGTTTCTCTTTGTGTCCCGGAGTCACCTCACAGACTGCAAATCTACACACCTACTCAAGTTCTACAAGATAGAACTTGACTATCGCCTCTTTTCCCCTTTTTAGGAAGTCTTAAAAGTTTCTAGCAGTGATCTTATGCTGAAGCAGTAGAAGAAGAGATTGATTCAACAGATTATAACATTTGTTTCGCTTGTAAGATTAAGGTTAAACAGACCTGCACGAGTCAGCTGAAACTTTTAAAGAAGAGATAACAAAAGACTTCCATTCTGCACACATTAAAGAAATGGATTCATAGACAAGGAACTGTGCAAGGGAACTTGGGCCCCTGGAAGAACAGGAAGCCACTTCTACAGCCTCATCTTACCTTTAAAAAACAAAAACCTGGAAAGTCTTTAAAAACCCTATTTTCTTCTCTGAAACCTTAATGATAAACATAAATACTCTCTAATGGAGCAGAGGCAACCAGGGGCCGTTGTCTACTCCCTCTGGGAAGGAACTGTAGTGTATCTTACAGTTAAGACTGCATATGTTCTGGCTTTTCTATCATAGCTTTCTATAAATTGTAATATGGCCACTGGCTGGGGGGTGAGGAAATCAGACTCCTAATTTTTTCTTTATCATTTAAAAAATGTTATTGTTTGAGAATTTCATTCATGAATGTGATATGTTGTCCACGTCCATCCCCCTGTCTCCTCCCTTGGCCTTTACTGATTTTTGTTTCCTAATCTCTTTTAAAATACAAAGAACTAAACTGGCATGTTTATGAACCCACCTGCGATCCACTTTGCCCACTTAATTTACACTTTCACCCAGGTGGGCACCAGGTACAAACTCGAAGCTTCCTGTGCCTGACTGTGCTGCCCCTTCAGGGCATGCTGAATTGGTTCTGAGCTTTGGCCTTCCTTGTGTTTTGTCAGTGATCCATTGGTTTATTCTGAACTGGTTGGATACCCTGTAATTTTGTTCACGTGCAGAGGGAGGGTTTGTTTACTTTTGTTTGCTTTCAGAGCATTTGTTTATTTGCTACCAAGTCAGCCCTTTCCTCCTACCACTCCAACAACTAATTCTACTTGCTTTTAGCAAACTTGCCTCTTTTAATTTAGAAAGCCTATCAGTGCCTGATCATAAAGACACTATAGATAAGAGGTATTTGTTCTCCTATCTGAGTACTCTAGCACAACAAAGGGAGGGTCAGAAGAACCTTCCCCAGCACAAGCAGTAGCCTCAAAGAGAAGCTCAAGACAACAAGTCCCAACTCTGGTTAAAAGCTCAGTTGGTGGGGCTGGTGAGATGGCTCAGCGGGTAAGAGCACCCGACTGCTCTTCCGAAGGTGATAAGTTCAAATCCCAGCATCCACATGGTGGCTCACAACCATCTGTAACAAGATCTGGCACCCTCTTCTGGAGTGTCTGAAGACAGCTACAGTGTACTTACATATAATAAATAAAATTTAAAAAAAAAAAAAAAAAAAAAAAAAAAAAAAAAGCTCAGTTGGGAAGACCCACATAGGAGATGACCACATTGCCTTCAGCCCCTCTATGTTCCGTTAAAATTACAGGACAGATCTGAGTCACTGTTATAGAGAATGTCTTATGCATTGTATAGATGCATCACCTGTCAATTTTAAAAAAAAAACCTATGGCATATAGGAAAGGGAAGGATAGACTGTGAGACATTCTGGAGGCAGAAGGAATTCTGGGATAGAGCCAGATAGGGGAGATTCACCTGGGAAGATGTGACCAAACTGACTCATAGTACCTGATCACAGGTAACCAGGCACATGGCAGAAAATGGGTTGAGTTAGAGGCTCACTATATAACCCTGACTTGCCTGGAATTCACAGAGGTTGGCTTGCCTCTCCCTTCCCATTACTTGGTTAAACGCTGCTTGAACTACTTTTTTTGAGGTCTTTATATATTCTTGTATAGAAATGTCAAAATGTTATACAAAAACTTTCTCAGTTCATGCAATTTCATTTCTCAGTTATTGCAATTATTTCCTGGGAAGTTGGAGTCCTTTTCCAAAGTATTTTCTGGATATTTTGAAGTGTTCTTTCTTTATTTTCCTCTAAACGTTTCAAGTCTTCTAATAAGGCCCTTGATCCATTTTGGATTAAATTTTGTGCAAGGCAAGAGATATGGATCTATTTTTATTCTTCAGCTGTGAGTTTCCAGTTTCTTAGCACTATTTGATGGTAAGATGTGGTCTTTTAACAAATCATACTCTGTGCTCCAGATAACTGTAGGTGTGTGTATGAGTGTCCTTCTGGGTCTTCTATTGAAGCCCATTGCTCTATATGCCTGTTTTTGTCCCAGTATGAGGCTTTTATTGCTATACTGTGACTTGAAATCCTATGTGAGACATCGCTAGCTTTTCTTTCTATTTTTATTCAGAAGAGTCTTAACTAATTCTAAGTCCATACAATGTTGTGTTAATGGGAAGATAAACTGAGTAGTTTCGGGAGGTCCCTGAAACTAACCAGATTCGCTAAACCCCTCCTCACCAGGGAAAGTAGTAAGAGCAACAAAGAAGACGTTCATACAAGTCAAGTGGTCAAGAGAATTCTCAGACCAGTCTAGCTGCCAGGAAGAAGTAGAAACCATTTAAGCAGCCAAGAAGAGGTTTAGACCAACTTAGGCATCTGGAAAGGAACTGTCCAACCTGCATAGTGTGTTCCAGCTTTCTGAACTGTCACCAATGCTGGTATGGGCGTTGGTGATGCAGCTGTCTTTGAGTTATTTCTGTTCCTATAAGTAACTCCTTATCCATACTCTTGTAAGTAATTCCAATAAAAGTCTGGTTCACCAAGATGGACTTTGGTGGTTGGCTTAATTAGGGTTTTACTGCTGTGAACAGACACAATGACCAAAACACCTCTTATAAGGACAACATTCAGTTGGGGCTGGCTTATAGGTTCAGAGGTTCAGTCCATTATCATCACAGTGGGAGAAGGGCAGCATCTAGGCAAGCATGGTGTAGGAGGAGCTAAGTGTTCTACATCTTCATCTGAAGGCCAATAGGAGAAGACTGGCTCCCACATGGTTAGGAAAAGGATCTCACTGCACACTCCCTCCAACAAAGCCCATACCTACTCTAACAAGGCCTCACCTCCTACTAATGCCACTCACTGGGTCAAGCATATTCAAATCACCACAGTGGTATCTGTACTTTGGTCTTTTGCAAGCAGCCTGTCTGAGGTAAGTAGATGTGTGTGTTCTATCTCCCCAGGAAAAGTTGTGTCACATAACATGAATTTAAGATTGTTTCTCCTAAGCCGGGCGTGGTGGTGCATGCCTTTAATGCCAGCACTTGGGAGGCAGAGGCAGGCGGATTTCTGAGTTCGAGGCCAGACTGGTCTACAAAGTGAGCTCCAGGACAGCCAGGGCTATACAGAGAAACCCTGTCTGGAAAAATTAAAAAAAAAAAAATGTTTCTCCTAGTTCTGTGAACAATATCGTTGTAATTTTGATAGGAATCGAATTGATCATTTGAACTGTAAGCTGCCTGCAGCCTACACTAGCTGGGTTCCTGAGGGGAAGACCGGAGCTGTATAGGAGTGAACGGTCGAGAGGAACAATATGGAGGCCAAGACGCTGTTCAAAGCCCCAAGGTCTAATGCTTAGAGTTTTAGCTTATAAGAAGGTTTGCCCATCTACCCCGCCAGTCCGTTCCTGGGTTCCTGGCTCCATCCTGGAGACAGAGTGCAGAAGGTGTCTTGTCCTGGAAGGTCTCAGTAGGCAGCAGTCTTGGGGGAGGGCAGGACTCTGGTGAAGTACAGAGGCAGTCACATAACAATAGAAGCCATCCAAGTCAGAAGGAGACACCCGAAGGTGAAGGTGGCGACTTGGTCTGACCCAGCCTGCTTCAGGCTGTGGGGAGGGGAGGGTACATTGAACTAACAGCCATTTTCACAATAATAACTTTGTGGATTCATGAGCATGAAAGTCTTTCCATCCTTGATCTCTCTCTAAAAAGACTAGTAACAGCATGAGATACTCCAAGATCAAGTTCTCAACACAAAGCTTTATTTGCCTCAGAGGAACAAACAGCATGGAATAAACAGCAAAGATAGGAAATAGAGGACAAGGGAGAGGGTGAAGGGATCAAGGGAGATGGGGAAGGGGTATTTGTCTCAGAGGACAAAAGACTACCTCTGGATAGAGAGGAGACAAATGTGACGCATAGGAAAATGACAGTATATAAAGGGAAAACGATGTGTTAGGATGAATTGCTTCGTTTTGATTGGGTGTGTTAATTAGGTGAGCCAAAGGGAGCTTTTGATTGCTGGACTTCAATACTTTGATAGCTGGACCTTGGCATTTAGCATCAGAATGAGGAAGTGGCCAAATAAGGGAAGAGACCCTGGAAGTCTAGCTTGAGGAATGTAGTCTGACCATTTTTAGCAAGGAAGAGGAAATGGGGGAAGGGCAAAGTCTTCCAGAGCCATGTTTGCCATGCTCAGGCTGGCTAGATCCCTTTCACTGTCCTTTGATTTCCCTTTTCAGGGCTTAAATTTTTGTTGCAGAGGTCTTTCATCTCCTTGCACAGTGTCTTAGTTATTGTTCTCTATTACTGTAATAAGACATCATGACTAAGGCAACTTTTGGAAGGAAGCATTTAATTGGGGGGATGCTTACAGTTTCAGGTGGTGGGGAGTACAGATGGCATCACATAGGCAGGCATGGTGCTGGAGCGGTACCTGAGAGCTCACATCTAATCAGCAAGCTGTAGGCAGAGAGTGAACTAGATTGGGCCTGCTGTGGGCTTTGGAAACCTCAAAGTCTATGCCAGCGACACACCTTCTCTAACAAGGTCACACCTCTTAATTCTTCCCAAACAGTTCCACTAACTGGGAACCAAGTTAGTGGGGAATCCCTGTGGGGATCATTCTCATTCAAACCACCACAGTCGGGTTTATTTCTAGGTGTTTGTCTTTTATTTTTCTTAAGCTATTGTAATTGAAACTTTCTCCTTAAGGTATTTCTCAGCCTGACCACTACTGTTGTAGAGAAGCACTACTGATTTTTGTGGATGTTAACTTTGTATCCTTCAGCATTTCTGAAAATGTTAACCAGATATAAAGGTTTTCTGGTAGTCTTTATAGTTTTTAAGTATAAGATGCTATCATCGGCAAATAGGGATAATCTGACCTTTTTCCTACTTTTGTCCCTCTTGCTGCTTTCTCCCACTTACTGTTCTGCCCAAATCTTCACGTGCCATATGGAATAAAAACACAGAAAACACTTCCCATGCCGTTGGCCTTAGTGCACTTTCTTTCACCTCTCTCCCACTTGTATAACACCGGCTACAACAGACTGGCCTCCAACTCACAGTCCTGCCTGCCTTCTCCTGACTGGCCTCCAACTCACAGTCCTGCCTGCCTTCTCCTGACTGGCCTCCAACTCACAGTCCTGCCTGCCTTCTCCAGACTGGCCTCCAACTCACAGTCCTGCCTGCCTTCTCCAGACTGGCCTCCAACTCACAGTCCTGCCTGCCTTCTCCTCCCTAGTGTTTGGATTAAAGGCGAGTACCACCACAACCATTTAAAAAACAATCAAACAAAAAATCATTGCCCCTTCCTTCTGTTTTTCAAGAATAAGCTATTTTCTTAAGAACAAACAAACAAACAAAACAAAAATCCATAAACCAATGATATTTCAAGCAGGATAATACTGGATTGCCAAATAGTCAACAAAACATACAAAATCATATGTATCAGGTGTTGTCTTAGAGAAAGAGAGAGAGAGAGAGAGAGAGAGAGAGAGAGAACAAATATGTTTGGTGGATGTGTGCCAGGTGTGGGAGAAGGGGGTGCCTCTGTGGGCCCATGCTGAGGCATCTCTTCCCACTGAGGGACCAGCCATACAATAATGACAGTATAGAATAGAGTTTATTCACGGCATGGGGAGGAGAGTTAAGAGAGTAGAGACAGAAAAAGGCAAGAGAAAGAGAGAGAGAGAGAGAGAGAGAGAGAGAGAGAGAGAGAGAGAAGGAGAGGCCAGTCATGAGCACATGGAAAGAAACAGTGGGGAGGGGAATGAGGAGAGAGGGAGAAGGAGTGAGAGGACAGTTCAGGAGCAAGAAAGCAAGAGAGAGAGAGAGAGAGAGAGTGAGGGGGGGCAGCAGCTCCTTTTATGGTGAGTCAGGCACACCTGGCTGTTGCCAGGTAACTGTGGGGCAGAACCTAGACAAATACCAATATCAGGTATTTTTATGGGCTTCAGGAAAAACAATAGTAACCCCTCTAGAATGTAACCTAGTGAGGAAAAGTATTAAGCAGCCAAACAAAATGTACAAAATTCTAGACTTTTTATTTAACAATCAGAACCATAAGAACTTGAAAATTGGGGCCAGCAAGATGGCTCAGTGGGCACTTGCTGCCAGGTCAGATAACCTGAGTTCAATCCCCATGATCCACATGCCAGGAAAGACCCCTGCCAATTGTCCTCTGCCCTCCACACCCACGTGTGTGTGTGTGTGTGTGTGTGTGTGTGTGTGTGTGTGTGTGTGAGACAGAGCACACATATGCTAAATACAGAGAACAAAAGAAATCAGTGCCTGTTCCTGGCAGTTGATATATAAGCTGAGACCTCCTGCCTAAGCTAGCAGACAGAGGTAGAGCATCCCAGCAAAAGGAACAGCCTTCCACATTTCTGACATTTCAAATCCTAAAGCCACATTTCTGTTGGTCATCAAATCAAGAACAGAGTGTAGAAGAGGGCTGAATTTAGACCTTGGCTCTCAATGAGATGGAGAGAGCATGAGACTAATGGAGCCATGAGCATTATCAGCGCAGCTGCTCCTTGGCAACTGGGAGGAGACCATGAAGTTTCTTCCTTGGGGTATGGGGTTCACAGTAACACGCACTCTCTGCTCCTGCCCTGATACTGTCTCCATTCTTAGCTATGGCTGTGGCTGTGGTTTGTCTCTTTGTCCCTCTTCCAAGAACTTCAGGAGGTATGCCAGGCGTCCTTTCTACTAAGACTAACATCTGAGGGGGTGGGAAGAATTAAGTGAGCAGACATTGGAGCTCTTTCCTCCAGCCAAGCATAGCACGTGTTTAACGGGAACGCACTTCCCTGCCATATGTCTATGCAAACATTTAGTCACACACAATTTCAAAGCCTTTATATGCACTTTCCTCTTGATCCCTGAAAATATCAAAAATAGCTGATTATTTCTGATTCAAGTGATCCTTCAAGGCCTATGCTTTTAATTCTTCTCTGAATTAACATGAACATGGAGACAATGCAAAGTTAAAAAAAAATCATTTTCCTTCACTTCTCAGTTTGGCTTTGCACACTTTATTAGATCTTCATCCTAGAAGCCTCTTGGCCACAGTCTTCCTGTTCATAAGGCAGTCTGCTAAATGAAATGCTTTGGACAAGAAAACTACAGTCCATCTGTTAGTAGGAATTTTTGTGTAATAAAAAACCAAAATATACCTTGCAGATAGATTTCACTCTGATGTATGTTGAGAATAAGCCAATCTTAGGAAATAGAATATTCTTAGATGATATACAATAATTTTGAAATGCAGTATCTTTGTTTCTTAATTTTTTATTTATTTATTTATTTATTTATTTATTTGTGTGTGTGTGCCATGCCGTGCCACGTGCCACGCATGTAGAACTCAGAGGATAGCTGTCAGGAGTCAGTTCTTTTCTTCCAGCATGTAGATTCTGGGGATGAACACAGTCACCAGTCTTGGCAGCAAACATCTTTATCCACTGAACATTTCATCAGGTTCCAAATATTTCTGAGGAGTCTTCAGGTCTAAAGGGGTTCTTATCCACAGCTTGTGTCTCAAGAGAACGCAGAACAGGCATCTCCTGAGCATTTTCAACCACCCACTAATCTTATAAGACCTTTAAAAAACTATTTTTAATGTACTTTTTAATTAGCATTTCAATGCGGCATTTTCTTTTTTTTTTTTTCCCCCCTTGTTCCGGTCAACCCCACTGGTTCTGCTCGACCCCGCTCCTTCTGGCCAGCCCCACTTGCTCCCGGCCGCCCCCGTACGCCCCCGCTTGTTCCAGCCAGCCCCGCTCGCTCCGGCTCCGCTTGCTCCCGTTTGGCCCCGCTCGTTCCGGCCGTCCCCGTTCGGCCCCACTCGCTCCGGCCCTGCTAGCTCCAGCATCCCCACTTGCTCCGGCCATCCCCATTCGGCTCTGCTCGCTCTGGACAGCCTGGCTTGCTCCAGTTGGTCTCTCTGGTCCAAGGATTCATTTCTTATTATTCTTCATAAGTACACTGTAGCTGACTTCAGACGCACCAGAGGAGGGTGTCAGATCTTGTTACGGGTGGTTGTAAGCCACCATGTGGTTGCTGGGATTTGAACTCATCACCTTCGGAAGAGCAGTCGGGTGCTCTAACCCGCTGAGCCATCTCACCAGCCCCAATGCGGCATTTTCAAACTGATTCTGTTTTGGTTGTCTCTCTTCTCCTCCATCCCTCAGACCGTTCGTTACCCCACAGATCTTTCCTCATCTCCTTGGCTCCTTTGCCCCCTGTTGTCCCTTCCTATGGTCTCCTACTTAGTTTCTTAGTCCACACTAACTTTTATACACTTCTATTTATGTACACATAAACATGAAAAGTTCGGATCTGCACATGGGTTTCTATGTGTAGCTTTGGCTGTCCTGGAACTTCCTCTGTAGATCAGACTGTCCTTCAACTCACAGAGATCTGCCTCCTTCTTCCTCTAAGTGCTGGGATTAAAGAGTTTTGTGTTTTTAAACTAAAGTCCTTAAACAATTCTGAATGGCTTTTGTGCAGGGTGAGAGATGTAGATCTAATTCCATTCTTCTGCAGGCAGATATTTGATTTGGCCACTATATGTTGAATAACCTGTGTTTGTGTTTGGTATATGATTTTGACACCTTTCTTAAAATTTAGATGGCCTTAGCTATGTAGGCTTCTTTCTTTTTTTTGGCGGGGGTGGGGGGTTGGGGGGGTTCCAAACAGGGTTTCTCTGTATAGCCCTGGCTGTCCTGGAACTCACTCTGTAGACCAGGCTGGCCTCAAACTCAGAAATCCGCCTGCTTCTGCCTCCCGAGTGCTGGGATTAAAGGCGCGCGCCACCACTACCCAGCATGGGCTTATTTCTTGGTCCACTATTCTATTGGTCTACATGTCTGTTTTTTGTGCTAGTGCTGACTTAGTCAGGGTTACAATTGCTGTGATAAAACACCCTGAGCAACGCAAGTTGAGGAGGAAAAGGTTTATTTGGCTTACACTTCCATATCATTGTTCATCATCAAAGGAAATCAGGACAGGATCTAAAATGTGGCAGGAACCTGTAGGCAGAAGCTGGTGAGAAGGCCATAGAGAGCCATAGAAGCTTGCTCCATAGGGCTTGCTCAGACTGCTTTCTTATAGAGCCCAGGACCACCAGCCCAGAAATGATACTACCCATAATAGGCTGGGCCCTCCCCATCAATCACTGAGTAAGAAAATTCCCTATAGGCTTGCTTACAGACTGATCTTTATGGAGGTATTTTCTTTTTATTTTCAACTTTTAATTGATTCTTTGAGAGTTTCACATCATGTACCCCAGTGTCACTCATCTTCCCATTCTCATGCATCCACCCCCAAATAAAACACAAACAAAAACAAAAAACAAAAACAACCAAAGCATAGGAAACATCTCACCATGAAAGCCGTAGTGTGTCACAGTGTGTCCCACAGTACACCCCCCTGTTCACACATCTTCATTTGCAAATGTCCATTGCAAATAGTCATGGGTCTACTTTGAGATCTCTGGCTTCTGTGACACCATCAACAATGGATCTTCATTGGGACTTTTCCCTGTTATCCTGTTGTTACTCTGTGTCAGGGAGATACTGCAGTTTGGGGTTGCAGGATTGGCCCTTTCATATACCCTGGATCTGGGCCTGAGTGGCAGCTGAGTTGCTCAGATCTCCAGCTCTCCTTTATCCACACCACCGGGGGTAGGAGGCTCTCCAGCACTGCTCCAGCGAGGCCACCCAATGCCACATCATCAGGAGGCAGGGCCGGCTCCTCACTCTGCCTTACCTGCACCCATGCCTCCAGAGCCAGCTCCACTGTGCTGCCCAGTAAAGGCACAAGGCGCACTCCCCTAAGTGCTTCAGCCTGCCAGAGGCTCAGCCAGCTCTTCTGTTCTCATACCTGCAGGGTGGCTTGCTCAGGCGAAGTGCAGGGACAACTCTCTAGTGTAAAGCAGAGCTAGCTCCTCTGCTCTCATGACTGTGGAGTCAGCTCTCCTGACTACTACAGGTGGTGAGGCACTCATACAGCCTCACAGAAGATGAGTGGTGGGGCCAGCTCTTCCTTGCTCTCATTCTGGGGACTGGCTCACCGGTATCCCCTCCACCAGGGCCCGCTCCATTGTGCTGCCCAGGTGAGGTGCAAGGCCTGCTCTCCAAAGTGCTGCAGCCTGTAAAGGGCAGGGCCAGCTCTCCTGCTCTAGTGACCCCAGAGTCAGCTCTCCCAAATGCCTGGGGGGGGGGGGGTAAAGGGTAAGAGAGCAGAGGGTTTCCCCACGTGCCCAGGCCACCTCACTGCAGATGAGTTACAGGGCCAGCTCTACTGTGCTCACACTCTCAGTGCTGGCTCAGCTATGCCCCTGCCATTAGAGCCAGGTGACTGGCAGGGCCTCCTCTCCCATTCTTACGACCCCTGGGGTCAACTCTCCTGACTGCTGCGGGTGGCAAAGGGTGCCTGTGTGCCTGTGCCACCTCACTGCATCGGAGTGGTGGAGCTCTCACGCTCCGGGCCAGCTGGCCTGAGGCACCTCCACCACCTAGGCCAACTCAGCTGCGCTATCCAGGAGAGGTGCAGGCATCGAGAAGCAGGGTACATTCTCCCAAATGCTTCAGTTGGCAAGGGGCGGTGGCAGCTCTCCAGCTCTCCTGATCCTGGGGCCAGCTGTCCCAACTGCCAGAGGTAGGGGTTTGGGTGGAGGCATTTTCTTATGGTTCCCTCCTCTCAGATGATTTAGCTTGTGTCAAGTTGACATGAAACTATCCAGCACAACTGTCATGGCATCCTTGTCACTATAGCTCTTTTGTATAATTTGAGGTCAAATACTATATTGCCTCCAATAGTATTCTTTCTGCTTAGGAGTTACTTAACTATATATAGACTTTTGTGTTTCCATATGAATTCTTGATTGTATTTTATAGTTTTGTGAAGAATTTAATTGGAATTTTTGATGAATTTCATTAACTTTGTAGACATCTTTTGGTAAATAGCCATTTTCTAAATATTCTGCCAATCTGAGTGGACAGGAATTCCATCATCTTGTACCTTCTTTAATTTTTTTTCAGTGATAATAAGCCTTTCTTATGGCTTGCTGTTACTGTTTCTATAAAACTCTGTTGGCGTTTAGTTCCTATGGTGAAGTATTATGACATACTTTGGGAGATTAGATTTGAGTAAGATCCTTAGTAAGGCAGTCCCCATGATTGAATACAGACAGGTATTGTGAGAATTTCTTCCTTCAGAGACAGAAATGTAGGCTGTCTTTTTTTTCTAATGTATGTTTCTGCCTCCTTTTTCAAATATTAAGTGGCCATAGGTTTGTTGTGTTATTGCTGGGGTCTCCATCCTATCCCATTGGTGTTCCTGGTTTTATGACAGTACTGGGCTGCCTTCTGTTCTTGATTTGAGGATTGGCATTGTCATAGTTCCATCAGTGAACTTACTACTTTGTGTTCTTTTTGATATTTGTCATCTTCTGAGTTTACATATGCTTTCTTGTATTGTTTTCCTAAATCTGTGAAATACACGATCAGAATTTTGATAGCTACTGCATTAAATCTGTGAATTAATTTGGTAGCTAGTTTCACAGTATTAATTCTGTCAATCTAGGACCACAAAAAGGTCTTTCTATCATCTAGTATCTTCTATGAGTTCCTTCTTCAATGTCTTGATGTTTTCATAGTAGAGATCTTTCTCTTCTTTGGTTGGATATATAGACCTAAATAGTTAATATTTTTGCAGTTGTTCTGAACAGAATTTTTTACTATTGTTTTGTGAGGATACACAGTGATAATCTTAAAAATAACAAGAGAGAAAAGATGGTTACATACATAGGACAACACTCAGAAGGACAGCAACCTGGATACAGAGGAGAAGAAGAAAGGGATGCCTTCAAAGTACTGTGGAAAAACCAGAAGGATGGCTGTCTCATTGTCACACACCCTGCCAAATGGCCATCTGTGCTACTACAGTGATAGCCACCGTGACTGCTGTTCTGTGTAACCCTGGCCAGCTTCTTCCCTGTCATTTCCGCGTGTGTTGTAAGCACATAAAGCTAGCAGTGGAATCTGTGCAGGTTTAGCAAGGCTCCCCGGGGCTAGAGTACACATGCATTTTGGCAGTCATTTGAGAAGAACCAAGTATATTCCAGCTAGAGGGAAGTTATATTTCTCAAGGCCATGCTAAACTCTCTTCTTCTAACCAAATGTCAGGGATGTCTCTGCTCTGGTTGCTACCCGGACTATGCCTGCCTCTGATAGGCCAGTAAATGGCTGTCAGTGAAATCCAAAATCTGGATGCTTTTCTTCAATTTCTTAACACCCTGGGATGGTTCTGACACACTGGAATTGAGTAACTCAGGAAAACCCTCTCCAAATGAACGATGAGGAAAATAAAGAGATGTTGGCGAGAGAAAAACCTAAAAATACACTAAAGGAATCCTATAAACCACAGATCAATACTAACATAAATCTTACTATTTAAAAAATAGTAAGAATGATCTTTAAAAAAAGAAAGAGGGCTGGTGAGATGGCTCAGTGGTTAAGAGCACCAACTGCTCTTCTGAAGGTCCCGAGTTCAAACCCAGCAACCACATTGTGGCTCACAACCATCCGTAACAAAATCTGACACTCCCTCTTCTGGAGTGTCTGAAGACAGTTACAGTGTACTTACATATAATAAATAAATAAATAAATAAATAAATAAATAAATAAATCTTTAAAAAAAGAAAGAAAAAGAGAGAGGCTCTTTACTTACAACCTTCATTAGTTCTCTTACCCCACTAAAAACCTGTTCTCCAAATACAGTTATATTATCATCAGCATCTGAACTTTTGGAGATAAAACTCAGTCTATGTAATCTCCACCATGACATATATTTCATAAAGTATACAATACATACTTGATCTGTCTTATCTTTTACACAGCAAATAGAAAGTTATCACATGTGAAACACATCACATTATACAACCACGTTTCAATAGGGTTAGCAATCAGCAGCTAAGGAGAGTGGTGTACAGCTAATCTGAAGATTAGAAGTTCCAGGTTACCCTCTACTACAGAATGGCTTAGAGACCAGCCTGGAGAGAGCGAGATTGAGGGCGAGAGGGAAAGGGAGGGGAGGGGAAAGGGAAGAGAGAGAGAAGGGGAAGAGGGAGACAGGGAAGGGGAGGGGGGAGGAGAGAGGGACAAGGAGAGGGAGAGAATGGAAAAGCCAGGCATTGTGGCACCTCCCTGCAATCCCAGCACTTGGGAGGCTGAGGCAAGAGGATCCTGAATTTGAGGTCAGATTAGCTAGAGACACTGTTTAAAGAAAACAAGCACCCTGTCCCCACCAAAAGAAATAAGTGACTAAAATGGAAAAACAAAATAGAAATTTCAGAACCTGTTTCCAAACTACAGGAGCCCCACGGCTCATCCAGAAGGGCAGTGCAGAACCCCTGACAGGGGCAGACGCTGGGTGGAGAGAACACTGCATACACTGTTGTTTAACCTATACACTCATCTTCCTTTATCTGTGGTTTCACCCTCTACAGCTTCAGTCATCTGCTGCCAATGGCAATCTGAAAATATAAAATGGAATATTCTAGAAATGAACAGTTCATTGCTTTAAGTTTCACACTGATCAGAGTACAGCAATGAGGTCTCATACCATCCTGCCTGGAGCAGCAATTGTCCATTTGTCCAGCGTATCCACATTGCTGCATTGGTTATCAGCTTGCCATGTCAGAGTTTAATTTCAAGTAACACTTACTTATGGAGTAATGGCCCCCAGAGTGAGAGTAGTGATGCTACAGATCGGTGCAAAGACTCACAACTGGTGCAAGGACTGAGACTAGGTGTCTATTGAGTGACTCCGTGGAGGCACACCAGTGATGCCCTAAATGGGGCAAATGTTGCAACCCCTCGAGCAAGAACCAGAGGACGGAGAAGAGCGCTGTGAAATGCTGCCTTCTGGACACAACATGAACATTTTACCCACGAACTCATGTCGCTGATTACCTGCACAGAATCAAGTCACCAAGGGCAGTCAGCATTCTGGTCAGCAGCACTAATTAGACCCAATGGGCTATTAACAAAAAGGGAGGATGCAAAATGGGGAGGGGAATGGGTTGGAGGTGTCTGGGAGGAGTAGGAAGAGGAAGTTTGGGGAGCATATGATCAAGATGTATTGCTTACACATATGGAATTGCCAAAGAACAAATAAAAGGGTTTTTTGTTTTTGTTTTTGTCTTTGTGTTTTTTTAATAGTGATGTTATTAATTTGGAAATGCCAAAGAAAAGGAATAAAATGTTTCCTACAAATGAAAAAACAAGATGTTGAAAGAGAAAATTAACATAATTTATAATCGTTCTATTTACTACTTATTGTTAATCACTTGTTGTGCCTAATTTATAAATTAAAATTTATCATAAGTATGTATGGGGAAAAATTAGTGATCACAGGGTTTAGTATTTTCTGAGGCTTCAAGTATCTGCTGGGTTTTGTAATAACTTAAGAAAATAATCAGTGTTTACCAAAACTGGGCATAGGAAAGCTCAATAATCCCACTCTCGGCAACATAAACATGGAAAGCAAGGTCATACACAAGAATATTCATGGCAGCGCTGGGGAAAGCAAGGTCATACACAAGAATATTCATGGCAGCGCTGGGTCATCGCCAGGCACTAGAAACAAGCTATATGGTCATCATGGTAGAATGCTGTATGTCCATGCATGGTGGAACTAAATTACGGTGCATTCCTACAAAACACAGTCATGTGCCAAGCAGTGACACATCAGCCAATGATGGATCACATACATATACAATGATGGATCACATACATATACAATGCTGTTTCCATAACATTATACTGCCTAGTAATCTTATAGCCATAGTAATTTGTACAAACACACTGTGACCTTACCTAATGATTTTTATCAAAATGTATCCTATCCCCTTTTAAAAAAATGTTTTGAGGATTTCATTATGCAGTCCTGGCTGGCCTGGAACACACTGTGTAGACCATGCTGTCCTTAAATTCACAGACATCCTCCAGCCTCTGCCTCCTCAGTGCTGGGATTAAAGATGTACACCACCATGCTCAGTAAGGGGGTGGTGTATGTGGTGTGTGTGTGTGTGTGTGTGTGCATTTAATTTTATTGGTTTTTACATGTATGGCATTTTTTTCTGCATATAGTTCTGTGTATACCATATATGCCTGGTGCCCACAGAGGACAGAAAAGGATGTCAGGTCTCCTAAGGCTGGAGTTACAGTTATTAGCCACCATGTGGGTGCTGAAAATCAAACTCAGGTCCTCTAGAGAAGCAGCCAGTGCTCTTAACCCCTGTGCCATCTCTCCAGCCCCAATACATATGCTTTTATGTTGAGCATGGGTCACTAGTTAGTATTTTTTTATATTATAATCTTTTTTTTACTTATTCACTTTGGATCCCACTCACTGCCCCCATCCCAGTCACACCCTTCTACAATCCTTCCCCTATTCTCCCCTCTCCTTTGAGCAAGTGGAGGCTCCTCTGGGTATCCCCCACCCAGGAGCTAGGCTCATCCTCTCCCACTGAGGCCAGACAAGGCAGCCCAGCTAGAAGAACATATCCCATGTACAGGGAACAGCTTTTGGAATAGCACCCACTCCAGCTGTTGGGGACCCACATGAAAACCAAGCTGCACATTTGCTACATATGTGCCGGGAGGTCTAGGTTCAGCCATGTATGCTCTTTGGTTGGTGGTTCAGTCTCTGAGAGTCCCAAGGGTCCAGGTTAGTTGACTTTACTGGTCTTCCTATAGAGTTCTATCCCCCTTGGGACCACAATCCTTCCTCATATTCTTCCATAAGAGTCCCCAAGTTCCTTCCACTGTTTGGCTGTCAGTGTCTATGTCTGTCTGAGTCAGCTGTTGGGTGAAGTCTCTCAGAGTATAGCCTTGCTAGACTCCTGTCTGCAAGCATAACAAAGTGTCAGGGATTGGTGCTTGCCTGTGGGATAGGTCTCAAGTTGGGCCAGTTATTGGTTGGCTATTCCCTCAGTGTCTGCTCCATCCCCAGTTCCTGCAGTTCAAAAACCACAGGATAGCCAAAATAATCCTGAACAAAAAGAACTTCAGGGGGAATCGCCATCCCTGACCTCAAACTGAACTACAATACAATAGTAATAAAAACTGTATGGTGTCAGTATAGAAACAGACA
Organism: Mus minutoides; assembly: GCA_902729485.2. NCBI lineage: Eukaryota > Metazoa > Chordata > Mammalia > Rodentia > Muridae > Mus > Mus minutoides. Next base: position 537,096 of record LR750006.1, read on the forward strand.
TGATAATCAATGGAATCAGATCAAAGATCCACAAATAAACTCACATACCTATGGACTCTTGATTTTTGATAAAGAAGCCAAACCATACAATGGAAAAAAGAAAGCATCTTCAATAAATGGTCCAGCTGGATATAATGGAATATAAATACATCCATATTTATCACCCTGCACAAAACTCAAGTACTAGCTTTCTTTCTTTCTTTCTTTCTTTCTTTCTTTCTTTCTTTCTTTCTTTCTTTCTTTCTTTCTTTCTTCTTTTTTTGAATAATCTTGTTTATAGTCTTGCTTTAGGGAGGGGGTATAGTGTCTGTGTATAATTGCTATGTGGGGCCATCACCAGTTATTTATGCTGAAACTATTTATTTAGTCAACAGGAAACATGTCACATGTAGGTAGTGAATGGCTTTTATTCTTTCCCATACCCCCCTAACATTTTCTATCTTTGCACACACTGCCCCCCTACCCCTTAGTACTGCCAGGGAAGGAACCAGACAGAGGATTCTGGGATGTGAAAATTGTCCTCTTTTTCATCTAGTTACATGAATGGTTTGACTTGTGATAAATTAAAAATTTACATGTTTAATATTTATGTTTTTAAGACTTTTAATTATGTGGATGTATGTGTGTCTATCTTGAGTATGTGCATGTGTGTGCAGGTTCCTACAGAAGCCAGAAGAGGGTGTTGGATCTCCTGGAGCTGGAGTTATGGGCAGTTGTGAGCCACCTGACATGAATACTGGGAATGGAACTTGAGTCTTTTGAAAGAACAGTATAATATGTACTTTTAACTGCTGGGACATCACCATCTCTTCAGCACCCTATTCTTGTTTTTATAGAAATACATTGTTTTTCAAAGGAATAACCTAAGAGGGAAAAATAAACATATTTTCCTTTGGGTTTCTTTTGTTTTGTTTGGAGTGGTAGTAGTGTAGGTTTGGTTTTGGGATGTGTGTGTGTGTCTGTACAAACATAATGTGGTGGTTTGAATGAGAATAATCCCATAGGCCTCAAAATTTGTGTTTGGTTCCTAGTTGGTCATCTGTTTAGGAAGGGTTAGTGGTACAGCCTTATCGTAGGAGGTGTGTCACTCACTGGGGGATGGGCTTTGAGGTTTCAAAAGCCCATACAAGACCCAGTCTTGCTATCCTGCCTGATGCTTGTGGATAACATATAAGTTCTCAACTACTGTCCTGGTGCCATGCCTGCCTGCCTGCTGTCATGCTCTCCACCACGATGGCCATAGACTAACCTTCTGAAGCTGTAAACAAGCCTTCAATAAAATGCTTTTTAAAAAATATGTTTCCCTAGTCATGGTGTCTCTTCACAGCAAGAGAAGAAACTAAGATACCATATAGTGCACGTTGGGAACCAGAACACAGTCAGAAGGTATTTTCACTTTCTGCTTTTTAAGGCAGGGTCTGTTGTTTCTGCTGCTGCAGTGTGCACTCTAGTCTAGCTGGGCAATGGGCTTCAGGACTACAGAAGTGTTGGGATTACAAATGTGCGCTAACTGCACTTGGCTTTTATGTGGGTTCTCTGATCCAATCCTAGGTTGTCTTGCTTACCCTGCGAGTGCTTTTAGCCACCAAGTCATCCTCCTGACCCACTATTTCTCTTTGCTGCCTGGAATTGGTTAAAGATGGAAGAATATTGTCTTATTTGTTCCACTCTTTTCTTGTCCCATCCCTCTTCCTAGCTGATGACAGTATGATACAGGGCATCTAAAAGTCCTTCCAATATCCCACCCGTCGTTCTTCCTCTAGGAATATTACTTCAGGACACACTAGGGCTTCACTCAGATTGTGGACTCAGATAAACATATAATTTATACTTAACATGACCTCTTCTGCTAAACACCTTAAGCTATCTGAACAGGCACTAAACACCTGAGTGAGTTTATTTGCTCCAACCCCACTTAGGGTAAAGGAATGCAAGTCAGTGGGTTCCTGTGGGTTGTTCCACCCCCTAGAAAACTGTAATGTCTTTTCTCCAATTTCTGTAGAACTCCATGTGGTGCATCTTGTGCTAAGAATTGCCTTTTGCTTTGGCATATTACCCTCCATTCTTTACACAGCCAGGAAAACAGCTGACACTGTAAATCTGCCCTCATGCAGTATCAGCAGGCACCTGCTCGCCTGGAGTGAGAAGCTGCCCTGAGGGAGGCTCTTGCTCCTGCTTTTGGAGATGTTCAGGGTGAGGGGATGAATTTGGTGCTGAAAGCACAGAAATGAGCTTACAAGCTTTATTGAAATAAAGATCCCAGTGAAATAGCTACTATTTTGATATGTGATAGAAATGTATTTCCAAGAGAGTAGACTGAACAGGACTGGATTTTTCAAAAGATGACCTCTGACTCATCCTCCTTCCCAAAGATGATGACGTGATAAGTATCCAAATGAAGTGCCCACCTTCAACACCAGAGGCTGCTGTGTTGCCAGCTAACCCTGTGCTTCTCTGTGGATCCTAGTGGGTGGAATGTTTATAGATCTTGTAAGGGTACCATGTCTTTTTTTAGATGATGACTGTGCCAGGCACAACAAGGCCACTAGTAACCTAAGTTAAGGCAGAAAGACTGGACTGTGTGACCATCACGCATGATTCTGATGATCTTAAATAGAAAAAAGGTGAAGAGTCACATTCTTTTCTACCCCTTGTCAAACAGTACTAGGTGGATTCTAAATAAAGCAGCATCCATTGAGATGGGTCACAAGTGTACCACATTCAGAACTAAGAAACTATTTGAACAGAAAATTTAAAGCATAGAATGTCACTGTTTGGTATTTTAAGAGGTTCTCCTACCCAAGTATCTGACAACAAAGGCAGGAATTCGTTTGATGGATTTTGTTTCAGAAACCTACTGTTTGGCCACTTGGCTCAGGAATTAAGTAAAAACAAATGGGAACCATACCAGTATTCTAACCATTCTTTGCTGTAGGACACCCTACCCATTGGTCTTTCTGAAAAAAAAAAAAAAAAAATCACAAAACTCCAATCAAGCTACCTTTGTAGAAATATCACTAGTCCCTGAATTGTCAACGAAGAGAAAACATTCCAAAAAATAAGAATCCCCACCCCTATCATTATCAATTGGCTCTGAACATATTGTGTGGACATCTTGTGAACTGAGAATTTCTTGATACATAAATCTGACTGATCAATTATAAAAAAGAAAAGAAAAAGAAAAAATGTCCCCAAATAAAAGAGCTTGCCGACCTTTGTAATAGCAATGATTCTGGTACTTATTCTATAGACACTGTTACGAAAGTCAATTTTATGTCATCTGGTGCCTGCAGGGCTTTACTCTGTGTGTGTGTGTGTGTGTGTGTGTGTGTGTGTGTAAGTGTTCTACCTTTGAGCTAGATCTCCAGCCCAAATTCCTATAGCTTTTTCTGCAATGAGTTTATTTTTGAGTGAATATGGCAAGGAGATCCATGAACAAACTAGAAAGGTACAATTCTGCCTAAAAGCTATGGGTCAGAGTAGATCCGCTGATACATTCTTTTAACCATACTTAAAGTGAAAACACACATACATACCACAGCTGCACCACTCTGCACTTGAGCCCTGAGGACACGTAGGTTTGAAAGCTGTGTCCTAGTCTCATCTTAATCTCAACTGTCCTGAATTTGTGATCGTCTATTAAGTCAGCATGTTGCCTATTCCAACACTGCAGAGGGTATTATGAAGGGAAATGTCCCTCACTCCAGCCAGAATCCAGGGTCTGCTGCATCCTATTACTGAGTTACATTCCCAGCCTGAAATGGTCTGGCACATATTCTTTATGTAAAAATAAGCACACTTATCTCACTATTATGAAAAACTGTCTTACTCTTTAGTGAACAGCAAAGCTGTAGGAATAACAGAGGCTTTTAAACACATTTATAATTTTATTGCCAGTAAATGTCTGATTTGTATAGCTATTTTATATACCTATATGCCCCAAAGCCACTTTCTTGAATGAAAGGGATTATGAATGGAAAAGATTTAAAAGGTCTGTTTAGGATAATGATATCCAATGTGTGATGTGCTCTGGAAAGCTAGAGAAATTTTGTCTAAACATTTCTACACTTTCATGTACATTTTGTAACACCACCCATCTCCATTAGGACCTTAAAAGGATGACTGGGGATGAAGAGAGACAACAGAGCACTGTAGTTAATTAAAAGAACCCAGAGCCAGGGCATGGCAGAATTAAATTCAGGATGATTATGAGTTCAAGGCCATCCCAAGCTACATGAGATCCTTCCCTACAAAAATCAAAGGCTGAGGATGGGAGAGTGCTTGCCCGGTATGCCCCAAAAGACCTAAGTTCAATCCGAAGTACTTCAAGTGAGTCTAGTAGATAGCTGTGTATAAAACTGGTGCTGTGGGAAGACCCCGTGAAGAACAGGTAGATTTGAGAACCATCTGCTGAAAGCATGAACAAAAGGAGAGGTGAGAGAAATCCTAGGACTCCATTTACAAGGAAAGGATTTCAGCACTTGTTCAGAAGTATATGCAGCACTGGCTGCAGCTATTTTAAGTTCTCAAATTTATGAAATACAATCCATAGCTGCTAGTCCTTTCTACTAGGTGTTTTCCTATTTAAGACAAGGTCTCATATCTCTCAGGCTAGTTTTTTTTTTTTTTTCTCTTGCTCTGGTCAACCCCACTGGCTCTGCTTCGACCTCGCTGGCTCCGGCCAGCCGGCTCCGGCTCCGCTTGCTCCGGTCGGCCCTCAGGCTAGTTTTGAACTCTCTAAGCAGTTGTGGATGAACTGGATCAAGGGATTCTCCACCTCTGAGTGGGACAATAGCTATGTACCACCATGTCAGTTTATATGGTGCTGGGGACTAATTCAGGGCTTTATGAATTCTATCTAGATAAGCAATGGGCTGATGTTTGATGGTTTCTCAATTTTTAGGATGATGAGAAAGAAGTCTGTCTCTTTAGAGGCAGACTTAGAGTTGAAATTCTTACTAGAATTTCACTGTCCAGCCTAGGAAAGTACAATATTCTGGATAGAAGTATCAAGCTGGAACTGCCAGAGGGCCTTGAAGGGAAACAACTGACATTTTTCTACAGTAAAGTTGAGACTTTAGACTTGTAAATGCATCTTTTACTTGTGAAACTTTCAATTTATGATGGATTTATTATGACATAATCTCACTATAAGTGAAAAAGCACCTATTTTCTATTAGTATTTGAAAGTAAAGCATAATTTATCATGCAAGAAAAAAATTGTTAGTATCCTGGAAATAATTTATGTTTTGTTAGTCCCATTTCCATTTTGGAGTGCAGTTAACTAAGGATCTTAGAGGTGCCCATCATGAAACTTGGATACTCTGGAAAAAAAGGATGACAAGAAACCAGGGTCAAAAAGCAAACAAGTGCTTCAGGATTAAGACATTAGTAACAAGACATAAGGCTAGTGTAGAGAGGTTTCCACTAGCTAAGTATGACATTGAGCATCAAAAATAAGCATTTTTTAAATTTAATAATTTTTATGAGTGCTTTGGAACTTATTAATTAATTAATTAATTAATTTGATGGGTGTTTTGCCTGTGTGCCATGCGTGTTCAATGCCTACAGAGGCAAGAAATGTATTAGAACTCCTGAAACTGTAGTTACAAATAAGATGGTGGCTAGTTAGCTATCACATGGATGCTGGTAATCAAACCCAGGTCTCCTGTAAGAGCAGCCAGTGTTCTTAACCAATGAGCACTCTCTCTAGCACCGAAAGTTTTGATACTCAGAGTAATAATAATAATAATAATAATAAAATCTAAGTCCAGTGATATTCAAAAAATGGGAAAAAATAGAAAGCTCTCCTTGCCTCTCTCTCACACACAGCCAGCTAATAAATGTACAATTAAGCAGAAATTAGAAAATGCCCATATTCTAACATGATGATCAAGTCAAAGAATCATCACTGGCTGTTAAAACCACTGAGATGAGGAAAAAGATCACAGAGAATCGCAGGTTGCTTTTTAAATTACAGAGGGAAAAGGTATCTCACAAAGGAAAGACTTGACTGATAATTACTTTAAACACATTTAGTATCACCAACAACAGAACTGACACTACATGCATTCTGATACTATGCATATGAGCAACACTCAAATTTAACCTTGAAAGAAAACAAGAAACACTGTATAAGCCAATTTGTACTGTTAAAAATATTAGTACCAGAACGGGTATCAGGCTTGCAATTCAGGCATATAATCTTAGCTACTCAAGAGGCTGATGCAGGAAGATTGAGAGCACAAGGCTCACCTAAGCTATACTGAGTTCAGGACCAACCCAGGCAATCTAGTGAGACTCTATCTCAAAATTAAAAAATAAAGAGAGGGCTGGGGTGTGGCTCGGGGTACTTGCCTATTATGCTAAGGTCCTGAGTTCAAGCCTTAGCAACACACACACACACACACACACACACACACACACACAGCAGTTTCTCTAGAGGGTAGGATGGAAGAAAGGGAAACTAAACCCAACAGATGAGTTTTCTCTATATTCACAATAAGAATGAAACAAAGACAGAGATATAAAGACTTTTAGGGGTCAAGGAACAAATATTAGGTATTAAATGTCAAGGGTGCGATAATGAGGTGAGGACTATGTAAGAGAGCTCTCATTCACAGAAAATGTGGTGACTGTTTACGGGCAAAGCATCCTGATTCAAATTTACTTTCAACAGACTGAGAGGGAAAAAGAAGAACTATTAAAATTGTAATAAAAGATGCTAAAGTAAATGTAATAAAATACATATTCTCAGCTTTCCTCTACCACTGAAAACTTATAAAATAAAAAGTCAATTAAACATACAATATAATCCTTGTATGACTAATAAGTTATAGTTGTTTTTACTTAGATGACTATGCTAAATACTGATTTTTTTTAAAGCCCCCTATAAAATTCTTTCCTATCCAAGATGTCAGGCTGCAAGGTAGACCACTATTACTTATAGCCAATGTCAGCAAACAGATTCCATTTCTTCTCCCTCCATCTCAAAATCATGTTGCAATTACCTGAGAAATTAGTAATCCAGCAAAACACCTACAAAAACCAGGCACCTTACCACAGCTTAAGATCAGAAAACCTACAACCTTCTGCTTTTAAAATAATTTATTTTATAGATCTGTTTTAATTTCATGTCTCAGAGCATACATTATTTAACCAAGAGGTGCTGGACAGAGATTGTAAAAAGGGAGAAAACATTTAGGGTAAGAAACCAGCTCAGGCCCACTAGGATTTGATCCTGCCTCATAAAGTCTTGTTAAGATTAATTTCTACCATACTTCTTTTGTGCTTACAAAAAAAACCATTAACTTCTGAATTTTCAATGCTGTAAATATTTTTTTTTACAGTTTAGTATGCATTCAACTGACATACAAGGCAACCAAATAAATTCTGTCATCAACATCAGCATAATGTGTATTTCCTGTCACTGCACTAACATTAAACTAAACTTGAAACCACAAAAACATTGTGACTAACATTAAAAAGGCAAGCTGTAAGATACTCAAAGCTTATTAAGGACAAATTGCACATGGTTAAGATGGAACATCATTTGACAACAGCTGTTGTTGTGCATATGGCTGCTTTTTCTTATATGAAGGCCAACGACAAACAGGGCAACAGTGTCGGCCCCCAGCCAACCACATAACAATGCAATTCTGGTGAAACACATGACCACAAGGCAGCCCCATTAGCAAACACCCATTTTCAAAATTCTCAAGGCAAACAACACATTCAGTACAGTGCAGCGTACCCGCCGGCCAAGTTAACCAGTCTGGTTCCATATCTTCATCAGTATTATGCGATCCATATGACCTTCTCTTCCTTTCACAAGTGCTGTTCTGACATTTATTGGCACATGAACAAGCCTCAGTATCACAGTGACTTGTTCTTCCCGGAGAACTGTGAGCAACACTTTGTTTATCTTCAAATACACTCTTACTACTACTAAAAGTGTCCATGTTGTCACTATCTGAGTCATTTTCAGTGTCTTGAGAACTCTCCGACATTTCTTCTTCAGACTGCACCCCAAGATATTTAAATCGCCACATTGGTAAGTTTTTAATATAATCAGTTGGTATCAGAGGGTGAAGCCAAAGGTCAGGGAAAGCTAACCGGTCCAAGAATAAGTCAGGATCTTCGTCCCAATCAGAGTCTACAGGAAAGTTCTGAAAAGAAGCAATCGGGTGGAAGAGGTAGCTGGTGTACCAGTCCCACAGACTTGATAACCATTCTAAATTATTCGCATTAACTTCATCATTGTTGCTGCGACGTCTCTTCTTCTCAAAGTAATCAATCAGCAAACCATGTCCAAGGTATGTACTGAGAAACAGGGCTGGGTGTGAAGAGTAAAACATCCAGTCTGCCCTTACCCACGAAGCCAGTGTGGTTGTATTAGAATAACGCAGCAATCTTAAACTATATTCATAAAAGCTATCTAAGTAAGGGAGCTGTAGAAAGCCCAACACAGGTAGCCAAGAAATAATTAATAGGGAATTGTATGTCCCTAAAGTGCTTATGAG